>OZ025289.1:383293243-383893243 GCA_964019185.1 Maratus speculifer
AAAATACAATAAAGGACATGACTAGGTGACATAAAAAAGGTTTAAAGGATACCGAGATAAATAAGTAGATAAATAAGATATCCTGTTCTCAAAAGTACTTACATTCTTGGAATGTAAAAAAAAAAAAAAATAAATAAATAAAATAAAATGAATAAATAAAAAAATAAAAGTCGGTAATTCGAACGTTGTTGTTTCACGCATTTCGATTTCAAAGGAGTCGTACCCATGAAAATAATATTTTTCTCTATTATTGCGCTGACGCCAGCAAAATCAAAATTATATGGATTGCATTCAAAATCGGACGGTAAAAGCAAACGTTCATTTTTGAATTAGATCCACTCCATTGCTTTAACCTCCTTATTTTGCTTCAGTGCCAAGTGACGTCAATATTCGTCTCAATACAGCACCTAGCATTCTCAGCGCCATCTATTGATTGTAATTCGAACTAAAATCCAGAATCGCAGGAAAAAAACTTTTGACCTTTTAGATGTCTCTCGTGCAAGAATTTTTTAAATATCTGTAAAAGTTTGCAAGTTATGGATTTTTAAAATCGTTCAGTCCTTTTCAAGACACCCGGTATATAGTATGTAAAACTGAAAAAGCTTAAACTGTTTTGAAACCTATTCATATCAATTTAATGATACTTAAAAAGAAAAATTTTTTTTAAACCTATTCAAGGGTAAATGACCTCTTAGATTGCTATAATATAGTACTTTTTTGTAATTGTAGGACTTTTAAGAGAGATATTTATAATCATTCTTGAGTTGAACTTTTTTTTAAAAAAGGAGATTAAAATATTGAAAAGAATACCATATATACTTGCGTATAAGTTGACTTCGCGTATAAGTCGACCCCCTAACTTATGTTATTAAAAATAAGAAAAAATTCAAAACCCGCTTATAAGTCGACCCACCTCCAAAAGGGGGGACCGACTGACTTTCCCTCGAAAAAGAACGATTCCTTGGACTCATTCCGAAATGAAATGACTCCAAAAAGTACTGATTCCTCAGGTTCGTTCCAAAATTAAACGATTCAGAAAAAGACCAATTCCTCAGACTCGTTCCGAAATGAAACAATGTCTGACAAGAACCTATTCCTCGGAATCGTTCCAAAAAAGATCGACTCCTCTGAATCATTCCAAAAGGAAACGCCTCCGATTAGGATGATTCCTTGGACTCATTCCGAAATGAAACAAATCTGAAAAGGAATGATTCCTCGGAATCGTCCCGAAATGTATCGTCCAAAAGATTATGCTTAATATCATATATCGGAATCAGAGAATGATGAAGAAAAATCGGATCCATTCCTTTTTTTCTTGGACTTGTTACTTTTTTCTCAAATTTGTTCCATTTTCTCAGATTTGTTCCTTTTTTTATTGGACTCGTTCCTTTTTTCTGGAATATGTTCCATTTTTCGGAATGACTTCAAATGACTCGTCCTTTTGGTGAACGATTCCGACTGGAACGATTCCTTAAAATCAACAATTTTGCCCATCTCTATTTTTTAGTATTGGAAATGTGTTCTTGACATAAATCACACACTTTTTTTTTTTTTTGTTCTTTGCAACAGGGTCAGGTAGATTATTTTTTTTTTGAAAAATAAACTAAAAAGATCTTAAATTCAGAATCATCGAGTTTGGAAGGGCTCCGGATTTTGGATTTTGTACTCTACAAACAATGGGGTGCTGCAGCACCGATTCGCTAGCAAACTATTTTCCAATATTTTATTTATAGATTTTTTTTTAGGTCTCGCGTATAAGTTGATCCCCCACTTTGAAGTTTTTTTTTTTTGTCTAAAATTTCTCGACTTATACGCGAGTATATACGGCACCCCTTTATTGAAGGGAATTATATCCAAAGAGAAAATGAGTACAAAACAATTACAAGGGCATTATTGTTAAAAGGGCTGAAAAAAAATTTGCCAATCACAAGAAATGACCATTATCTGCTTTTATTGCTCTCTTCATCATATATCCATATTTGATCAAATAAAAAAATTACCTATTCGCCAATTATCTGCAATTTTTCTTTTTCTTTTATTTTTTTCTGTCCATTTTTACTTTTTTTATTTCATACTACATCAGTCGACCTCCATTTTCAACTCCTAAATTTTGTCTAAAATTCTTTGATTTATACACAAGTATATAATATAGTGTATATAAGTATATAATAAGGCCAAGACAGAGCAATATTGCAAAAGTATCATGAAATTAGTTAAAATCATGTACTTTCAATCAAGTGAATGAAAGGTTTATATTTTTAATGAAATAAATTTAATATTAATGTATCACTGGAAAATTTTTAGCAGTTTATCACCATAAAAGCAAAAAGTATCAATATTGCAATCGGTATATAATATGCAAAATGGAACAATTATCTTAGAACCAGCAACTTAGAAATGCAACCTCATCCATCATTCCCCCCCCCCCCCCCAAAAAAAAAAAATATCACAAGTATAAAATTAAATTGGCATTAAGTGTCGCTTTTTAAAATACGACATTAGGTGTTTAATGTCTGTATAAAACAGTGAGTAGCTTGTCCAAAAATACATGTTAA
Source organism: Maratus speculifer (assembly GCA_964019185.1). Classification (NCBI taxonomy): domain Eukaryota; kingdom Metazoa; phylum Arthropoda; class Arachnida; order Araneae; family Salticidae; genus Maratus; species Maratus speculifer. The sequence continues at coordinate 383,295,799 of OZ025289.1, forward strand.
AATGTTCCTTTTCTAAGCTTTCTCACTGTAGCCAAGATCAGTAACAGAGGGAAATACCAATTTAAATTTGATATGCATTTTTTTTTTTTTTTTTTTTTCCAGATTCTTTGTTCTAGAGATTTTATCATGAAGTCATATTCTTAGTTTTCATTAGCAGATTTTTTATATATTAACTTATTTTGGTGAAATTTCATAACTGGTTTCATAATGGCGAGTTTTAGCTTGCATGATTTGCTGAAAAAATATGTATGGATTTGTAAATTACTTTAAATGAATTTTGAGGGCTCAAAGTTTATGCAAACAATATAGTCAGATCTCGTGTCGTATTTTATGCTGCAGTGTAATTTTTTTTATTTAATACATGTTAAATACAGCAACTATTTAGGGAGAGCTCATACCATATAAGACATAGTCCCTTTTTTTCAAGCATTATATATATATTTTTTTTTTCTCATTTAGAGTAACTCAAATTGGTGCAGAGCACCTGTTTATGCTCTTGACATCATTATAAAGAGTTAAAATTCTGATATAAGATAATTTAGTGTTTAATTTTCAGTATTACCTTTTACATATTGCGTACTTCCAATTTTAAACCCATGCATGGCTGTCTTAAATGGTTTGCTTTCACTATTTTTTTATATAGTGCATACGAATTTATGTATAAGATTTTGTAATTCTACGATTTAATTTGCTTAATGTCATCATTTCAATTTATCACAGTATATGGCCAATTACTACATCAACTGCTTTTTTTTTAAAAATAATATATATGAATATATATGGGTGATTCTCAAAATAGGGGACAATTTATGTCTTTTGGCATACAAAAAAATTTGAGAGATTTTCTGTCATGTTTTTATATTTATATATGTTTTTCTTAATATTATTCATTATTTCAGGCCTCGGAGCGAGTCGCTAAACTCACTTTTCTCGCTATTTTTTTGCATTTGTCTCTTTTAGTCTATATTTTTCAGATTTAGTCTCTTTTTTCACTTTTTTTTTTTAAATGTTCCTTACCCATCGATCGATCGCAGGTAAAAGATCGTAACATTCTTCATTTGATAGCGGGAAAAACATCACGAAATTCAACAATTTGTTGTGAGGAAATATCGGAAAACTTCTCAGTTTGTCTTTGTTTATTTGCAAATCTCAAAATTTGTTAACTCTTCGCGGGTAAAAATCACAAAATTTTTCAGTCGGAAACCGGCGGAAAATCATGGATTATGTTAATCTGTCTTGGGATGAAACCATGAAATTCCGTGGAACTATAGTGAAACTTATTCGCGAAAAAAAAGTATACCAAATTTCCCGGGAGCAGAATCGGCGCAAAGTTGCGACGCACGTCGCAGACTCTTGAGAAGGTCCACAGGCTATTTTTCAACTGTTAAAAGTTTAGCAAAAATTAAAAAATTTCGGTCCTAAATCCAAAAATTCGGACATAAAAGTGTATCGCGAATTTCGACAAACAGTCTTCGAAAAGAAATCTATTTCGTCATAGATCGCAAAAAACACGCGAATTATTCAAAAGATCGCGAAAAAACGACTTCCTCAAAAAAAATCATTCAAAACATCGTGAAAAAACCGACAAGTTTCTTCAAAACATCGCAAAAAAACGGCAAATTTCTTCAAAAGATCACGAAGAAACGGCAGTTTTCGTCAAAAAAATCACGAAAAAAATGGCAAATGTTCTCAATAAATTGCGAAAAACGGCAAATTTTGTTAAAAAAACCCGAAAAAAATGCCAAATTTCTTCAAAAGATCACGAAAAAAAACGTCATTTTTCTTCAAAGAATTACGAAAAAAATAGCAAATTTCTTCAAAAGATCGTGAAAAAAGGCAAATTTCTTCAAAAGAACGCGAAAAAACGGCAGTTTTGTAAAATGATCATGAAACGACAGCGAATTTCTCTGAAAAATCGCGAAAAAACGGCAAATTTCATAAAAAAAAATCACGGAAAAACGTAACATTTCTTCCTAAAGTTAGCAGAAAAAGGCAAACGTCTTCAAAAAATCGCGAAAAAACGGCAGTTTCCGTTAAAAAAATCACGAAAAAACTGCAAATTTCTTTAAGAGATCGCGAAAAAACGGCAAATTTCTTCAAGAGATCGCAAGAAAACGGCAGTTTTCGTCAATAGATCGCGAAAAAATATGCAAATTTCGTCAAAAGATTGTGAAAAAAAACACATTTTGTCAAAGAGGAGCACCCCCCCCCCCCATCTTTAGGACAATGTATGAGGCGTTAAAAATTCTGAGAACAAAGGCAACTTCTTTTTTAAAGTATATTTTTCTTTTATGTCTATCACAAATACTTGAAGGTTTGAGTGCAAATAATGAATGTAATGCGAGGGATTGGTCTGCAGACTGTTTAAGTTTTTATATGTGTTGCAGACTGCAGAAAAAAATTCTGCTGCATGGCCAAATTTGTCTCTTCTTTTGCAGGGGAAAAAATTCTAAATTTCGTCACTCTATCGTGGAAAAATGGTTATGAAATTTGTATATCATTCGCGGGCAAGAATCGCAAAACTTTTTGTCAAACACTGAAAAGAAAGTGAATTTGGTCAATCTGTGGCAAGATAAAAACACGAAATTCAATAATCGCATTCGAAGGGTAAAAATCATAAAGTTCGTCATTCGGTGGCGGGAAGAATATCACGATTTTGTCTTTTCACGTTATACGCTTTTTTTAGAAAAACCTATAATCCATCAATCAGTGGCAAAATCATTGCAAAATTTGTCAGTCAATCTTGTGAAAAACAATTGAGAAATTCGTCAGAGGATTGCAGGAAGGAATCTCAAAATTCTTATTTCGGTCATTACATATACAGGGATCACTTTTTCGACAAACCGCAGAATTTCACGTTTTTTAATTTTTAAGAATCTGCGATTTTCATAAAATGATCACTGGCAAAACTGCGATTCGAATTAATTGATCACCAGAAAAAAGACGATTTTCATTAAACAATCACAAATCAAGCCGCGATTTTCACCAGATGATCCCGAAATAAAATCGTTATTTCCAAACAATCCCGAAATAAACTTGTGATTTCTGCCATACGATTGTGGGAAAAAAACTCCTGAGATTTACGTCAAACGATTCCGAAATAAGACCGAGCTTTCATCGAATGATCGTAAAATTGAAAAGGATATTCATAGATGCCATTTTGTACGGTATGGCCAGTAGTACAATGCACAGAAGAGTACAATGTACGGATTTTGTTCGAAGTGTACGGTTATACTAATGAACAATATGATTGTACGATTTTGCATGCGGAAAAAATAATCAGAGAGAAATGCAAATTTCGTGAAAGGATCGGCAAAAAAATTTGTGATTTCTTTATGCGATCGGTAGTCAAAATTTGCGATTTTTTTCTGTGATCGTTTATCAAAATACAGTAAATGATAATTTTTTGGGCCATTGTTTTAGAAATTTGCTTTTTTCTGCGTTTATATGACAAAATTCGTCATATTTTCCGCGATCATTTGCCGAAATTCGTGATTTTTTGGCGATCGATTGGCGAAATTCAAAATTCTTTCGCGTTTATTTGCCGAAATTCATCTTTTCCATGATCACAGAAAAAAACTGCGAATTTTGACAGTCGATCATTTTTCAAAATTCGTTATTTTTTTTTCTTTGCAGTTGTGATTTTTTTTCCGTGCGTTTTTGCAAATGATCGCAGGGAAAAAAATCGCGAATTTTGTTATAAACACAGAAAAATAGTAAATTTCTGCAAACAATGGCAAAAAAATTGCAAATTTTGACAAATAAAAGCCCCAAAAAAATTGCAAATTTTACTGAAAAAAAATTGCAAATGTCAACGAACAATCATGGAAGTAAAATCGTGTACTTCCATAAGCAATAGTGTGGAAAAATCGCAATTTTCATATTAATTTGCGGAAATTGGTAGCGGGGGGGGGGGATCATTAATTTTGTCAAATGGTTTTGGAAGGAAGTGTAGTATGCCAGTTAAATGTGCTCTAAAATATCCAAAAAAGTTTGTATGAAATATTACTTGGCACCAGTACAACTCCTGATTTTACTTTTTTCACCAACACCATTTGATAAATTTCGCCATTCTTTTCCTGAAATAATTTGAAATAATTTGTTCGAAGTGTACGGTTATACTAATGAACAATACGATTGTACGATTTTGCGTGCGGAAAAAATAATCAGAGAGAAATGCAAATTTCGTGAAAGGATCGACGAAAAAATTTGTGATTTCTTTACGCGATTGGTAGTCAAAATTTGCGATTTTTTTCTGTGATCGTTTATCAAAATACAGTAAATGATAATTTTTTGGGCCATTGTTTTAGAAATTTGCTTTTTTCTGCGTTTATATGACAAAATTTGTCATATTTTCCACGATCATTTGCCGAAATTTGTGATAAGAGCAAATCCATCTCAGCTCAGGCAGGGCATGTCAAATCACCATCACAGATTTTTTTCAAAAAAAATCAGTAGTTAGAACTAAGTGATTTATAAAATTTCCTAAAAGGATTTTTCCCTAAAAAATTTATTTCTCTGATTACAGCACTTTAAAGTTCATGATAAAATTGGCAGTTTTCAGAAAAACTAAAAAACGCTTCATTTTGAAATGAACACAATACCAAACATATTCAACATATTCAGTCAATTTATTTTTTATAAACAGTTATTAAACTGAATTTTACTTTGGCATAGTTTTAAAAAATATAGTGGCATTTTTACTTAATTAAAAAAATTAGATTTTAAGTACAAAATATATAATTATTAGTGAATTTAAGATTTTTTTTCAGAATGAAAAAAAATATTTTAAAGCTAAACATTGATGGCAATCCAAAGACCTTTAATGGGAGTTTAACAGCAAATTTTATTTCAACTCTAAGGTGCTTACAACTTTTGTAATTCAATTTTAAATTATGCAAAATTTTGTAAAATCACTACTTTTGAAATGCAATTTCTCAAAAACACCATTTTTTAAAAATCTGATAATATGCTCAATTCATACCTTATTAGTCTCTAATAAATACCTTACAAGCAAATCGTGTGTTTTTGCTTAGAATATTTTATATGATTTTTTGAAAATAACATGTTGTGTGTATTTTTCAACAGACCACAAAGGCAAGTTCTTCCTTATTTAACCGAACTTGTAATGTAATTAATATTTCAAACTAAAAAATACATCACTAGTACATAATTATTACTGTTAAATTATAGCTAATCATTTGCTTAAATTTAAAATTGCGTAAAATACAGCCAATAATAAAATTAGTATTGATCATATGTCATTTCATTCCATACTCATAAATGTGCTAAATTCATCTACAGTGTGTTAAATATTTTGTTATATAGTATGGATATAATATATTAAAATGCAAATACATACATTACAACTGAATTAGATTTTTTTTCAAGTTTAGTTTTTTTCCCAATTAGTTTTTTTTTCTCAGAAAACCAGAAGATCAAGCTTTTTCTTATTTCTCTGTATTTATAATAATATTTTTAATAAAAAAATAATAATATGCACATTATTATGGCAGATAAATATAAGCTAATCTTCAAAAATTCCTATTCATAAAATTAAATAAGCCAAACCCCTTAAAAAAAAATCTGCGCTTGTGATGCATTTTGACTTTGCTGAAAATTACTCACTAATACTGCCAAATGAAGTACAAAGCTACCACTGGCAGAATACTCAGATATCGTTAGTTACCTGCACAGCATACTTTAGAGAAGAAATAAAGAGTTTTATCATAGTTTCCGATGATTAACTCATGATACAGCTCATGCTGTTTGTGACATAGAAAAAGTAAAAAAAAGAATTATTTAAGTTGTACCAATTACAAACACTGGAATCACCTGTGTATATATCAGATGGAGCTGGAGCACATTTTAAAAACAAGTATCAGTTTTATGAATTGCACAAAAATAAAATTGTTCTAAAGTAGAGGATATTTTCAGGTACTGGCCATGTTAAAAGTGCATGTGATGCTGAGACAAGCACTATGCAACAAAATTTAATCTCCAAAAGGATCCAATAAAAGCTATCCAAAATTCTGTCTCATTTGTTGCTGAACTATCTTCTCTGCTAAAAAATAACATTCTAGTCCATCCAGACAAAAATATTACTCAATCCTATAGAACTAATAATGAGAAAGAATATGCTAATGCAAAATCTATTGTTGGTATTAGATATAAACATTATAGGGTGATTGTAAATAATGAAAATTATATGGAACGAGCAAGTAAAAATGAATTGACAAAAGTTGAAACCTTCAGCCAAATGAAAAGACAATATTCAATACATAGTTTCCAAATCGGTGATGTCATTGGATGCATTTATGAAAATAATTGGTGGATAGGACAAATCAATGGTATATCAATCACAAGAACTAAATGACATTAAAGTATCATTCATGTACCCAACATGGTCCATAGATAAAGCATTCCAGTGGCCAAAAGAATCTGGAAAGAAAAAATATGAATGTGCAACCATTGGAAAATGTGCTTCTAGAAACAGAAAAATCAGTTACAATAGGACAATCTGAGCGACTTCATACCTTCAACGATAAGGAGTTGAAGTTAATTTAAGAAACCTTCACTACCTAATTCTTCTGTTATGTATGTATTTGCACATTAATATATTATATCCATACTATATAAAAAAAAATGTACACACTGTAGATGGTTTTAACACATTCATGAGTATGGAATGAAATAACATATCATCAATACTAATTTTATTATTGGCTGTATTTTACGCAATTTTAAATTTAAGCAAATGATTAGCTATAATTTAACAGTAATAATTATGTACTAGTGATGTATTTTTTAGTTTGAAATATTAATTACATTACAAGTTCGGTTAAATAAGGAAGAACTTGCCTTTGTGGTCTGTTGAAAAATACACACAACATGTTATTTTCAAAAAATCATATAAAATTTTCTAAGCAAAAACACACGATTTGCTTGTAAGGTATTTATTAGAGACTAATAAGGTATGAATTGAGCATATTATCAGATTTTTAAAAAATGGTGTTTTTGAGAAATTGCATTTCAAAAGTAGTGATTTTACAAAATTTTGCAAAATTTAAAATTGAATTACAGAAGTTGTAAGCACCTTAGAGTTAAAATAAAATTTGCTGTAAAACTCCCATTAAAGGTCTTTAGATTGCCATCAATGTTTAGCTTTAAAATATTTTTTTTCATTCTGAAAAAAAATCTTAAATTCACTAATAATTATATTTTTTATACTTAAAATCTAATTTTTTTAATTAAGTAAAAATGTCACTATATTCTTTAAAACTATGCCAAAGTAAAATTCAGTTTAATAACTGTTTATAAAAAATAAATTGACTGAATATGTTGAATATGTTTGGTATTGTGTACATTTCAAAATGAAGCGTTTTTCAGTTTTTCTGAAAACTGCCAATTTTATCATAAATTTTAAAGTGCTGTAATCAGAGAAAAAAAATTTTTAGGGAAAAATCCTTTTAGGAAATTTTATAAATCACTTAGTTCTAACTACTGAATTTTTTTGAAAAAAATCTGTGATGGTGACTTGACGCATATCAGTACTGTCTGCCTGAATTGAGATGGAATAGCTCATAAATAAGATAAAATTCGTGACTAATATCGTGAAACTTCACTGTTTTATTCTAACTGATTTTTGCACATCTTAATGTAACCCATTGACAGGCATCTTGATTTTTTTTATGGCTTTATTCGACGAAATTCGTTATTTTTCTGGCGACTAGTTGATAAATTTCACTATTTATTTCCGTGACCTTCGACAAAATTAGCAATTATTTGTATGATCGCTCTTGGAATTTCGCAATCATTTAATGAATTTTGCAATTCATCCCTCTCTTCGAGACCCATTTGATGAATTTTACGATGTTTAACACAAGATCCATTTGACTAATATCGTGATTTTTTTTCAAGGCCATCTGATAATTTTCGTGATTTTTTTTATCCTAAGAACATTTGACTAATTTTGAGAATTTTTTTTCCCGAGATCATGTGACAAATCATGTGACAAATTTTATGATTTGTTTTTTGAGACAATTTGATGAATTTCACTATATTTCCTGGAATTTCATGATTTTGTCCCCGTGGTCATTTGGTAAATCTCTAATTTTCTTTCATGATGAATTGTTGCAATTTGAGATATTTTTCTGCAACCAATCAACAATATTTGCAATTATTTCAAAACCGACTGAAATGCATTGAAAATGTATCTTGCATATTGTGTTAAATCTTATAGTGCTTGTCTGTATACCAAAAACATTTAAGTGAAGAGAAAAAAAATGTTTTTTATTTGGTCTCCTTTTAGTCTCTTTTTTTAGATTTTGGTCTCTTTTAGTCTCTTTTTCTTGCGATTTAGTCTCTTTTCTCTCTTTTTTAGAGTGACTCAGCAGTCCTAGGCCTGTTATTTGCACTCAAGAATTACTCACTTTTTAGTTAAAAACACCTTAAAATAACAGAATAAATTTTCAAAATGTCATCAGCATGGATGTCCACAGCAGCTGTGCCTTGTGTATACTAGCATTTTTCAAGAGTTAATATCATGTTTATAAAATAAAACAAATGTTATTCTTTCTTTATATTAATCAAGGAGAGGATTTATCCAATAAATTTCTTTTTAAAAATAAAATTATAGTATATAAAAAAAGAATTAAAGTTTGTCCTCCATATTCGATTTTCAAAACAAGGTCATACTATAACAGCTGGTTATTAATCAAAATTTCATTTTCACATATGACAATAGTTTGAAAATATAAAGTTTCTCCATGGCAACAAGTAGCCATTTTATCCCAGCCTGAAAATAGAAGCATGTATTGTATTTTAAAAATAGAAGTTGAATATTAGGGGCGTACATCAATTGTATGTCATTAGAATGGATAATAATTTTCATGTTTATTTTATAGCCAAAATTTTTATTTTACTTATTTGCATAGAACTTTTGTATTTTAAAAAGCCCCAGAAAGGACTACTGCATTGTGATTATATTATGGCTCATAATCTTATTTAAATTAAAATTTGTCATTAGCGTGGACAAATATCAGTGTCATTAGCATGGTTTTTCTGTCCATGCTAAAGACTCCTATGTGCATAAATGTAACCAGTGCTTATATTGTATCCTTTATAAAGTTTAATTTTATGTATAAATTTAGGTATTACATTTATTATCCCTAAAATATGCATTAAATCTGTAGGAAAATCACTAAGACAGCTTCTTACATTGTTAGTGTCAGAATGTTGCTCATGTAACAAAGTTTGCTCTTTGGTAATGTTTTTATTCTCCTTATATGTATATATGTAAAAATGGAAACCATTTGCTGAAAAGGAAGGCTAATAAATATAGAAAAAAAATATTTAAACAGGAGGAAAATAAAAATTTCATAGTATATTTATTCCATGCAATTTGTTTTGTCATTAGCATGGCTAAAAAAAATACTAATTTTTTTAAGTTAATTTTTAGCTCACAGGCTATCATAGCCTGAGAGCTTATGTGCCCGTCCGTTCTGTATGTATGTTCGTACATAACGCGATAACTCATGATAAAAATATCGGATCCACTTGAAATTTTGTATGTAGGTATATCCTGACAAGGCGCTTCCCTGATTAGTTTTTGGAGTTCATTCGATATGTATAAGAGGGGGAACGGGGGGCTCATGCCCCCCGTTAGTTGATATAAATGGGATTTTCATGCAGAATTAAGTTTTCAAACTTTAGATTAGGATCATTCTGATGAGGCGATTCCGTGACTGTTATTAGGTGTTCATTGAATAAGTATAAATAGGGGGAACAGGGGTTCTAATCCCCCCCGCCCGGTTAGTTGATATAAATGGGATTTTCATGCAGAATTAAGCTTTCATTCAAAATTTAGATTAAGATCATTCTGATGAGGCGATTCCGTGACTGTTATTAGGTGTTCATTGAATAAGTATAAATAGGGGGAACAGGGGTTCTAATCCCCCCCCCCCCCCCCCCCCCGTTAGTTGATATAAATGGGATTTTCATGCAGAATTAAGTTTTCGTTCAAAATTTAGATTAGGATCATTCTGATGAGGCGATTCCGTGACTGTTATTAGGTGTTCATTGAATAAATATAAATAGGGGGAAGAGGGGTTCTAATGCCCCCCCCTCTTAATTTATATAAATGGTTTTTTCAAGCAGAATTTTCAGATTTCGTTCAAATCTCTGAATAGTTTTGGAAGTTTAATGGTTAAGTATAAAAGAGGGGAATAACTCCTTTTAAATTATATAAATGCTAAATGGGTTTTTATTAAGAATTATCTAATTTGCTCTGACTTTTGTATATAGATTTTTTATATGATAAAGCATGTCTTTGATAGTATAGGAGGTTCAATGATTAAGTATAAAAAAAGAGGAAAGGGGAGTGCTGTTTCCCTTCTTAATTTTTTTTTTCAAACGGAATTAACCCTTGAAAATATAAGGCTTTAATGTACAATTAGTATTTGTAGCCTGTGAGCTCAATGCCATCTGTTTAACTGGGCAGTATTCTTTATTAAATATTTAGCTCTGCTGACTACATGGAAAGTATACCTAATACTATATTAACAGCATCTATTTTTTTTCAGAAATTTTGCTAACAGTAATTTTTTTAAGATTTCATTTTTGAAATAGTCCCCTATTTTGAGAATCACCCATATATATAAAAATTTATAATCCTATGATTTAATAGGCTCATTGTCATCAATTCAATTTATCACAATATATGGCCAATTAAAGATAGTATCTCATTTTATTTACTTATCACAAGTTATTTAATCTATGTTCTCAGCAATATTACTCAGACTAATCCTTCTGACAGAAGTTCTAGTATTAAATATAAGAACATAATTTTAGATATGAGCACTGTAAATGTATGTGGTGTGTCGTTATTTTTCAACATATTTAAAAGTTCATTTAAATTATTAAAAATGATTTTTTTTTTATACAGTTTCTGTTCACTTAAGCTTAACCAGATTGTTTTCAATCCTTCTTCCCATCGGAAGTTTCTCTAGCTACACAGTTTTTGACAGATATGAGAGATATCCATGGGAATATATGGATGATTCTGAAAATAGGGGACAATTTATGTCTTTCGGCATACAAAAAAATTGAGAGGTTTTCTGTCATGTTTTTATATTTAGATACGTTTTTCTTAATATTATTCATTATTTGCACTCAAGAATTACTCACTTTTTAGTTAAAAACACCTTAAAATAACAGAATAAATTTTCAAAATGTCATCAGCATGGATGTCCACAGCAGCTGTGCCTTGTGTATACTAGCATTTTTCAAGAGTTAATATCATGTTTATAAAATAAAACAAATGTTATTCTTTCTTTAAATTAATCAAGGAGAGGATTTATCCAATAAATTTCTTTTTAAAAATAAAATTATAGTTATATAAAAAAAGAATTAAAGTTTGTCTCCATATTCCATTTTCAAAACAAAGTCATGCTAGAACAGCTGGTTACTAATCAAAATTTCATTTTCACATATGACAATAGTTTGAAAATATAAAGTTTCTCCATGGCAACAAGTAGCCATTTTATCCCAGCCTGAAAATAGAAGCATGTATTGTATTTTAAGAATAGAAGTTGAATATTAGGGGCGTACATCAATTGTATGTCATTAGAATGGATAATAATTTTCATGTTTATTTTATAGCCAAAATTTTTATTTTACTTATTTGCATAGAACTTTTGTATTTTAAAAAGCCCCAGAAAGGACTATTTCATTGTGATTATATTATGGCTCATAATCTTATTTAAATTAAAAATTGTCATTAGCATGGACAAATATCAGTGTCATTAGCATGGTTTTTCTGTCCATGCTAAAGACTCCTATGTGCATAAATGTAACCAGTGCTTGAATTGTATCCTTTATAAAGTTTAATTTTACATATAAATTTAGGTATTACATTTATTATCCCTAAAATATGCATTAAATCTCTCAGAAAATCACTAAGACAGCTTTTTACATTGTTAGTGTCAGAATGTTGCTCATGTAAACAAAGTTTGCTCTTTGGTAATGTTTTTATTCTCCTTATATGTATATATGTAAAAATGGAAACCATTTGCTGAAAAGGAAGGCTAATAAATATAGAAAAAAATTATTTAAACAGGATGAAAATAAAATTTTCTTAATATATTTATTCCATGCAATTTGTTTTGTCATTAGCATGGCTTAAAAATACTAATTATTTTTTTTTAAAGTTAATTTTTAAATATTTAGCTCTGCTGACTACATATAAAGTATACCTAATACTATATTAACAACACCTATTTTTTTCAGAAATTTTGCTAACAGTAATTTTTTTAAGATTTCACTTTTGAAATTGTCCCCTATTTTGAGAATCACCCATATATAAAACATTTGTTTTCAGCCTTAGTTGTGATGCAGGAAGTTTATCAGTCTCATTTCCTGTTTCAGAATTATAATGTTCAGATGAATAACTCATGTCATTGATATGAAAATGTAGTTTGCGTACTTGAAGTATAAATAATGTAGAATTTGTATATCATTATGTCCCAAAATACTCACAATCTTAGCTATTTATGTAAAATTCCTACTCTAATTGTTATTAAAAAAAAAAAAAAATCTATTTTATACATACTTGACACATTAAAATTACCCACTTGCATTATTACTATTGTTCCCCCTGGAGCAGTGAAATGTCCCCCTCCCAAGAACTTTGTAACCCCCCCCCCCTCCCCCGAGAGCTACTGAAGTCTCTCCCGGAGAAAAGTGAATTCAACACTGCCTAAATTTAGCATACACATTTTACTCTTACTGATCAAAATAAAAAACTAATTTCTCAAAAATTTAAAATCATATCTGTAGAATAACAGAATGTTGCTGCTTTATTATTTTTGTTTAATGATCATTTATACAAAATGTATTATTTTAATTAACCGATTTTTTTAAACATATTAATTCAATTTTGTTACAGTTTTACTTTTGAAGAAAAATAATGGTTTCTAAAATTGTACTTTCTTAAGTCTTTATCAAAGAAAATTTTACATTAGGTAAACACATAAATTTTATTTTTTCATATAAAGTATTTCTTAAAATCTTTAAATCATATGCATTTGTTATTTTGAGTAAAAATACTAATAAATGTAAAATGTTTTATTACTAAGCATCATTAAAATCTAAATATTAAATAAAAGAACTTCTTCATATTTGTAAAATTTAAATAATATTCATATCTATCACTTATTAAGAAACATGTAAATTTACCCTCCTTAAAGTTTGATGTTCACTTCAAATCTTTCTATGAAATTGACCGCATACATTTTTAAGAAAGCTTAAAAACATACTTTGGATCCAGAACCATAACTGCTGTGCATTTTTGTAGATGATACACAAGTTTCTTAGTAATAAATCGCTTTTTTAATCAACAGAAACAAATTCATTGACACTTAAAATGCATGATCAAAGCACATACAAACAATAATACATTTTGTTGCCAGATTTTGAGATGGAAAAATATTTCTGTTCTAATCACTTCATTTACGTTTTCTTAAGGCGATCTCTTGTGCATCTTGCCATGTAACCTCTCCCAAGTGAAGAAGTAACATCAAAGGTATTACAGATTAAATCTAACTTAATGACTTGATCTCATGACATAGCCAATGATTAGTATAGACTGGCCAGAAAACTGTGTTGACTGATTGTCATTCCTGAAAAAGAGTATGGTTGGTCAAGAGATAGTTCTATAGGGATCAATACTAGGTGTTCTTAAGGTATTGTATCAGGAAACACATTTATGAATGCAGGTTTCAACCAATCAATGTTCACTGTTGTCATTTTGATACTTAGCTGAATAGTGAATGTTTTATCGATGTGAAATAAATCCAAAATGGTGTCCTGTAAAGGGTTTAGAGACTGCTACATGTAGCATCCTCTCATAAAAAAGCTGCTTGAAAAAAAATGTACTGTGCACAAAAATATAATGCCCAGTGCATAAACTTGTTGGAACAAAATGGATTGAAAGTATGCGATCTTTCAATCAACCAATAGGATCTACTTAATTCCCAGAGGTTAAAAAAATAAATAAAAAAATAAATAAATTGACAAAGATGTTCACTATACACGAGTTTGTTGACATTGTCTTGGAAGTCTTTGATGGATTGAGCAAAGCCTAAAGAAAGTAGGGGGCCTAGCAGTAAAAATTGGGCAGCATAGCAGCTGGTTATTATAGATCTTTCAGATTAATTGCATAGCTTAAAAAGGAATGCTGAACTTTAAAAATTGCTAAATTTTACTTTGTCTTTGGATTATATTATATCTTTGTTGTATTTCTTTGTTAATGAAAATTGATCATTTTATGATTTATTATTATTTCTGATTAGTACATTGTAGACATCGTGGGTTGCAGATAAATTTTGTTTGTTGCAGATTGATATTGAAAATCAGCACTGAGAGGCAGGTAATGTTGCACTCTATTGTTCTGTGGCTACCAGTGAATGGCAGACGTAAGATTTCTGTAGAATAATTCAATAAGACCAGATTCAATGCCGGATGGTATTCTGTTATGTGTATGCAGTGGTGTAGCTAGGGGGGGGGGGGGCAGGGGGGGCGTCCGCCCCGGGTGCCGAGGCCTAGGGGTGCCAATTTGAGAGAAATTGTTATATATCTATATTGGGGTAGGGGCGCAAAATTTCTTGCTGGCCCCGGGCGCCAAAAAACATAGCTACGCTACTGTGTGTATGTCATGGGTGCCAATAATTTTTGCCAAAATTTGGAACAGCTGGAATTCAGATTGGTTTTGACAATCTGTGGGGATATGGAGTGGTAATGTGTATAAAAAATTAAAGAATCCTAAGAACCTTTAAAAATTTCACTCTCTGTGATGGCTTGATTTTGTCTGAGAAGGATTTACATCCATTCCAAAAAGAAGATATCCCAGTAGCTGAATTTCTTGTATGAAAAATACACACTTAGAAGATGGATTAATGGTCAAATTGTATATTGGAGCAGGTGATTACTTTTAGGTTTAAAAAATGAAAAGTGGTTAATCAAATTACAAATGTTAAGGTTTACTGAAATATAATGTATTAATAACTTACTAAAATTTAACAAATATGTTTATTTATCATACTATTAATAAGACAATAGGTAATAAAAATTGTTTGAAAAAATTTGACAAAGGAATTACTATAGAAATAGCAGACATTAAAGACACGGCACTCACATAACATATCACTTCTTTTTATGGCTGATATTTTTAATATATAAGGATCAACTGAAACAAGTTTTTAAGGCCAAAACCAAATTTCAGTGATCTCCCTGTTTTTGGCCAAAAACAAGAATAAAAATGTCAAAAATAAAAAAAAAATAATTAAATTGTATCTATTAAAGTAATTAATGCATAAATAAATGTAGACCAAGAGGCAGCAGAGCATGGATAATCACCTCATCAAGTTCATGGGTGAAAATCTAGTATTAGTTAAATCTTGATTCCCATATTAAAATGCAATTATGTATGTATTATTAGTGTAATTAATTATATATATTTATTAAATATGCATAATTATTAATTATGTGTATTTATTAGATATACCTAAATATTAATTATATGTGCAGCCTAACTTGCTCTGTCTGTCTTAGACCCAAAACTTTTTATTTTTATGTAAAATAAAAGGTAATTAATTTATCAACGACATTGCAATACACCTCTTGAAAACATAATCAATATATTACTTAAACTAATAATTTTAATCTGTTTTTGCATTGTATGTGCTTATTAATGTACATGTTATCTGGCTGTTTAAGAAGTGGAAAAGCTTTGAGGTGATGTTCAGACACATAGTTCAACAGGTTTTGAATGAGTCTTTTAGTCATTTTGCTTGAATGTAATCATCATTCATCTTATTTCGTCAGTCTCTTCTGGTTCTGCTTCTCCTTCACTTTCCTCTTTCTCACCAACAATGTTGTTCTTGCAATCTATGAGGATTTTATCAGTTTTGAGATAAGCTCCAAGCTCTGTTTCAGTATTCTGTATCTGTTCTTCTTAAGAATTGATCCCAAGTCATTCACAGCTGTTGCTTCTTGGTCCTCTTGTTTGCCCATTCTTACATAAGAATCCAACTTAATAGAAGCAATTTTGGATGGTGTAGGAGGTTGTTTTATTTTATGCCGTTAGTGGTACCGCCAATATACAGCATCCATGACGCTGACCTTCTTCTGTCGAATTTGCCGCCTCCATCACCAATGACGATTTTTTCAGAAAATGGATTTGGTTTAAGTTTTAATGGTCTTGATTACACTTTGATCTAGTGGTTAGATTATAGAAGTACAGTCTGGTAACAGGAACTTCAAGGTTATGTTGCTCAGCTGCATGTTTTTAAGTGATTGGGTAATAACAACAACAACAATTTTTTTTCTTCCTTTCTCTCTTCATTATCTCATTAATTCTCCCAAACCACTATGAGAAAATTGTGAATATCATCTACACTTTCCGATATGGTTTATAGTGTGTAGGCAATGATGCAATCTTCACATTTTTTAAATGTTTTTCGATCGCACATGATTTGAGCTTCTCATCTGTAAAACTGGTACAGAGCATAATGGCAAATCTTTCTTTTGACATTTTCCCAACTATGCAATTTTTGCTTCTTTTTGCTTGAGTTTTGTTTGGAAGAGCAGTGAAAAACAGGTCGGTTTTGTCAGCATTGAAAATATTTGCTGTATCGAAATCCTTCGTTATGTTCAAAAGTTTTATTTTCTATTCTTCCACAGTGTCGATATTTGCATTTGCAGCTTCACCATTGATTATTTTGAATTCAGTGGTATGTTAAATTTTGAAATGAGTCAACAATCCTTCCGATGCCTTTAATTCTGAAATTTTCTGATTTTCTGAAAAATCTGAAGTAGGAATCCAGTGACAGGATGATTCTTTGTTCTCATTTGACAAAAATGACATTAATTTCCGACATTAATTTTTATGTTCTTGTTTCCCATTTTCTATTCCAAAATTCTATACCTATTTGAGTTCGTTAAACCTTTTATTCTTCTGCAACAAGTTTCACTGAATTTCTATGATGCGGGAATTTCCTGAGTTCCAGTTGCAAACACATGTTCAGTTTACAGAGAGGTCAGGTAAAAATGGGGATTGATAGTAGCATTCATAATAGTGGGGAGTTCAGATTAGAGGGTGTTCAGAATACAGAGAATTTATCTTATGTTAAGTCTATGGAGTTTTGCCGGAACCATCGAAATGCGTTCATAATACCGGGGTGTTCAGATTAGAGAGTGTTCAGATAGAAGAAGTCCACTGTATATATAAATTACTCTATATAAAAAATGCATGAAAATTAATGGAGTAAGAGGCAAAAAATACTTTAAACAATTTCAACATGTTTGGCATTTGAGGCTCTGCAGTACACAAAATTACTGGTTGATAATAGATCAAAAAATACTTTTGTAAAGGTTGACATTTATTGGTATAGTATCATTCATTAACTATGGCTCACTGTAGAATAGGAAACATCAATGCAATGATTCTCGAGCATGTTGCCATTAAGGATATGTATTAGTTGACCATGCTATTCATGAAAATTATGGTTATCTTTGATTATCTGGATTACTACCATGTATATTTGTAAATTGTATGCATGTTTCTTTATAATAAATAACAAGATTTCTTAGTTAAAATAATAAATTTCTTCGTTCTTTAAATGCATGGTTGAAATAATGCACATCCTCAGCAATACAGTTTGACACAATAAGTGGCAAATTGTTGCTAAATTTACATCTGGAAGTTTTTCCATTCTACTTAGTTCAGTTCAGTTTTCTTAAGTGATTGTTTGTGTTTGTTGCCACAACTATTATTGCAAAATACTATGCTGCATGAGAAAGAATTTATAAATAAATATAATAAAATTTCATTAACAAATAATTAACCCAGCAGCACATGTCTCAATGCAATCCACTGACAAGGAAGAAAATAATAAATTTTGTTCATATCCTTGGTCAGTCTAAACAGTGTTGTTATTGTGGACAATACCAAAATTTTTTTTCAAGGGAAATAATGCAAAACCAAAAAAAAAAAAAAAAAATTTAGTAACATATGTATGGTAAACTTTCCTGCATGTCTTGCTCTAGTCCAAAATTTTATGCATGTTCTGCCATTTGAGTCGGTTTTTATCAGTTATAGAAACATGAAACTTTATAGAATCATGAATTTGTCATGAATGTCAGGCGTAAAAATAAATAAATACGTTTTAAAACAATTTATCAATATTCTGCCATAGATTTACAAGGAGTAAAAATGTTACTTCAGAATCAAATACGAGAGAAAAAAAAATTGACCAGTGATGAGCTTTGAGCATAGTTACCATACTCAGTTCAGTATTTTTATTTCCAGCACTTCTGCCATGCTTAGGGAGGCAAAATTTCCCTGCCTGCTTTGTTTTTGGCTCTTTTTTTCCTTAGACAAATATAAATGTGCTTAAATATTTGCTTATTTATTTTATTAAAAATGTAGCTTTTTTTCTTACTACAAAAATGTTTTGCCATGTCTGATAAGTGATACAAATCTTTCTAAATATTACTTTTTGCACAGTAGCGCCATCCTAAAGATAGCTAAAAGCTTTGTTATTGTTCTGTTGTTGCTTAAATCTAAATTGCTTGCACTTACTTATAATTAAAGTTTATTTTATTTTATTTTTTTATGAACTGCCTGCATATGCTTTTCATTGTTTTTATTTTATGTTTTTTAATTATTTTTTATTTTGCACAAATCTTAATTTTTTTTATTATTTTAGTTTCAGATAGTTTTGAGTTCTGCTTGTAAGTAATATTTATTTTATGTTTTTTGATTAATCATTATTTTTTGAATTTCTGTACTGTACATTTTATTTTTATTGGCATTAATCTATTTTTTTTATTATTATTATAGATTAGAAATTATATCATTTTTATTTTATAATAATTATAACAGCAAAAAAAAAAAAAAAAAAAAAAAAAAAAAAAATATATATATATATATATATATTTTTTAAAGGAATAAATATATCTATGTTCCATTACAAAAAAGAGTTTATACATTGAACACCATACTTCTAAGAAGACATTAAGATAACTCTGGCTTATAATATTTTTCCTTAACCCAGTTATTGAAACTGACTTTAGTTTCATGGTTTCTGCCCTACATGTCTTGTATGTGGGTGTAGTCAAGGAATTAATTTAACTAGCGGGGAACACCAAGCCATGCTCAGTTAAAGTAAAGTCTGTGTTAAATTTTATATAAAATGAAATTCTCGCTCTATTATTGCTATAAATAATTTATTTTACAATATTCTTATTTACAGAAACTATAAATATCAATACTATAAACATATTTCTAAATTTTACGCTAGTTAAATATTTACAACGAAAGAACATCCTTCCATACTACATTTTTAGTTCTTTGATGTCTTTCTTTTGGAATCAGAACTTTTAGACTTGAATGCCTTTTTACATGTGAGAAAGTAACATATAGCATTCCGTGCATAAAGACGGAGATGCTTAAATCCAGACCCACGAAATTGAATGTTTGCCCTTGAGCTATGTAGACAGTGATGGCAAACGCCGGCCTCACAGGAAATTGATGGCACTGCATAGTACATCCGAGATCTTTAGAGCCTTTTTTTAGATAAAATTGGTTTGACCCATAATGACCCAATAAAGAAACACTTATCTGAATTTTTCAAACATGTGACTCAGCCCAATAGTTTTATCGTCCCAAAAAAATGCTATATGCAAAATTTCGTTAAAATCGATCCTACCGTTTTTTAAATATAAATAGCTTGAACCAGACCCTTTATGACCCAAAATGACCCAGTAATCGAAATTCCTCAAACATGAGACCTAGCCCAATAGTTTTCTCGTGCTAAAAATTGTTGTATTCAAAATTTCTTTAAAATTGATCCACCTGTTCTTTAGATATAGCTTGACCATGACGCATTATGACCCATCATGACCCACAAATGACTCTTATAATCGAAATCTCTCGATAGTGTGACTTAGCCCATTAGCTTTCTTGTGTCAAAAAAACTGTTACAGGCAAAATTTTGATGAAATTGATTCTGCCATTCTTTAAATATAAATAGCTTAACCCACACCCTTAATGACTCAATATGACCCATTAAATTTTTTTCTCGAACATGTAACCTAGCAGAATGTTTTTCTCATGCCCAAAAACCATAGAATGCAATTTTTAGTCAAAATTGCATGAGAAAATCTCTAGATAAAAATAGCATGACCCACAATGACCCCAAAAATGACCCATTAACCGAATTTTCTCTAACATGTTACCTAACCCAAAGGTCTTCTTGTAATCCAAAATGATAAAATATAATATTTGGTCAAAATCGTTAGAGCTGTTTTTTAGATAAAAATGGCTTGACCCATAATGACATAAAAATGATCCACTAATCAAAATTTTTTGAACATGTGACCCAGCCCAATAGTTTTCTCGTGCCAAAAAACGATTGGATACAAAATTTCTTTAAAATCGATCCAGCCATTCTCTAGATATAAATAGCTTGATCCTGACCCATTATGACCCAATAATCGAATTTTCTCGAACATGTGACCTAGCCCAATGGTGTTCTTGTGCCCAAAAAATGGTAAAATCCAAATTTTTGTGAAAATCGTTAGAGCCGTTTTTGAGATAAAATTTACACACACAGACAATTTTTGCTCGCATTATAGTATAAGATAAAGATAGTTAGGATATTTGCACAATTTACTAAAACATATCTATAATAAATCTTAAGTAATTAACAAACACTTAAATTACTTAGCTGGGTAGAAAGAAAGAGATTACTAATATTTATTATTGAATGCAAGATCTGATCCATCAAACATCACAGCAGGCATAAGGCTGCTGGGAATTTATTGATTACAATAATTTAGTATTTGCAGTTGCTGATAGTGCTATCTGATTCATATAGTAACTTAGGTATTCATATAGTGATTTATATGAATACAAAATATCTTATGACGCATGTTAAAATGAAAAAAGCAGTAAGAAAGTGTATTGTTGCTTTATGAAAGCAAATGTAAGGAATATTCAAATTATCATTCTCTATTTCCTAGATCAAATAGACCTAGGAGACTTCCTAATTGCAATTTGGATGGGAATGCTAAGGTCACTCACCTTTGTACTTAATTTTTTTTATGCACTTGTGTTATGAGAAAGCAGAAGAAAAATTATAAATTTATGTTCTTATTTTATTACAAATTCCTAGTTTTCGAATGCTGTTTTCATTTGGAAATAAAAACATAATTCATTAGAAAAATATTATTATTTACCCAGTTTACAAAACTAATACTTTTGCAAATTAATCAGTGCATGGCAGTGGTCTGCCAGTTTTGTTATGGAGAACAAAATTAAAAGATAAAGTTCACATTTGTTAATTAATATGAGTGCATGCGCTGATTATAAGTTAAAATTATAACAGTATCAAAATAAAATTATACATGAACTTAGATTTTTACTCAGACTTTCTACATGTTGCAACCTTTATGAAAAAAGTTTTACAAGAAAAATAAAATCTTATTTTCACCTGTCATTTTTCTTAAAACAAATCAATAATAAAATTTTCATGGTGTATTTAAAAGTGATATGATATTAATGAATATCATACTGTAAAGTATTTAAAGAAATATTTTCATGGTGTATTTAAAAGTGATATGATATTAATGAATATCATACTGTAAAGTATTTAAAGAAATAAACTGTATCAATTAACTATAATGTATTGAGTAAGATGTCTTCTAATTCTTTATCTTTAATAGCATCATCTTATCAATCTCATCAGATTTCATAATAATTTTAACTGTTAATATTTTGGCTGCTTTTGGCATGTTGAGAGAAAAAATTTCCGTTAGCTTTAATTGTTTATTCGATTTCATAGCTAAAAATTTTAAGTTGAGTAGATTTATGGTACAAATGTATGTATTAATTCTAGCTATTTTTATTTAAAACATTTTTGTATGATTTATTATTAATAATAATGAAAATATGAAGCCAGTTTCCTTATTCAGATGCTATTTCGTTTTTTAATTCATAAAATCTATTTTGCAAATAAACCTGTTATTTTATACATACACATCAATAATGCTTGCCTTTAAATTATAGCTGCTAGTTTCCAAAACTAAATTGAAGTTCATGATGGGGAATTGTTGATCAAATTGATAACAAAACAGGACTCTTCATACCCATTGAATTGTACGGTTTACACTTACACTTAATAGATTTTATCTTTTATTATTTCTATAAACATGGGGAATTAATAAAAGAGAATTTATACAAATGCATGAAAAGTTTATGGACACATTTTCTAGGTAAAATAAGATTTTTAAAAATAACTTTTACATTTGTCTAACTTTATTACAATCAAATGCAACTTTTCATCTTTCCAGGTATGATTAAGTCTAATATCATTTAATTTGAATTTCATGCAAATTGAGGGCTAAAATTAATATTAAATATAGTTATAACACTAATGTTAAGGGGAATTGTGTTGTAGATTAAAGCAAAAGGGAAAAAATAACATCTGTCAGTTTTTTTGTTTAATTTAAGAAAATGCAGTCTGTTTTGTGGATTGTAAAATTTGTTGCAATAGTCAATTTAGTTTTAGAATGACTGTATGTGATTGGATATATTTTCTCCTAATTTTCAAGCTAAATAAACATCCATGTATGTGGATAAAGGCTTGAAGAGAATATCTACAAAAATGCAATTTCTATTTTGTGAAATATTATTTTATTCTTTAACATTATTTTTGTTGTTTGACCCTTTCTTGCTAGAATGCAAGTAGTACAACTATGTAAAAATGTATATGTAGTTCCTTGTCTTTTTCGCGATTCACTTGTTGAGAAATATGTTATTTTAATTAAGTATGTATTTATTGAGTTTTGCTATACAGCAAGAAGGGTTTTAATGATATTACAATGTCAATTCTCATCTACAGAGATACTGAAGCTGAAGGAGGAACTAAAGCCAAGTCAGTATTGCGTGATGCGGAAGGTGCAGAGAGCTATGTCAGCAGCATAAAGAATGTCACCCAAAATATGGTTGGAAGAATATCAAATTTGAGTCGTGGTGGCCTTGGAGGTCTTGCCAACAAGTTTTCCGGGGGATTCCTTAATTTCTAACTCATGCAAGCATCATTTGATTATTTCTGCTGGGTCAAAGAATTTTGAAGCTTCCATGTAAAGGTTTAATGGGAAACTAAAGCGGACTTTGTAAATTATTTCTCCTTTGCAACATATTTCGCAGAGTTACAATTTTAGAATGTATAAATATTTGAATGACTTTATATATCTATAGTGTCAGCTAATCCAGCTGATGATCTATTTTTTTCTTGTTTTATGTAAATTAAGAGTCAGTCCTAGATCACAAGTTCCATGCCTGTTTAGCAATTATTAAACAGTACTGTATATTTCTTTTGGGGGGGAGAATATTTGAAATACAACAGTGCCCTTAGATTAGTGGCACATTTATCTAGCAAATAATGCATTAAAATCCACTCTTCTAAACAATAAAGTGAGATTTTAGTCTCTATGCATTTCTTCAAGTTTCCCATCTCAAGAGAAACTATGTCCTAAACTGTTAAGACTTGTACAGTTACACCTTAGAGAGAGGGAACACAGAATTGCTGCTTGGCTGGCTCTTGTGTTTGGCTGCATTTTCTATTTTCTTAAACCAGCATGGTCCATTTTGTCATGTGTATTCATTATTTTAATAATTCATTAATTCTTTATCTAAAATTCATCATATTATTTGCATTTACTCTGAATTTAAAGATATTTTTGGAATTTTTTTCTTATATAAAAATTAATTTAAAATTTTCAAATATATTCATTTTAATTGATTTTAATGTAAATTATTTACATTTATTTTTTATACATTAAAATGCATATTTTTTTACTTGTAATTTAATAATAGCCAATGTAATTATTTTATTCTGCTTCATGAGTATATTTAGCATTTTTTTTACTATCTATGCACATCAAATTAAGGATAGTCATAGAGACCAAAATTTAGAGTGGTTGTCTTTGGAATTTTTTCTGATCTTAGCTTAATGAATTTAGTTCTTTTTGAATAGTTTTAGTTTTTGTAAGTTATCGCTCAATTAGACCCCATGGCAAGAATATAGAGAGATTCATGCATACAACATATTAGTGATATTGCTTAGTATGTTGATGCATATCAAACTATTGAATTGATATTATGTCGCTGATATAGTGAGGAATCACGAAAAAAAACTGACACATTGAATTCTGTAGCAGAATTAAAAAAAAAAAAAAAAAGCCTGTATTAGTCGCATTTACAGCCTGTATTTTAAACATTGAAAATTGTTAGAAAAATAGCATTAAGAAATCTAATTATTAGAATATTTTCAATCACATGAATACATTATGACCTCTTATGTATAATATTCTCACATACATAAACTAAAAACTGTACAAATAAAAGAGTTTTCTTCTTTCCCCATTCACCACACAGGGTCATATGGTGTTTCTGTGTTCTTCAATACTACTAAGGTGCTGGACTTCAGCAATCTGTAAACAACGAAGACTTAGACCAATGTAGTGGTCACTCTTGTAGCTCTTTAAATATTTCTTATTCATCTGGATTTACCAGTATACCTGTTAAATGTTAAATCCTGTGTTTAATCCTTGTGTAATAAAGGGTTGCCAATTTTGAAATTGCAGTATGTTCATTTTAAATATCTCTTTGTAATTTCTAGTCAAGCAATCTATATAACATCTTGTTCAATGCTTTTTATTTTTTAGTTTATAAAAGGAAAATACTTTGAATACCAGTTCGTAAACAAAGCGATTTTATCCCAAATATTGTGAATATCTTTCTTAAATTGAAATATACATGTGTAAAATTGTTTTAACTCGAAATTCTTAAATCATTAATGAGCAGTATGTAAAAGTAATGTTTATACTTGTTAATAGTTTAAAATGAAAGATGTGTGATGATGTTTTTGAACATGTATGTATGTGTGTGAGAGAGTGAAAAACCTGTAATTTACAAAAAAAAAGAAAAAAAAAAGTCAATTTTCAAACTGAAATTTAAAAAATATATATATATCAATGAAGATTTATTATTAAATTATTTGTTATTTTTATAAATGTCAGTACATTGTTGGCAACTCTTTTGTGTCTTTTTCTTTTTCCCTTTTTTGTTCCTAATCATTTTCCATTACATAGCAAGCAAGTTTGCCTGTTGACACCTCATGTGCATTTAATTGTATAATATAGTAAACAGATATTATTCTAGTCTCTTCTGTGTATCACTTACAAAAATTTTGTTTATTCTGTTAGATGTTATTTTGTCTACTGTCTATGAAAATAGTTCATTTTATGTTGTGTGTATGTAAACAACATGAATGTTTGAGTTATTTTTTTAGTGACTGTGCAAGGTTTTGTACAAAATAATAAAAAAAAAAGAAAAAAAAACTTCAGTAAGAACTAGTTTATGGCTTTTCATATGCCAAACATATTGTTTCCCTCTGTAAATATTTTGCTTAATATTTTTTCCCCATTCATTGCTGAAAAGTAACACATAAACTTTGATTACAAGTATGATTTCCAAATTGAAATTGCTGTCACTGGAAATGTTATTTTATGTATAAAACTCCTATCTTAATTTACAAAAATTTCCATACTTAAAGTGTAAAAAAATATTAGTAGTACTATGAAAATAAAAGAGTAATTGTATATTCAATCTTCACAAAATGAACATGTATCTGACAATTGCAGAAAAATATATAATGTGGAGAAAAAAAAAAAAAAAACTTTTGTTGATTATTATGTAAAATGATTGTACAGTGAAATATATGTACATATGTTTGTGATTAACTGAAGATCAGTGCTTCCCAATCTTTTATTGGTCATGTCCCAAGCATCTGTAAAATCATGAGCCCCCCCCCCCCTTGATTATGTAATATTGTTAATATTTATAAGGTAAATTCAGTTCACACGTTGTAAGCATAGCATAAACAATAGCTATCCATTTCACATTTTAAAACTTATCAAAGAGGTTAATCTTCTGTCACAAATGTGTTTTTAACATAATTCTATAAATGGTAAAGAATGGTATTATTTTTCAACTTTTCGCACTGTTAAAAAATAAATGTCATAGGGCCTACATATTTATGGTCACAAAATGTCTTGAAGATACTGTTGCATTTAACATTGAAATTTATAACATTAACATATTTTGTAATTTATCAAGTGTTAGCGAAAAATTTGATCATTCAATTTTCTTTCAAGAGAGAGCACAATACACAAGATGCCTTTCAAGATTTCAAATTTTAAAGAAACATTATTCCCTATTGCAAAGCATTTTCTCTTTCCCAATATTGTCAGTTTTCTGCCTGTATTATCCAAATTGAAAATTTAAAATGTATATGTCATGATGTAAATTTATTTACTGTTTAGAATGCCTGCATTAGAGCCATATATATTTACTACCTAACCATTTTGCTACTAAAGATTCATATATTGTATAAACTTGGTATTACTTTATTTAGGTATTTCAAATATTTTTTGTGTTAAATTTTTTTAAGGCATAGATTTACCTATACTTGTAAGCAGTTCTACATTTGAACGTTTGTTTGTTTGACATATAACAGAACAAATAGATATTTCACTTGATGTAGCCAAAAAAAAAAAAAAAAATATATATATATAGCCATTTTAACAATTTAATTATAAAAGACAGATGTCAAAGCATTGCATAATTATCATATAGTAAAATATAATATAACTATTCTGGTATTTATTCAATTTTAAACATTTGATTAGGTGCTTGTAAAGTTCAACAATTAAAAATTATTATTATTTTAATTTTGTTTGTATTCCATTTATTTTTATTCTACACTACCTTAAAAAAAATAAATAAATAAATAAATAAATAAAAATACGAAAGAAAATGATAACATATGGTTGAGTAAAAAGTTTGGAATTGACTCTCGTTGGAGCGTACACCCCACATTGGGAATCACTGTTCTAGATTACACATGTAATAAAAGGGAGTTGTTTCTTTGTTAATTTTCCCTTTTCAAATACATGTATTTTTATCATTATCCTAGATTGTGTTTACCCCCCCCCCCCCCTTCCCTCTGCATAAAAAAATAATGAATTTCGATATTAAAAAAATATTAAGTTGTGTTGCATGTGACTATTTCATGCAACCTAGTTATTAAACTCATCTTTAAAATTTTTCAGTAGTTCGATTATTGATATCAGTTGTTTCTTAATTACTAAGTTAATATTTCTGTGTTCAAAGTATGCAATAATCCTAAATTATGTACTTTTCTGCAATTTAAATTTACTTGTTTAAATAACATTTCTTATATAATACTTAGCTAGCAAAAATGAAGATTGCTTGTTTTATAATAAAAATGCTTGCTAGTAAATAAAGCTGAAAATTATGTGTTGCTTTTCTTGCATATAAACCACAATGTATTTAAAACAATTTATTTTTCTATAGATTATTCAATTTATTTTATATATATATTCTTAAAATTTTCATCTTTATTCTGTTACAAATTGAAAACTTGTTTATTTATTTCATTTAAAGTAGGAATATGGTCTTGCATCTACTTATTGTTGAAAATAAATTATCCAAAACTTTTTTTTATTATTTTCCCCCACTAGTATCTATTAACAATAGCTATATTTTACTGTTTTGCATTTCGTTATTTGTTACTCCTTCTATGCGGGCATAAAATTTCCTAACTTATTGCTCCATCCTGTTCTAGATATTTTAATTAAAATGTTCTGACATCTTTTAGTGTCAGAGACATTAAATGGCAATATTATACTATAGGGTACAACTTAGTCCATTGTCCATTTATATTTTACTGCCTCTGTTCTATCTTCATAAATTCTGTGATGTTGTTTTGAATTGTATTTATTTTGAATTACATAAACCCTACATGTTTCAGTGCTGTCTTGCCTTCTTACAGAAAGAGATTAAAAGTCTCTTCTATATAAATATCTATGCAAATATAACATTAGCCTTGTCAGATTATTAGTAATATTATTCTTACTTACATGCTGCTGCAGATATAGTTTCTTTACATTATTACATGTCGTTTGACTTTAGTTATAAACAGCATTAATTTTATTATTAAACAAGAAAATAATGATTCAGATGCAGATATTTATTAGTTATCTGATCATATGTATGAGAACTAAATTAATTGTAGTACCTTGTGGCAGCATTTTATATTCTCAGATGTTGCATTTCATGATTATTCCATATTATTCTAGTCATTTATTCTAGTTTATTTCTCCAGGTTTAAAAAGAAATCCATTTTGAAATACTGAATGTTAGTTTTAGTCATTTTTAAATATTTTGTTTCTTTGTTTTCTGTTATAATTTATTAGTGTATGTGTTTCCAGATGACATGTTTTATTAATTTTTTTATTGAGTTTGTATTTTCTATTATTGTCAAAAATTTTATTTGGTTGTTTCATATTTTTAGTATTATTTTTTAATTGCATTTTCATTTTAAAATTGTTTTTTTTAATCAGTTTATACATTTTATTAATATTATATCATGTTCTTTCTGAAATAATAATAATAATAATAATAATTTAGTATGTCTAGTTATTTATATGAGGAAATATGTTCAGATTTCATCTTTTCATTTTCTTCTTTCAAACCAGGCACTTGCCATCAAATTCCAGTTGAAAAAAAAAAATAAATAAAAAAAATAAATGTCTATATCTTAAAAATGTTTTGGATTCATTTTTTTTCACACGTTTGCTTATATTTCCATACTTTTACTACACACATTATTTCAGGGGTGACAGTGCTCCGGGTGTACGACAGATTTCCGGGTTTTTTTTTTTTATCGATCCTCCGGGGTTTGTGGTATTGTTACATTTAGTGGAAAATTCGGACATTAAAAAATATCGCAAATTTAGAAAAATCACAGGGAAATGCAAATTTCGTCTTAGAATAACAGAAAAACATGAATTTCCTTAAAGGATCGCACAAAAAACTAATTTCTTTAAATAAATTCCGGGGGGGGGGGGGGGGGGGGAGGGGGAACACGAATTTTGTTAAAAAAGGCAAATTTCGTCAAAAAATCGCAAAAAAAAACCGATCAATTTCTTCAAAAAATCACAAAAAAAAAGGATCAATTTTGTCAAAAAATCACAAAAAAAAAGATCAATTTTGTCAAAAAATCACAAAAACCGTCCAATTTCATCAAATAAGAGTTAAAAAAAAAAAAAAAAAAGCCACATTTTGTGTTTTTTTTTTTTTTAAATCTTGCTTTTGATGTTGTAAATTCTTTTGATTGAATGTGACCTTTGGAATTTATATATTTTGCATTGATAATTTTCAGGGTTTTTTACTTTGTATCAATTAATTTTGAGGGGTTTTTCACTCTGAGTCACAACCACCCCTGATTATTATAATGGATGTCATACAAAATCAATTACAAAAAATAATGAAAGCCTCCACTATTTCTATTCAAATTAAATAGTCTCCACTATTTAATTTGAAATATACAAAATTGAAGTTTGTAAAAATATTTATATACTAAAAAATTCTGATTGTAAAACTTTTTTTCCAAAAGCAAAAACAGTTAAATTATGGATTGGAGGGTCATAATTAAAATTTTCTTTTAAGTCATTAAAAATCCTTTTTTATCATTAACTAGAAATAAAGAAAACAGGGGTGAGAATCTTCTTTATTTGTGCAGATTTCTGCTTAAAAAAAGAATCATCTAATACCTTTCCTCCTCACTCTCCGTCAAAAATAAATAAATAAAGAATGTATATATAATCTATATTTGTTATTTCATTGTAATAGTAAATGATCAATGAATGATCTTTTCACTGAAATTATTTATTATCACTTTGTTCCTCTCCTTCCTGGTACTAAACATGCATAGTTTAATCATTAAATTTCTTTCATTTTAAGATTCTTTTCTTGCATATTTAATATGCTTTAGTTACAATAAATAAATTATATATGACCTAAATTACTCCCTCCTTCCAAAAGCTCTGTGTCATTCTCCCTGCCTCCTCCCTCTATCTCTTTTTCATTCTATACAATTTATGGGCCTTAAATTTCTTTTAATTTTTCTCTGTTCTATTTGCTCTTTTGTCGTAACAATGTTTAAATAACCATACAAATTATTTTCATACTTTCCTAAAAAAAATCCTCTTTATTGTTTTGCACCCCCCTTCCATCCCTACAAAAAAGCTTTGTTTTATTTACTACTTTCTTTTAATAATAATTAATCATTTTTCCTCACTTTCACCTAAAACAAATTAAGCTTCTATTTCCTCCCTTCCTCCCCAGCTGACAATTTTTTAAATAGTATTTAAAGCTCTATTTTAATTATTTTTATAATTTGTAGCAACAATAAATAACATTTGAATAAACTTAAAATATACATTTGATTCAGGGTTTGCCAAAAGCAGCAAAGAAGAAGCACTTTTGCTTTCCCCCTTTATGTATAAGTCTCCCCCCTTTGGGAATGATTTTAGATAAGTATCTTAATAAGATTTAAGATATTTATATGTGGTGATGTTGATGGGTCACCTTACTAGAAAATGAGAAATAGGGCTTAATTTTTGTAAATGATATTAAAGATTTTAAAGTACTTTTTGTGAGAAACTTAGCGGGAAGTGAAACTTTTGAAGAAAGGAGATGAAATTTTTGATATAGAGAGAGGTTATAATTTAAATAATTGATTCTTTACTCATTTCTACTAGTGAGCAACAAATAGGACAAAAGAATTTAAGATACCCATGTGCCGGGAGAGCAGATAAAAAAACAAGACATTTCATGCTGGTAGGTGGAGGAAGATTTTATTAAGATTATAGAAAAATATTTAAATTCTCTTCCTTGGCTTTTTAAAATTTTTTGCTTAAAAATTTTTTTAAGGAGAAGGCTTGTATTTGAGAACGAAAAAGAAAATCAAAATTGCTTATGATCAGGATTTTATTTTATATATATGAATATATTTTTGGATAGCTACAAAAATAAGGTTCTTTAAAATATGATAATTATCGATAAAAGATAAAAAAGAATTTTTTTAATTTGAACATACAAAAATACATAACATACATTCATACATAAGTGTTATTAGGATGAGCGAAGCGAATCCTCTACTAGGCCACTCAAATTACATTTTGTCGTACACTTTACAAAAAAAACTATTCAATATTTTAACTTCAAATTAAACACCAAAATAAATTATGATCTGTAGATTTGCACAATATAATTTTTTTTACAGTAAAATGTTAAAAAAATTAATTTATTTTACATGCATTTCCAATACGGACGCATTTTAACAAATAAATAAAAATGAAACGCGTATATTTTCAGAAAAAAATATAAATCATGGGGTAAGTAATTATAGATAGAATCATGATTAGTTTAATAAATAAAATATGTTTTCATTATTAAGCAAAATCGTTTGCACAGATAACACTTAAACATTTAAAAAAAATTGTATTGTGGATTTTTTTTTTCTTTGTAAAGTGGCAACAAAAGAATTTTAAACAAATAAAAGTAATTGTTAAATTTGTTATATAAATGAAAAATTAAAAGAACTAAAGCGTTAAGTTGTTGCCTCGATTCAAGCTCTTTATAGATGTACTAAAGCAAATTTGGCCGATTCATAAACGACAAATTGACTTTAACCATTTCTTACTTTATCATTTGGATCTAAAGTAATGTTACGTTCTTATTTGTGGACCGAAAAAGGTTTAGTGAACGGGATTTTAGACTTTGCTGCATGTAATAAAGAAAATCACAAGCCACCAGACCAGATATCGCGAATAATCATGGATAAATTTGAATACTACAATAATTTAACTTATAAGAATTGGTGCATACCAATTCCCCCAATAATTAAATTCTGGAAAAATGGAAGCATAAATTGCTCAAGGAAAGAATTTCTTTTGCAGATTTTTTTTGCTGTTATAATTCATAAATCCCAAGGTTTAACATTAGATAAAGCAGTTGTAGATATTGAGGATATATAGACACCAGTTTTCTTAAAAACGTACGTAACGTTGTCGAGAGTGAAAATCCTTCAAAATTAAGCATTCAATAGAAATTTTCCTTACGAAAAATTCTACAATATAAAAAATTCTGATACGCTAACATGTATAAAAACGAAGAAATTAGGAAAAAAAAAGTTTTACAGTATTCATAGTATCAACGAGAGCAGATTTCAAATGTTTTTCCAGAAAATAGGATTTTGACGAAGTAACTTTCTTCAAGCTCTCTTTAAATACATTATTCTAAAATAGCTATCAAAGATTATTTGATGTTAATTACAAAGATTGGAAACATGCATATTTCAAACAACTTTAAAAAACACCAGTGGTTACTGGAAATTGTAAAAACATCTTTAAAAGAGCTTTTTGTTGAAAATTAAAAATATTTTGCAAAAGTTTGCTTCGAAAATATTTTATTATGCCAGTCTTACATCATAAATAAAAAATTAAAATGTGCCAAAACATAAAATAATGTTTTTGTTTAATAAAGATGCAAAAATAATATAAAAAAATATTTTTACTTTCAAATATCTGTTTTATAAAATAATGCTTCGCGAATCCAAACAAAGCATGGCTTTTGCTAGTTAATACAAATAGTAGATTAATAAAATAAGTTTAAGATTCAGCAAACCATGATGTTATATCTTATATTGAAATTGGCTTCTTAACCTCTTCACCGGCGATAGGTATGGGGAAACAGTGCTTTTAACCCCGAGTTATCTCGGGGCAGGCGGTTAAGTGGTTAACTGAATTGAACTATGATGCATATACAGTCAGTTCTTCTAATAAGCTTAGCTTGGGTTCTAATGTTCTGAGATAATACAATTTTGTGGAATAGGTCATTGTTTACATTTTTCTTTTGCAGATATAAAATCATGTATTATCAATCAGGGCTTGAAATTCAATTTTTCGAAGGAGGGGAGTCTCCCTTCCCTACCAACATTTATAAATGGAGGGGAGTTTGGCTGTTTCGGAGGGAGAAGAAATGTTTAAAACCTGCCATTATTTTATGTGCTATTTAAAGAATTACCAGAATACAGACATAAAAAAATATCACTGAAGCCATTTTTATCAACAATTCAGAATAATTATGCAAAATCTGTAAAAAAAAACTTTTATACTGTCTAGTTATTACTGGTGGTAAATTCCCTCCCAGTGCTAATTATTTTTGTCACAGATCTAATTATTGTTTTAATAATAATTAATAAAACTTCTAATTAATTTAATAAATTTATATTTATAACTTATATTGTTATAACCAATGTTATTTTTCTGTATATTAAATGTGCAAGATACAAATTTAATCATAAAATAATACTTATTTGAGTGTAGAAAATAAGAAATACCACTATTGATTTAATGATAATTGAGTGTAGAAAATAAGAAGTATCATTATTGTTTGCATTTCTTTAAAAAAGGGGCAAGTCAAATTCATCGAAAAAGACTTTCTTAAACAATGAATACTTTGTTGAGTAAAAGGATACTTTTTGTTTAATGAATGGCTGCTTTCAGGAATTGCATTCACTCAGAAAGATTTGGAGCTGTCAAAAGCTGATTTTAGAGTAGCAAAGAAAAAAAAATATATTGAAGCAGGAAAATTAGTTTGTTGAACATAAAAATGAACCCGTAATATTATTTTTGGGGGGAGGAGGTTCACTTTGACGAAAGTTTCATTTTTTCGCTATCTTTTGATGAAATCTGTCTTTTTTAACGATCTTTTCACGAAATCTGCCGTTTTTTCGGGATTTTTTGATGAAATTTGTCGTTTTTTCCTGAATTTTCTGAGAAAATTTGCCGTTTTTTCGCGATTTTTTGATGAAATCTGATGTGTTATCGCGATTTTTTTACGAAAATTGTCGTTTTTCGCAATATTTTCGGGAAATTTGTAGTTTATAGTGAATCTTTTGTCGTTTTTCGCGATTTTTGGACGAAATTTGACTTTTTTTGTGAATTTTCTGAGGAAATTTGCCGTTTTTTTGCGATTTTTGATGAAAAATGATGTTTTGTCGCGATTTTTTTACGAAAATTGTCGTTTTTCGTGATATTTTGGGGGAATTTGCCGTTTATAGTGAATCTTTTGTCAAAATTTGTCGTTTTTCACGATTTTTGGACGAAATTTGCCGTTTTTTCGCGATTTTTGGACGAAATTTGACGTTTTACAGAATTCTGTGATGAAATTAGGCATTTTTTCGTGAGTCTTTTGACGGAATTTGCCGGAAATTAGTCGTTTTTTCGCGATCTTTTAACAATATTTGCCGTTTTTTAGCAAACTTTTGCGAAATCACGCGTCTTGTGAAACATGTAATAGCTGTTTCTTTTGTGTGTCATCTCCGATCTTTTGCGTAATTTACGCGCAATAGCGCGTCCGCGGCATCAGTTTCATAATTTTTGGAATTGAATGCGTTTTTTTTTTTTTTTTTGGGGGGGGGGGGGGAATTCCGAACAGAATCACCTCTATTTCGCCGCGGAAAAAATCGTGATTTTCAATGATTTTTCGCTGTAAAAAAACTCGCAAAATGTGTCGATTACTTGCACGAAAATATCATAAAATTCGCAAAACGGTCGTGGGAGTTGATCATAGTTTCATAATGCAAAATTGTTTGGGCTGGAGCCTCCCGTCCACGTTATTCTTTTGGGCGGGATTTCAAAATTTTGGGCGCGAATCCCGCCATCCCGCCCTGAAATTCAAGCCCTGTCAATGCATGAATGACTGTTATAATGGAAAGATGGAAGTATCAAATAAGTTTTACAATAAAATATCTTTTCAACCTGAAAAAAGTTTATCAATTTTATGTCAGCACAATCAAGTATATAATATGCAGCAATAAAATAAGCATAAAAGAAAATGAGGTAAAGCTGGGTACTCCTATTCCTTTTCCAATAAGTGCTGCCACTTGTAACCTGAGACATGAAATTGGATCAATCATGGGTGTACCCCTGGGGGGGGGGGGGTATGAAGCTACAGCAACTCCTGAAATTTGCGAAAATGACGTGGAAAAATGCTGTTTTTCTTTCTTTTTTGGATTTTTTTCCTCCTATATATACAGCAGACCAACCATTCTCATTGGTCCAATATTTGTCCACACTGACACCAAAGAAGAGAAAGGTTGACTGGTGGGATTACAGCCCCTCACTCTCAAAATAGTCAAAAATTAAATTAAAAAAGTATTTTTTTCTTACTTTTTTAGCTAAATCTGTAATTTTTTATTCTGTCATATAGCAAAATGTCCATTCTCATTAACCCTCTTATAAAAACCACATTGATATCAAAGCATATCAAATGAAGGAGAGGGGGCTGATTGGATTACATCCCCCTACTTTTGAAATAGTGGAAAATGAATAATAAAAGTGCTGTTTCATATTTTCATTACTAAGTAGAATTTTAATATTTTAGTTTTATCATGATATAATACCTTATAACGTCATAATGCTTTCTTCCATAAAATAAAACAATTTTTGACAAAATGTATCAAAACATCTTCAATTATGACATATTGTAATTTTCACAATGACAATACTACAGTTGCTTTTAAATTAGATAAGATGTAAAAGCGACAAAATATCATTTGGAGGAAGTGGGGAGGCATTTCTTTTATATATTTAGCTGTAATACTTTACATTTAACTAAAAGTGTTTTTAATTAGATTCTTTCCCACCTATTTCTTGAAAGTGAAAAAAAAGTACATTTCCTTTTTTTTTGAAAATGTTTCTGATTTTTTTTTTTTTTTTTTCTGTTGTTTTTTGTGGTTGGATGTAGGTACCATCTGTTTTTTATTTTGCCATAGATATATTTAATGGAAAATTAAATATATTTAAATATTTCGCAAAATCATAAAAAAAGAAATAACATTTAGAAAGAATGCATACATTTTTACTTTTTTTTTTAAGTATGTTTTACAGATTGTTTCAATAAAAGGTAGGATAACATTTAAGAGGTAGTAGAGATTAGCAACATTTGTGTAAGAAACAGGGTCATAATGAATTTATCCAGAGAAAAATGCAGGGTAAGAACAAAACCTTTGGCTTTGCTCATATAATAATTGAAAAAAAAAAAATGTATGTGTTTATTTGTGCGCCTATTTTTATTAGATGAAATTATAGTACTGTTGATAATTCAAAAGTTGCTAACTAAGGCACAGTTTGAATAAACTTTATTATACTGCATTAGGCAAAAATGAGGCATTATTTAATGAGAAAAACAAAACTAATTCTAAATAAATGATAATTTAGAATGTATTTTGAAAATTTTACACTTGTTTCAGTTTTTATTTGAAAATTTGAATTTTTTCAGCAACCATTTTTAACAAGCTTCTTAACTTCTTGGGAACTAGTGACCGATATACGGTGCTCAAAATCCTTTATTATTCTCACCAGTAAATTTTTACCACAAATTTTGCCTTATAACAGAGCATTTTCCCAATTCAATAATTCAAAAATTTCTGTTTTAAAAAACTGGTGATAAAAGATTAAAAATTCTGTAAAAGTCACTTGTACCGAAGGGGTTAAAAGTAACCATTATAATATATTCCAAGCTTCCAGTCTAACAGTCTACTGTGGTAGTGGGTTTGGTCCTTCAATAGCTAGATTTGACAGGTTGAGGACATGCCTCTTCTTCAGAACTTGGCAAAAGCAATGCTATTTTAATGCTTTATTACTTTCTCAATGACTTAGGTTTTGTCAATAGAAAACCATTTAGAAATACAGTAGATTCCCTCAAATCCGCACAGCCTGGGACCAGAGGTTGTGCGGATTTTAGAGTTTGCGGATTTCTGGTCATTGCTTTGTTTACATTTTTTAAACAGTAATTTGAGTGCAATTAACAGTGCATTCAAAACTATAATGAATGCTTACAATATAATAAAATATTAAAATAAGTAATAAACTAAAATAAAAAAAATTTAGATATTTTTTAAATGATTAAAGAACTAATAGCAAAGCTGAAGTCAATAATCAATAGTGTATGATTAAATATTCATTATAAAGATTAAATGTATTTTTCCTAAATTATTCAACAAAACTTGCCTCATAAAAGTACATTACTAATTCACATCAAAATCACAACATAAGGATTTTTTTTTCAAGTTTAGCGAGGCTTAAAACAAAAAAAATCTTGATTAATGCATAAATATATTTGGTAAGAAGATTGTGATTACCAGCGATATCAGCAATATCTTGAATTTTTTCCAAAAAAAAAAAATTATTCTTCCTTCATGAAAAAAACATGAATAGAGTATTATTAAGAAAATTACAAATTAAAAATATATGGGATTGATACAAAATTTAAAAAATCAAATTTTGTTCCAATATTCAAACTGAAAGTTTCATTGTTTACATCCATAAAATATGTGCAGATTTTAGAGAGTTGTGGATTTCTGGTTTGCGGATTTGAGGGAGTCTACTGTAGTTCATCTGCAGAATGATCAATTACTCCTTCAAAAAGCATGCAATTTCTCTTGTGCTTTTACTTTTTTCATTAAATAGACAGTCCTCATCTTGTCAACATATGATTTCCAAATGTTGACAAACCTTTTACATAGATATAAGAATACATATTCCTTCTTCATAGGGGTTTTAGATTTGTTTAAAGTGGTTCTGGAGGGAAAAAAAAAAAAAAAAAAAAACAGTCCTTAAGACTCATTAAACAGCATTTGGTTTTTAGATGTTGACAAGGGTTTTACATAGATATAGGAATACATATTTTTTTTTTCCAAGGTGTTTTAGGTCCAGTTTAAGGTGGTTCTGAAAAAGGAAAAAAAATCCCCCCATCCAACAACTGGAAACTTTCTGGAGCGTTTTTGTTTCATTTTTTAGTGTATAAAACAATTTAAAAGTGAACTCAATTGTTGAAGTGGTTTGTCATTGAATAACTTTTTTCCCAATTTTCAGAAGCGCAATTTAAATGATGAATAATAAGCATATTTTTAAGGCAGTTCTAAAAAAATCGTTTTTTCTCACTAAATAATGTAGATTTTTTTTTTTTTTTTTTTAAATAAAAACAATTAACAACCTTATGTAATTTTTGTAATATTTAAAACATCTTGATGCTAATTAATAAAACAAGTATTCTACTAAAATTGATTTAGAATAATTTTATCTGTATGTATATATAATAATATAATTTATATACATTTTGGGTAAAATGTGAACTCATTATATGCACTTTATAATATTTTTATTTAAAAAACAGTTAAATTGGAATGGTATGTTATACTGATATGAATGGTACTCCAATTAAATATATAGAATATTATTCATTTCTACTATTCACTCATATTTTAATCCTTTTTTTTTTCCTTTCCCACATAACAATGAGATGTCTTCTGAAATATGCATGTTAAAATAAAAATGTGCTTTAATTTTGATTCAAGGAATTTTTACTTTAATTCTGGTTAAAAAAAAACATATATATTTAGGTTACATTTTTTAGTTTTAGTTTAAATATTTTTAGTTTTTATTAAAAATTGTTTTTTTAAATGTTGAATCAAAATTAAAACTTGTATATTTCTGTTTATTTAAATGAAAAAAAAAAAAATGAAATTCTGAAAATAATATTTTGAGTTAAGGATTTTAAATTATCCCACTTTAAAAAAAATATTTTAATTAAAAATTTTATTTAAAAATATATGAGAAATTTTATCACGTGATTTTGTTTACAAATGATATGGTTAAACATCAGAAACAAGTAGATAAGTGTGATCGCAAATCGTGCAGAGTATTTCATTTAATATTTCTTTCAAAGCAACTTATCCTTTAATTAAGAAATCCATTCCAAATTGTTAATTTAAAATTATTAAATTCTTACATAAATGGTAGTATCAGTATTTTTTTTTTTTTTAATAAAAGGATGTTATTTATTTTAATCAAATTAAAAATATTCAAATCAAAGTACTTGAATAAAATCAAAAATTCCAAATTTGTCAAGATCCGAAATTTAAAAAAAAAATAGAGTTAGATAAAATTTTTAAAACGAAAAAAAATGTTTAAACAAAATTTAAAATGCTTAATCATTAATAAATTGCAATAGTTTTTAAAATAGAAAGAAAATTTTATTCCAAAAAATATTATGAATGTCAGTAATTATTTATCTCAGCATAATAAATCCTTTAATTGGCAAAAAATAAATGGTAGTATCAGTATTTTTTTTTTTTTTTTTTTTTTTTTTTTTTTTAATAAAAGGATGTTATTTATTTTAATCAAATTAAAAATATTCAAATCAAAGTACTTGAATAAAATCAAAAATTCCAAATTTGTCAAGATCTGAAATAAAAAAAAAATAGTTAGATAAAATTTTAAAAACGAAAAAAAATGTTTAAACAAAATTTAAAATGCTTAATCATTAATAAATTGCAATAGTTTTTAAAATAGAAAGAAAATTTAATTCCAAAAAATATTATGAATGTCAGTGATTATTTATCTCAGCATAATAAATCCTTTAATTGGCAAAAAATACAATTTTTTTCTTCTAATTAAATCCATCTTAGTATAAAAATTTCAAATTCCAGCACCGGGATTCCAACTTGAAACCTTTTATTACTAGTAAGACATTTTATGTCCAAGCTATGATCTTTGATATCTACACAAAATATGCTGAAATTAAGGTTATCTTTTAAAATTTAAATCGCAAAATTGATGGATGACATTGATCTAATTAAAATACGACTTTTTCAAAAATTTTATTTTTCATTTCAATATTTTTAAATGATTTATTTTGCATTGGATAGCTAAGATCGATCTGTACAAAGGCGTTTTTGCTTTTTCTATTTTGTTTTCAAATATTTTAGTGAGGACACTTTCATTTTCCGAACTGGTTTTGAAAGTGAAAGCATTTTAGAAATTTGGAGACTCCAATCTGATGTGCATTTCAGGGCTATTTTTTTTCACTGCAAGTCCTGTTATTTCTACTTTTGCTCTGGGTCGGGCTTGGGTCCAGTTCACTTCTACTTTTTGATGTAGGTCGGGTTAACTTCTAATTTTTTGCTGCGAGTCGCGGTTAGATCTGATTGACTTATACTTTTTTCCATGGGTCAAGTTAACTTCTATTTTTTTCAGCATGTTAGGTTTGGGTCTTGTTGTTTGCTACTTTTTTTCTGCCGCTTGGGATTACTTTCTATTTTCTAGCAACGCATTGTGTTTGGGCAGTGATGTACCCAGGATTTTATTTCGGAGGGGTCTGACTTGAATTTCTGTTGTAAACAGAAATAATTTTTGTCAATAAAGCCTTAGCCAGTGGGGAGGACATGGGTATTTCTGTTCGGAATTTCCCTAAAATTAGAAAACATTGGCCATCACAGTCCAAAAATTTGTACTTTAAAGATAGATCGAAAATTTTGATAAATGGTCGCCAAAGAAAATCAATTTAGTTAAAAGATTGCTGAAAAAAAAATCTGAATTTTGTGCAACTTTTGTCAAACAAAATGCAAATTTTGTCAAAGGATCATTAAAAAAAAAACAAGTTTTATCTAAGGATCACGGGAAAAAAGTGAAATTTCGCCAATTAATCCCGAAGAAAAAGCAAATTTCGTCAAATGATTGCGGAGCTAACACGAATTTCGTCTAATGACTGCTAAAAAAAATCCGCCAATATTGTTAAAGGACCTCAAAAAAGCATGAATCAAAATAACACAAATTTCGTCAAACATCCACGGGAAAAACCTGCATTTTAAAAAAGGGTTCACTAGAAAAATGCATATTCCGTCAAAGGGCAGCAGAAAAATGCGAATTTCGTCGAAGAATCGCAAAAAATGGGATTTTTATCAAAGGGATGTAGAAGTGAATTTGGATGAAAAAGTGCATTTTTTTTCTCTGTGCAATGCTGTAAAAATTTAAAATGTGCCATGTTCAGAAGTTTAAAAAGTTGCAGTTCCAAAAATTATTAAAAATGAAATTTCATTTAAAATTTGTTTATGATGGGTCCAGGAATTTTTATGTTTTATCCATATCGTACGTAATATGAGACATTCAGAAGTCAGTCTGATTAACTTCATCAAATAAAAATGCACATTTTAAGCAGTTAAAGTTGTATATCTATTAACTACTGTTTTTATTTATCATTGGTCTAGGACTAGGAATATTAATGTTTAATGCATAGTGTAAGTAATATATAACTCGTTATGATCATAAAAAAAATATGTTTATTATTGTTATTAATTTAAATATAGAATTTATTTATAAGTCTTTAAAATTTTAGTTTTTGAAAATATCATTTCCCAAACAGTAGTTGTAGTTTGTTAAATTACAATTTTGTTATTTTTATTACTTTTTTTGCCAGCAACAATCAGAGAATGAAAAACAAATGCAGAATTCAACTAATAGAGCAGTTGCAATCAGCTGATTTACTTTCCATCCGCCAATCAAACCTTGGCGTTTGACCTCCACCCGCACCCATAATCCTCTCAGCTACCAATCACAGCTGCCAATTAACGATTGTTTGACCTTCAATGGTCGATTTGTGACATCATATGAAACTGTCCTACAAAAAGATTCAGATATACTTCATATTTCACAGAACAACTATTTTCCAAGTAGTTAAAAAAATATGTAGCACTAAAATGTTATATGTTGCTTCTAACCGCTATCTGCATACAGTTAAACAGTATCAAACTTAATGGCCAGTAAGTAGAAGATACAATAAAATAATTATTAAAAGCATATTCTATAAAATAGGAAAATATATGTTTAACGAGTTGGAAATTACAGGTCAAGTGTAGCAAATGAGATGCGTTCATACTATAACAA
This sequence comes from Maratus speculifer, assembly GCA_964019185.1. NCBI lineage: Eukaryota > Metazoa > Arthropoda > Arachnida > Araneae > Salticidae > Maratus > Maratus speculifer. Next base: position 383,337,586 of record OZ025289.1, read on the forward strand.
AGTTTTAAAATTTAGAAAATCTTTTGTGTCGCTTTCTATTATACAGAAATCCTCAGAAATGTATATCAGTTTCACAAAACCTGAAATAGTTTAATATTATTAAAACGCGTTCCAAACAGTGTTTTCCCTTATACCATTATATAAGGGAAAAGGGAATGCTTTTGTGTGGCCCTGTAAATAATATCCTCTTTCTATTATACAGGATGTAATTTGCAGTAATCCACAGAAACATACATATTTTTCATAAAACGTGAAACAGTTTAGTATTATAAAAACGCACCCTAAACAGTGTTTCCCTCTATTCCATTCCATTATGCAATGGAGTACTTTTGTGTGACCCTGTAAATACTATCCTCTTTCTATTATACAGGAAGTAACTTGTAGTAATCCCTCAGAAACGTATATCAATTTCATAAAACATGAAATAGTTTAATGTTATAAAAACGCGCTCCAAACAGTATTTCCCTCTATACCATTATGTAATGGAATACTTTTGTGTGACCCTGTAAATTAATAAAAAAAATTCTTTGCACCACACATTGTACAGAGCGTATATTTTAGTATATATATGTACTAAAACTTACTTTAGTATATATATATATATATATATATATATACACTAAAGTATATATGGCGCGACTGAGTTTTAACCCCCTTCTTGGCGCGTTTCCAAAATATCGCCACGTTGGCGTGCTTTTGCGTTTTGTCTCCCGGAGCGGGATTTAAGTCCAGGAGACACTACGCAAAACAAAGCTTTTAGAAGAAAAAAAATTCTTTCTCAGCCTCCCCCCCCCCCTCGGAACCCTCCTGGCTATAAATTTTCTTAAAACATGTATAACATCAAAACATGCAAAACAATTCCGTTCAAGAAACTAAAAAATTGTACACATACCTTCTTTTAAAAACAAAACCAGCCCTTTTTTAAATAAAAAAGAAATTAATAATAGATTTTCTAAAGAAATATACTAAGCTTTAAAGTCAATGTTTTTCTTTTATATTTAATATGAAACTAAATTACATTAAGATTCAAAACATCTAAAATACTAAAGCAAGGCCTAAAACACTTACTTTTAACTACAAAGCACGGTCTCTACATTAAAAAAACAATAGAAATGTAGAAAATACTTCCTTTTAAATACAAGACAAAGGTTTCTAATTAAAAAAAATCACTCGTATATTCCCCCCAAAAAGTTTACTCACTCGATGTTACTCTTCGAAATCCAACGGCCTCTAATGAGACACAAGAAATTTAATTAATTTCAAGGCGCGAGACTAAAACTTTTAAATGTTTCTCCTCTCTCGTCCAATACGAAAACTAGAAAAGAAAGAACGAACGGAGCATGCGCAAGCCGAGAAGCGAAATCTCTTCGAATCTCTGAGGGTTGTCAAGAAGAGCAACACCTAAATGGAAAAGAAAGCAAGACATGGCGCAGTCATCGCGCATAAAAAAAAATGCCGCCAAGAAGTGGGTTAAAACCCAGTTTACCCATATATCTATATATACTACCAGTGGTGCCCACTTTTGAAAAATATTGGGTTGGATCAAAAATATTTTTGTAAAATGGTGTGACCAGTTTGTTTTTCTTTGAAGGGTTGCAGATGGTGAAGTATGAGAATTTTAAGTCAAGTTATCCTGTTTTAAAAAAGTCGCAATTTTATTAAATTATATTCTCAGGCATTTTTCCTTAAAAAAACAATTATATTTATTGCAATGTCATGATATTGTGAACATAAATTGAATTAAAAGAAAGTTAAACATGAAAGCAAAACATTCAGCCATTTGGGATTTATGGCTGTTAGTCGGAGAATTAAAACACATGGTCATTTGCAAAATAAATTTATTCTGAAGCGAAAAATGAATAATAAAATAATAATGAAATAAATAACTAGAAAAATGAAAATTGCATACGCTATGATTCAAAATTATTGGGTGAGCTCAGGCCTACATAAGTTGGCGCCACTGTATATAATTTTTACTATGTTCGAAAGAGTGTAACACTATTAAAATGCACCTGAAACCTTTTCCCATTGGCCGTAATCTAACATTCTTTTGATTGTCCCTGTAATTAAACTATTCATCTGATTTTCCAAAAATTTGTAATGACTCGACAAAATTATGTAACAATTATACATTTTAAATTTCAAATGATTTGGTTGGGTAGTTTTTACTCTGTTATATGTGGACGGACAGATGTATTTATATAATTACAAACACAACTAAAAAGCTTCTAAAAATTGTCTGAATAAAATAGTTCATGATGCAAAAACACTGTACTTAGATTGAAACTATAGCAATCCCAATATACAGTAATGAGATTCCAATAATAAATAATTAAAATTTGTATCTAATAAATGAAAATAGATTATTTAAAATATTGTAATTCTCTTTTAATGTATTGTAATTATCTTCTCTTTTGAGCATGTTTTGTTTTTTGTTGGTTTCTTCCATTTCTTCAGGTTTTTTCCAGTTTCTTCCACTGTCCTGGAAGAAACAGGTTTTTTCTGGAAAAAACCCAATCCTGATCAAGAGGTTTTCATACCATACTCAATCTTCAGAACTAATAGTCAAAACAGTTATGGAAGCATTTTCAGTTGTCCATGGGTCATATAAAAAAGATGACTTTATAAGAAATCACATTGAATTACAAAATTTCATGCCGATTTTCAACACAAACATATTTACCACCCACTGTAATTTGATGATTTTATATTCTTGATTTAATACTAAAGAAGCTAAAGTTTTAATCTTGTAATTAAGTAAATGTCTATTCATTGCAATAAATATTAAAAAAAACTAAAATGCATGTTTCATTTTACAAAAATCACTTTGTTTTTTTACCTTAAAAGGTTTAAATACATAAATTTGGATCACAATGCAGCAGATTTAAATTTTGAAATTAGCACTTTTAATTATTTTTTTCTTAATCTGCATATAATAGAATAATGTTTTACCTTTTATCCATAGGTAGATTTTGATTAATTTTTGAGCTATCATTTTGAGTTAAAATCATCTAACAAAAATCAAGTGTTTTTTCACTTTTCCCCCGAAATTCAATTCCATTGCAGTAATATTTAATTTTAAAATTGATTTTTTAAATTATTTTTCCTCTAATCTGCATCCAATAGAGTATCTTTTCCATATATAAATAGGTTTTAACATAGTGTTTTTTTTTTTTTTTAAATCCACTCTTATTCACATGTGTAACATAATTGATCAATAAGTAAATCTATTTGTTAAAAAGATTGCGATTACAGTAATACCAGCAATAGCTTGAATTTTTTCAGAAATAAATTTAATTTCCTCCATGAAAAAGCTTGAATTCAGTAAATATTAATGAGAATAACATATTAAAATATATATAAAATATCAATTCTACAATATAAAAACAAAGTGTAATTTTGTCTCTACATCTGAATTGAAAGTTTCATTGTTTTCATCTGTGATAGTGTGCGGATTTGAGGCAGCCTACTGCATTAGCTTATTTAATTAATAATGGAATTATTAAGTAATTTTTAAAAGATGAAATTATTTCAATACATAAATGAGAATTTTCCTTTTACCCAACCTTGTTGTTAAGTTGACAGTCAACAATGAATCTCAACCCCATAGTGAAAACAAGAAATTGAAACTTATATACTAATATATACAGTTTATTATATAATACACAAAGTTATAAATGAGAATTTCATAAAAATCTATTTAAATAACTAGGAGAAATATAACATTTCCATTAACAAAAAGAAAACAAATGTCATGAAAATATTGCAATATTATAAATAATGTACCTACAACAGTCTTTTTATGGAAAAAGAATTCTCAAAGATGACTAACACAGATTTCTTTCTTTTTTGAATTGCATAATAGAGATAGTAAGAGTGCATCATATTGTTATTTCAACCAAAAATTAAATTTAAAGAAAAAAAATCTAAAGTCAAAGATTGCAATTTAACACAGCTTATATAGAAAATAGTTAAGATAGTGTTGCAACTGTTTTAAAAGTTGCAAAATAATAAAATAATTACAAAAAAAAAAAAAAAAAAAAAAAAAAAAAAAAAAAACCTAATTATATTGCAAAACATTTTTAAACACTGGTCATAAAATATGGCATTTTTAACAACCCAGTGCAGATGCATCTAATTCTGATTTATTCCTTCATTTAAAATATGTACTTAATTTTAAAACAAGATATAATTTTAAACAGTTTTAAATGATAGAGGAAAAATATTTTTCAATGGTGTGGATGAATTTAAAAATACATATATTTTTATATGTAAAAACACAATATCTGAATTCAGAACATCACCCAAAAAATCTTAATTATTTAAAGCAATTTACAGAAAAACTGATGAGAAAAAAATATATACATACTCAAGATGGACAAACAATAACATTTTTAATTTTACATTTTTGTACTGTATACACTACAATTAAACCAAAATAGGATAATTTTATCCTATTAATATTTAGTTTTAAGAAATAAATTTTCATAGCATCACAGGGATAGTGAATAATAAATGAACTATACATCAGTGAAAATGTACAAATGGAGCAATATTTTACATAATGGCCTATTATAAGACTGTTAAAGTTAGAGGACGCCCCATTATAGGTTTTTGATTCAGCTCTCTGACAGCTCTTTGTGCATCTCTAGGACTTGGAAAGGCAATTCTAGCTTCACCAGTAGTTAGTCCTTTATCATTATATTTCCTTCTAATACTGTCTTTAGTAATTCTATAATCACAGAAAAAGTCTAAAAGTTCTTCTAAACCAGCTCTGAAATGCAAGTTATTTATTGACACAACACAGCCAGGAGCCCCAAAGTCTTGTAAACCCCGCTCAGCTGGAGGTGGTGGAAATCGACCTTCTGGTCTACTCCCACCACTATATGGTCGACTGGGCCAAGGTGCTCGCATTCTTCCCGGCCCGCCAAAGGGTCTTCCAGGTGGCTCCATACGAGGTCGTTCTCTGAATGCTCCTTCACTAGGACCTTGAGGTAACAATGGTCTGCGTGGTCGCTCAGCATCACCATGATTTGGTCGACGAGATCTCTCAACATCCATGGGGGGTGGTCGACGAGGTCGCTCAGCATCAGTAGGTGTTTTCAATAGAGCAGTAGGAGCAGGAGGTGGAGGCATAAGGCTAGGCCTCCCCAAAATCTCTGACATTTCATGAAATGAAATAGGTTGAAGCATAACACAGTTATCCCTAACAAGATTTCCGTCCAACTGTAAAGCAGCTTCCAAGTCATCTGGAGAACCAAATTCAGCAAAAGCATCACCAGATGGTGTTTTATCAGGGCGTAGCATTATGTGAACAGCACGTGGCATAACATTCACCTGGCCTAAAAAGTCAACAATATCCCTGTTTGTTACATCTTCAGGTAAACCCTTCATGGAGATGCATGGAGGTGGTCGAGTTGGAACTGGAGGGGTTCCTTGTCTTCCTTGATTTATTGGAGGTGCAGGTGGTCTAATATGACTAGGCAGAGGTCGAGCTTGATTTACAAGAGGATTTGGAGGTCGACCACTGTTAGAAAAGCGAGGAACAGGATGAGGTCCAGAAAATTCAGGATTCAAATCATCACCACGAGCAAAAGCCATCATTTCTTTGCTAGCAATTGATATAGTGATGTATCTAGGACCAATCATTTTGCCATTCATAGCAAGAGCAGCACGGAAGTCTTCTGGTGTACCAAATTCAACAAAGCCTATTCCAGAGGCTCTTCCATCAGGACCAATTTCAATAAATAAATCTAGAATACCTAGTCCATCAAAGAAATTTACAACATCATCTTCTTTACATGAAAATGGAAGACCACGTAATTGCACTGTTAAATCTTCATCACGAGGTTTTAATTTTGGTCTAGATTTTTGAGAACGTGGAGCACTATCGAATGCAGCAGCAGGGCATGGAATTAATTCACATCGCCCTTCATGAATAAATTGCCGATTTCTTCGCAAAGCTTCTTCAAAATTAGCAGCAGAAACAAAACGTATAAAAGCTTTTTCTAAACCCAGATCATTAGCTTCAATACGAATATTAGCAGCAGGCAAAGAAATTCCATGGAAAAGATCTAAAATATCCTCAATTCTTGCATCAGGTGGTAATCCTCTTACTTCTACTGTCAAAGATGATGGTAATCGTCCAGGAGAGTCATTATGCAATGGCTGACCTCGACTATCACTGTGAGAATTTGGCCCTCTATCTCGAGCTGGTGAATCCCTATTTTCATTACGTAATCTTGATCCTCGGTCTTGCATTGAAACTGATTTATTTTCATTGCGTGGTATCTGTCCTCTATCTTGCATTGGATGTGTCCTATTTTCCCCATGTGTCATTTGTTCTCTATCATGGATTGGATGCTCTCTATTTTCAGCACGTGACATTGGACCTTTATCATGCATCAAAGGCTCTCTTTTTTCAGCATGTGACATTGGAGCTCTATCATGCATCGGAGATTCTCTTTTTTCAACATGTGACATTGGAGGTCTATCATGCATCGAAGGTTCTCTATTTTCAACACGTGAAATTGGTCCTCTGTCATGCATTGGAGGTTCTCTACTTTCAGGACATGAAGTTGGTCCTCTATCATTTACTGGAGACTCTCTATTTTCAATATGTGGTATTAATACTTTATCATGCATGAGAGGTTCACTTTTTTCAACACGTAACATTGGATCTCTACCATGCATTGGAGGCTCTCTTTTTTCAGCATGTGACATTGGACCTCTATCATGCATCAGAGGCTCTCTTTTTTCAACATGTGACATTGGACCTCTATCATGCATCGGAGGCTCTCTTTTTTCAACATGTGACATTGGACCTCTATCATGCATCGAAGGTTCTCTATTTTCAACACGTGAAATTGGTCCTCTGTCACGGATTGGAGGTTCTCTATTTTCAACACGTGGCATTGGTCCTCTATCAGTCATTAGAGGTTCTCTATTTTCGACACGTGACATTTGCCTTTTGTCTTGCATTGGAGGCTCTCTATTTTCAACACGTGACATTGGTCCTCTGTCTTGCATTAAAAATGCTCGATTTACATCACCTATTATTGGTTCTCTCTCTTGCATTGAATGCATCCTATTTTCACCATGAGGCATAGATCCCCTGTCATGCATCAAACGTGTTCTCGTATCACCATGTGACATAGGTCCTCTATCTTGCATTGAGACGGTCCTGTTTTCTCCATGTGACAATGATCCCCTTTCTTGATGGTGAAGTGCCCTATTATTACCATGTAACAGTGGCCCTCTTTCTTGTAATGACAATCCTCGCTTATCATTATCCGATACAATCTCTCTATCTTTCATAGGAGCTTTTCTGTTTTCATCATGCATAAATCCCCTATCTTGAGAGGGATGCCCTTTATCAACAGGTATAGGAAGTCCTCTATTGTCTCTTCTTAAATCATCATTTCTTGGCAATACCTCATTTAAAATGGGAGCATGAGGTCCTCTAAGAGGCAAAGTCTCGTGATAGGCTTCTTTTCCAGCAGAAATATCAGATGGCGACTGATCAATGTCCATTGGAACAGCTTGCATGAAATCTGAATTTTTGGACGTGGGGGGGTTCAAAATATTTTCCTGCTTTTCATTCCACATCTTATTGGTAATCCTATTGTTTGCTTCATGTGGCCAGGTATTTCTGCCTGCGTAATTTCCTGGAAAATTTTCAGGCAAATTTCTGAATTCATCAAAAGGCATTTCAAGTGGATTATGAAGAGAATGTTTCGTATCACCAGCAGAAAAATGTGATGGAACAGATGCTGGAGCAGAGTCTGGTTCAAATCGAGTACGTCGTCGAGGCTTTGCCATAGATTGCTCTACAGAAGAAACAGAACTATCTTTCATCGAAGATTCAGAAGCATAGGATGGATCATGTGTATAAGTTGAAGATAAAGGATACTTTTGATCCACTGCAGGTTGAAAATTATGTGGTTTAAGAGAAGATATTTGTTCACTTTGTGGTAAGTGACTTGGTAAATTAGCAGAGGTATGTGCATATGGCTCCTGAAAACCTTTAACTGCAGCCTGCTGATTTCCATAAGGATATAGCCCAGTATTTACCTGCTCATATGATGATGTCATATTTCGAAATCCCTCTGTAGCATGCAACTGTGACTTACTATTAACATGATCAGCATCTGGGTATCTTTTTGATTCTTGTGTAGTCTCTCTTTCAGCACGTCTATCATCACGGTAACGTGAATCATCATAACGCCTGTCATCTCTTTTAAAACGATCATTTCGACGATCCATGTCTCTACTAAAACTTCGACTACTTCGAGATGGACTTCGACTACGATCTCTCTTAGATGTACGTCTATCATCTGGACTACGCCTACGATCTCGAACTGGTGATCTATCTCGTGGGCGTCGAGGTGGGCTAGGGCTACGACCTCTTCTCCGTTCAGGCTCTGGAGTTGGAGTCATAATTCTTGCTGGCTGTTGCAATGAAAGAATAGGAGGTTGAGGAATAATATGTGGTTGAGTAACAACCATATTCTGCTGTCGAGCTTGTTCAATGACACGCATCATTTCTGTGCGACTACTAAGCAGAAGTTTGATCTGCATGTCTTTAATTTTACCACCATCTTTTTCCATGGCAAGTCGAGCATCTTCATCTGTACTAAAAGCAATAAAGGCATCTCCCATTTCTCCTCCAACTATATGTACTCCACCTTCAGGAATAGACAATCCAGAGAAGAATCGCCTGATGTCTAAAGAATTTGCAGACCATGGTAAATTTTGTAAACGAATTATGATAGACATTTTCTGAAAGAAAATGAAACAAATAGCAGAATAAATGATGTAATAAATATATAACTATATAACATATGATGTTAAACATTTTATTTATTTTGAACATAATATAGCAAAACTATAGAAATATAAGTTATATAAAGTAAAATCTACATACTAATCCAAGTAAATCTAAATCTAATCTCATTACAAAAGCAAAAATAAATAAATAAAAAATAAAATAAATAAATAAAAATAAATAAATTTAGGCAGAAGGAGGGAATTATGACATATTTATCTTTAAAAGATTTAGACGATTGACACTTATCCTTACTTAACTAAAAAAAAAAACAGTTTAACACCAGATCACCGGGCAGGTATCAATTCAACATTGATCAGTGGACTAATTGTTGATTCAAACCAGAAAAATTTCCAAGAAATAAGCTATAAATATGTTGTAATGAAATGAGTTAAACAAATAAATAATGTTTCTGGTTTTAAATATATTTTATAAAACTTGCCGCTGTAAAAATTTCCAGCGTTCTAGTGTTAAATTAGTATTTGGAAGAACAGTAAGGAAATAAGAAATTTGGAAGGAAGGAAGAAAATTACTTTAGATGGTTGGATATTTATTTATTGTTATTACAGAGCAAAAGAACAAATAAATAAAAATAAATAAATAAAATAAAAAAGTGGAAGTAAAAAAGAGTTGAGAAGGAAAATGTTTTGTGTATGTATGTGCAGGGGAAATATTTTGCAGAAATTAGATGTACAACCTCTATTTAAGATATTTGGTTTAGCAAATTTATTTCTGGACATAATATGGATTTCATAGAGAGACTAATTTAGTAACCCTTTCTGCTCCTTTAAAGTGACACATTATAATGTTTTCTGGCACTAAAAACAGAAATAAGTACTTTTAATGCAAATAATTCTTGAAAACTCATAAAATTCAAAATTTTCACAATTCAATAAGTTTTGGTTGCACAAAAATGGGATTTTTTTAAAATCTTTCCTCGACATTGAACAATATCACTGTAAAATACCTACTATTAAAACCCTAGAGCCAGGGATGCCGCGGACGCGCTATAGTGCGTAAAATACACAAAAAATCGGCGACGGGAAGCGGAAAAATAGCTCTTACGCGTCCCGTGAGACGCGTAATTTCGTTAAAAAATTGCGAAATAACGACTATTTTTTGGCAAATTTCGTCCAAGGAAACGCGAAAAAACGGCTAATTTCCCCCCAAAAATTTAAAAATACGGTAGTCCTCAAAAGATCAGGGAAAAAACGACAAATTTCATCTAAAAATCGCTATAAAACGGACAATTTTCTCTAAGAATTTGGGAAAAACGACAGATTTCGTCAAAAAAACGCGATAAAACGGCAAATTTTGCCAAAAAAATCGGGAAAAGTGGCAAATTTTGTCAAAAACTTTCGATAAAACGACAGATTTCATCAAAGATCACGAAAAAACACGGCAAATTTCTTCAAAAAATTCACGAAAAAATGGCTATTTTTGTCACAAATCTCGAGAAAAAAGGCAAATTTCCTACAAAGATTGCGAAAAAACGACAAATTTCGTCAAAAAATCGCGAAAAAACGGCAGATTTATTCAAAAGATTCGCAAAAATGGCTAATTTCGTCACAAAATCTCGAAAAAATGGCAGATTTCCCCTAGAAATCGCGAAAAACGACACATTTCGTCTAAAAATCGCGAAAAACCGGCAAATTTCGTCAAAAGATTTGTAAAAACCAGGCAAATTTTGTCAAAAAATCCCGAATAAACGGCAGATTTCGTCAAAAGATCGTGAAAAAACTTAAATTTTGTCAAAGGGGCACAGGAAAAAAAAATGCCGGGAGTGAATTTTCCTGTTCCAAAAACTAATTTTCTTGCTTCTTTTTTTTTTTTTTGGCTACTCCAAAAACGGATTTCCCTTCGTCACAATCAGTTTTTGACTGCTTCAAGTCTTTCTGAGTAAATGTGGCTCAAAAAACCACCCATTTATTAAAAAAAAAAAAAAAAAAAAAAAAGTCTTATTACTTTAATTAACAAAAGTATTCTTTTTTTCAGCAAAAATGTCTTTTTCAATAAATCAGTCTTGCCCCCTTTTATAAGAGAATTGTGAACAATAATGATACTTGTTATCTTCTACATTCAAATGTTCAATATTTTATAGTTAAATTTGTAACTTGCACATTTTTTTTTTTTTTTTTTTTAAACAAGTGAAGAAATTTTCTCTTAATAGTTTTAAAAGAAATTAATGTTGGTTTTATTTATTTATTTATTATTAAAACAATAATTATTGCATTTCATTTTTCTTTTGCAAATGAACAAGTTCAATTTTTCCATCTAAAAATATGACTTATTAGTAGGGACCCGAAATTTTAGAGATTTTTTAAGTCCAGTTAAGACCCTGAAAGCCATATATAAAAAGAAATTTCTTATTTTAATATTTATATAGCAACTTATAAAATATTAGCTGTACTTGATTTGTATTTTTATCATCTGATGTGATGCAATTTTGTCGATATTTCTAAATTTGTATTTTTTTTTTTTTTTTTTTTTTTTTTTTGGGGGGGGGGGGGGGGGTACATTAACTATAAAAGTTAATGTATTTTCATATAAACATTTATTATATGGAGTCCCTAACCTCAAAATACTTTTCTTAGTTTAATAATAAATTTTACTAAAATAATTGGGCAAGGTCAAGTGACTGTCCATTGACTAAAATTTAAGAGGTGAAAAATTGATAAAGCTGTTTAAAACTTAACAGCTTCTTTAAAAGATATCATATGTAGAAATGAAGACAAAATCTTGCCAAGGATACTTTGACTACAAACTGGAATAAAAAAAAATGCAAGAATAAGAATTTGAATACATTTATTAATTTAAATCCAATATAAAAAAAAATAATAATAATAACGATTTGAAAACTGACTAATGAAAATCTACGTAGATAACGCCGCCAAATATCACAAGTTTGTCGCCAACTTGACGATATATCGCCAAGTTGGTGACATCGCTCATTCTTAAAATAAATAAAATAAAATAAACGACAAATTTCCTCAAAAGATTATTAAAAAAAAAAAAAAAAAAAAAAAAAAAAAAACCCAGTAAATTTCATCAAAAGACCGCAAACTTCAAAAAGGGCACGGGAAAAAAAAAAAAAAAAAAAAAAAAACTGTAGGGAGTTTATTTTGCTGCTCCAAAATCCCCTCTGATACTTCAAATTTTTCAAATGAATATGATACCTGAAAGCAACCATTCATTGAAAAAAAAAAAAAAAAAAAAATCTCTTAAGTACTAATTTCACCAACAAAAAGTAAATTATGATTAAATTAAGTTTAACAATTTTATTTGACTGTTTTTAGAGATTTTTTAATTTCATGTTTCTGTAAGGGCTGTTCTTATCAGAATCATTTTAAGGCAATATTAAAAGAAATATTTTTCCGCGCTCAACAACTCAAAATTTTCTTACACAATTTCAGCCTCATTTTTCAAAAAAAAAAAAACAAAACAAATGTGAAACTTGCTGACGTGATTTTTGAAGATATTTACAAGCGATCTGGTGTTTTTATTTTTCGTTCTATTAATTAGAGCTTGATTTATAAGCAATTATTTTTTTGACCATATTTTTCGTTCCCAACACTATCTCTTCGGAAAACTCGCTTCAAAATGCCTACTTTGACACTATTTTTTAAAATATATTATGCCTTTATTAAAAATCGACCAATTCGGCACATTATATATTTTCTAAATAAGGGGCCGTCCATAAATGATGTCATGCTTGAAGGGGGGGGGGGAGGGGGTTATGAAATTGTGACAAGGGGGTGGAAGAGGGTAAGAAAAAATTTGTCATCACACATTTTGGTTAAAATAAAAGCATTGAAATTCAGTAGATTAAATTACGAAGTATGAAGTTGTTTAAAATTAAAGTATTTTATGTTCATGAACAACGCCGTGCGAAAGTGGGGGGGGGGGGGGGAAGCGGTAGTTTCGGGCGCGGAACTTTAGGGGGCGCCAAATTTATACTACCAACATCATTTTTGCCATGTTAAAAAATTGGGCGAGGGGGCACCAAATTGAAACTTTGCACGCTCTTGTTCATGAGGATAAGATTTAAAGCCAAATATGTTAAATTCTATTTCAAATACCGTACTATTGTTTTCAATTGCTCTTTCATATTATTACTATTACTTTATTACTATTCTATATTATTATTATTTTTGTAAACTTTATTTTATACAAAATACGAATAATTGTTATTGTCCAGCTCACAAATGTCACTAAAACACATAGTTAAAGTTTAAAATTAAAATTTGAAATATGATCTAAAACGTAGAGCTTTGTTTCATAACTGCAAGCATATGTATTATAGCGTGATTTGTGACAAGAGGGGTGGGAGGGGGTAAACTGATGTGTGACACGGGTAAAAAGTAAGGAAAAAATGCGTGACATCATTTACGGATGACCCCTAAGAGAACCAGCCAAGTTCAAACGTTTGAGAGCAAAAATGAATTTTTTAAGTCAGAAAATAAGTAATTTGTTATTTGAATGCACCGTTAATTATCCAAGGATGATCGTTTCCGGATTTCCGGCTAAAAACGCCTATTTTGACAGCATTTTAAAAAATATATTCCACTTTTATCAAAAAATCGACCTATACGGCATTACATAGCTTCTAAATCTATGCATTTTTTCTGCGATCCTATAACGATGATTGTGTTTTTTTTCACTAACCTTTAACTAAATTTACATATTTCGCGATCTTCTGACTAAACTTGTAGTTTTTTCCCAATATTTCAAAAAAAAAAAAAAAAAAAAAAAAAAAATCGCTTTTTTGTGATCTTTTGGAGAAATTTACGTTTTTTCTTGAGTTATTGTGAGGAAATTTACGGTTTCTAACGATTTTTTGAAGGAAATTGCATTTTTCGCTACCTTTTGACAAATACTCTTTTTTTTTTTTTTTTGCGATTATTTGATAAAATTAGCTTTTTCCACATCGAATTTTGCTTGTTTTCCGTGATTGCATGAAATTCACGTTTTTCTTGCGATCCCTTGACAACTAGCGGCTCTTTCGAAGAGTGGCTCACTATGAAATGGCGTAGTCCATTAATACTGCAGGTGGGGAAAGAGGAGTAGAATAGACTGATGGGAGAATTCAAGTCCAGTCTCCAGTCCCTTACCTGGACTCTTGAGCTGTGGTCTGATTTCTCCCTATAGTCTAATGGGCGTACCATAAATGATGTCATGCTTGAAGGGGGGAGGGGGAGGGGTTCATGAAATTGTGACAAGCGGAGGGGAGGGGCTAAGAAGAAATGTGACATTTTGGTTAGAATAAAATCATTAAAACTCAGCAGATTAAATTATGAATTTATTTTTAAATTAAAATATTTTGTGCTCATAAAAAAAAAAAAAAAAAAAAGATATGAAGCCAAAAATGTTAAATTCTATTTCATACCCCGAAATACTAATGTTTTCAATTGCTGTTTTATATTAATAGCTTATTACTTTTTTTTTTTTTTTTTTTTTTTTTTTAGTTTATTTTATGCAAAATACGAATATTTTTTATTGTTCAGCTCACAAATGTCATTAAAATACATAGTTAAAGTTTAAAAATAAAATTGGAAATGTGATCTAAAACGTAGTGTTTTGTTTATGAACTGCAATTATATATTTACGTAATATAGTTGACATGTGACAGAAGGGCGTAAAGTGCAATGTGACACTTTGTGACAAAGCGGGGGAGGGGAGTCAAAAATATGGAAAAAACGCGAGACATCATTTACGGACGGCCTCTAAGGAGCTTTAATTACGCAACGTTGATATTTAAAATAAAAAATTTAATTGCTTTTTTTCTACTGAAAATAAGATTTTGTTTGGTACGTTTTGTATTGTTTCACGTTTTTAACATACAATTCAGAAAATTAGTTTTTGCTAAATTTTATTTTTTGAATATTCTTGTGTTACTGTCAGTTTGTTCGTAAATTTGCGTAGGACACATTATACAGACTATTTTCCAATAAGTTTATGCAATTATCGTTGCCAATTTAGTCTTTTCATATAGAGATTAATGTAGCTAATTCTAGGATAACAATTTTTATTTTGTTATATTATTACATATGTAATACAATATTATTTATATTAAGTATCTTTTCTCCCTTGGTAGATTTCTTGTATTTATAAAAATTATTAAATTTTCTTAAATTTCATTCTAAAGAAAAATTGACTTTAAGACTTACAATTTTTCTTCCATTACACAAATTTCTTTAACAATTTAATTGGAAATTTATTTTAAAATTAATATATAGACAAACATTTCTTCTAATCACTTCACTTATAATTACTAGTACACCGAACCCGGGGTTCCCGGGTTACAAAGTAAAGGTGAAAAACTTTTTTAAAATTTAAAATTGGAAAGTCTAATAAATTTTTTCTGCGTAATACATAGCTGCCAATTTTTAACTAATCTTCCGTAATACCTTTATTAGTTTGATCCAGGTTAACATCATTTCAAACCAGCAAATATATTTCATGAATCTTTATTTATTTAATTTCAAGATTGTTAGTGGAACATACTTAATTTCATTTCTTTGAAAAATTTCTGGATCGAAACTCATTAAGCGAGGGTCAAATTAACACACGTATTAAGGATAATCTATGTCAGGTTGGCACCTATGGTAATGTGCTTTTTAAACTGCCAATTAATTCCAAACAGCAATTTTATATGAAACATATTATTTGTGTAATCATATACAGCTTTAAGAAATTATTGGTACTTCCGTATTAGACGTAAGATAGAAGTTATTAGCCAAAGATTTCGCCAAAGAATAAAATTGCATTCTCAGTTTTTAAAAACAACTAAGGAAATATGACATCCCGATATTCTTTAAAATACATTTTTGTAAAGGTTAATTGATGCATCTTTTGTAAAATAAGTTTACAACGAACTAAAAGTCCATTAAATTCATAGATAAAAACGAAATAAAACCAAAAACATTCACCGGGTTTTATAGCCGACGATATATTGACATAACAGGTTTTTAATTACTATTTTTTTCAGTTGCTATGAAAAAAATGACAACTAAAATATACAGTGATCTGTTATTTTTCATGGCGAAAAGAGATAGATGGAGGTGCAATATGCAATTAAAACGGTTTGATGGGCGTTAATTTTCCAATTTAAGTCTCTCATTCGGCCAAGCAAAACAATCACGTGGAACAGAGACCGAATTTCTTAACATCATTTTTTCTCTAAATGAAAAAGATCTGATTATATTTTAGCATTATAAAATAGCATTTCATTGTGTTATCAATTAAAATTGCATCGCTAAAACTTTTATTTTTTTTGTGAAAGCACGCGGTTGTGTTTGATGCAATGCAGCGAATTTTAGGGTTACATTTTTGGCGTCACCTCTAGCCACTAAACTGTATCTCTATTTTTTTTTTTTTTTTTACTCTATGGCTATTTTTCTTCTTTTTCCCACATAAATGCGATACTCAAGTTGCCACCATTTGAGAAACTGAACCAAAAACTACAAAAAAATTAATATCTCAGAAACAAATTGAGATACCGTTTTCTAACAAACGGCATTTAAAAGTGCATTTTTTCCTCTAAACGATGGTATAAAGATTGAAAATGTGCAATGTCTAGAAGTTAAAAAAATTACAATAGCGAAAATTGAAAAACCGAAATTTCATCGGAAAGTGTTGCCATTCAAAACATGACGTATGCGTTACGCACAGATACGTTTGGCCTTTATTATATAGATTACTTACCCATCATACGTAGTATAGGGTAAGTCTTGCAATCGTTTTGAAAATCGAAATTTTTTTTTTTGACGGACTAGCACGTTTCAGATACTGGAGATTCCGAAAAACATATTTTTAGAAAAAAAATTTTGCCGTCCGTCTGTCTGTCTATCTGTAAACGCTCTATCTCCCGAACAAATTGAGATAGAGACTTGAAATTTTGTATGTAGTTAGTATGTAAGAATGGGACGAACCCTATTTAATATCAGCAACCTCGATTATCCGGAACTATTTTTTTCGGACTCTCGAAAAATTCGTTCTGATGAAAGGTATATAAAAATTTTCGAATTTTTTTGTTCTAAGGAATGGACGTAAAAGGCAATAAAATAACACACATTTTGCATAAAAAACGAAGTCGATCGGATTATTAGTTGCCGAGATATTTGTAATCCTGTTTTCCACATTCTTCGATTTTTCATGACCCTGTATTTCATTCAAATTTCAATTCAAAGGTATATTTTAATTGGAAATGAGACGCTTAATCCGACGCAGTAAACTACTAGCTAATATGATTATTATTTTTTGGAGTTATAAGGATGTTTCTTTTAGGCAGTTCGGTACTACTTGAGTAGTTTGACATTTTATGTAATATGTCGAAATTGGTTCATCAGCAATTCATTAATAGAGCATTACTATGTATACAGGGTGAGTCATAAATATCGAAACAATAGGCTATCTCCTTAAATATTGCCCCTAGACCCATACTTCCAATTGCAAAGTTTCATCAAAAAAGGTAAATTTTTTGATAAGATAAGTTGCAACTCCATGGGGGTTCTATTTTAAAAAATACGAAAATTAAATTTTTATACGACCCCCAGAGAATAAAACTTCCAATTAGAAAAATTTTCCTTATCCTCTTCTGAATCGAACAAAAGAAATTTCATCTCGATATCTGCAAATCCCTGGATGATATTAAAATCCAAAATTTTTCAAAATTCGTGACTTACACCACTTTAGCATACATCTGAGTGCAGCGATATCAGTTCATTTGAAATACAATTTAGGGATCGACCATTAATTTACGCATTGTTAAATGTAGACCCAAGACAATACTTTAACTTTTAAATATAAAATAAAAGCGTATAGCTTTTTGCTTTAAACTTCCTTCACATATGCTAGATGTCTGCAATATCTCGAGCTTGGCGCCAGGCTCGTAATTGGCACGACACATTGGCCGGACCGTCTTATTAAACACTTATTAAAAGTGTTATTAAATTAAGTGATATTAATTAAACTCTCATTAACCGTGTCTTTAAAACTTATTGCCGCAGGCAATAAGTTTAGTTAAAATAGTAATAGCGATAATGACCCTTCTATTAACTGGATCATATGGAATATATTTTAATGTTATTATACATTTTAATGTTAATGGAAATATATTTTTAAAAATTACTTAGAATTTTTTTCAAAAATCTAGTTTGTACTATTCAGTTTCAAAATTTATGTAATTTTAAACATATTTTTACATTTTTCTATCTTTACAAGAGAAAAGTATTGGATTCATGAAAATTTTGAATTCCGGTTTTCGACGGATTCACACGTTTTAGGGCTCAGAGATACCGAAAAACATGTTTTTACAAATTGTTTGTCTGTGAGTCACTGCTTCTGTATCTCTGTATATGATATACATTTTGTGAGTGCGCTATCTCAAGAACTAATACACAAAATTTAATAAAAAATTATATTTACTTAGTTCTTGATATACATTGATGCTGATTAGTTTTTGGTGTGAATAGCTTAACAGGTGACCCTACTGTAAAGGCTTTTGTGCGATTTCCGCGATCGCTGTATCTCCAGAATGCAAGGAATATCATCAATCTTCAGATTCAGTTATTCCTTGACATGAATTGATGTTATTTATATTTTGTTGTATATGGCTCCACGAGTACGCTGCAACACTGAATTTGTTACGATTCCTGCAATAGCTCTACTTTAAGAACTAATGCAGGAATTTCCATAAAAAGTCAGATGCAGTTACTTCTTGACATGAATTTGTTTTGTTTACGTTTATGTATCAATCATCTTTCGGATGGCGTTTTCATAATGAATTTTGTATAGTTTACACGATTTCAGTGATATCTTGTACTAATCCACGGAATTTCGTATCTTTAGAGTCCTCCGATTGCTACATCCGAGTAGTTTATTTATTCCAAACGGCATTAAAAAAAATATTTATTCGAATGTTAAAGTCGAAGAGTATAACGTTTCTGTTGCGTATTTTTTTTATGCTAAGCTCCCACTAATATTTCATTCTAAGTGTATTTAATTGATCAAGGTTTAATGCGTTCGAACCAAACATCATTTAAGAAATTCAATTGAATAATTTCAACTTAAAACGTTTAAATGAAATATGCCGAAGATTCTTTAAACACCTGTTCTTGTTTTAAAAAGATAACTGATTCGCAAGGTAAACAAAATTTAAATGTATTTGTATTTGAACTGAAAACTGTATGTTTAACTCTAAAAAATGAAAAAAAAAAAAAAAAGCGCAGCGGCCTTTGAGTCCGTTTACAGCGGTTAACACGTTAGGGATTGTTTTTTATTTTTTATTTATTATTATTATTATTATTATTCCGGCCAATTATCTCCAATAGGAAATACAGGGTTCGAAAAAAACCACGGAAAATTTCGAACGGTTAGGCCGATGGTTGCGATTGGGTTCGAACCCAGTACCTACCGTCTACCAGTTTGGAGGCCCGTAATTAGAGGCGTCTTTTACGTATCGTGTAGTGGCAGTTTTAACAAGAAAAATATGAAGTTGTCAGGGATAAAACAATGAAAAAAATTGAAGTCTGCGTGATAAAAAAAATAAGTTTAAATAAGCTGACTCATTTAAATAGTAATTACAGAAGGCAAAAATGGCAAAACTTAAACAAAATCTGAAATCGAAACTACACAAAAAGGAGTTAATCACCTAGACGCTTTTAAAAAAGCATTTAAACATTAGGAGCCAATCTTTGTTTAAAACTAAATGCATTTTTCTTCATCAGATGTTTTTATTTCAGTATTTCTCATTTTTAAACTTACATCATAAATCAGTAACCGTTGGTTACGGTAACAATTCAATAGTTTTTTAACACCTCAATCAAAAAAAAAAAAAAAAAAAAAAAAAAAAAAATGCCGAAACATGTTTTTACCTCAGAAAATTTACTTTTAAAAAGATGATTTGTTCACAAAAATTGCATCTTTTTTTAAATTGCTATTTTAAATACTTTTATTTTTTAAAAATATTATTTAAAATGCCGAATCAAATTGAAAATTAAACATTTTCATTTAATTAAAAGAAAAAAATTCAACGCGACAAATAATATTTTGAGTTATGACAATTTTAACTTACTCTAAATTTTTTGAAAAAAAATTATTAAGAAAGCTCATGATGTGATAGTGCTTACAAATTATGTGGTTAACCATCACAAAACATTCAAAATTCAAACTCTATAAATAAATAAATAAAATAAATGTTTCCTGGACAACATACAGCAACATTGTTTCTTCAATTACACGCTTTTCAATTTGTGTCTGATCCCTTGAAACCTCACGATTTATTAAAATTGTCATAACTCTCTGAGTTTTGGAGATATCAAGATGGAATTTTTTTTGTTCAATTCAGGAATGGATAAGGAAAATTTTTCTAATTGGAAGTTTTATCCTCTGGGGGCCGTATAAAAATTTAATTTTTGTATTTTTTAAAATAGACCCCCCATGGAGTTGCAACTTATCTTATCAAAAAATTTACCTTTTTTGGTGAAACTTTGCAATTGGAAGTATGGGTCTAGGGGCAATATTTAAGGAGATAGCCTATTGTTTCGATATTTATGACTCACCCTGTATAACAATATTTAAATATACGTTTAAATTTTGTTTTTGAATTGAAGTGCATCGAATTAATAGTTTTCACATGTTTTATTTTCATATATTATATTATGTATATCCATGATGGGTAAGTATTACGGTGGCCCCCAACGACTAGTTTTTAAAATCTTCTTTGATTATATGAATATGTTTAATGAGGCAGAAATATTTAAACTTTCTTAATACTTTTATAAAGAAATATTGCATTAAAAAAAAGAAAGAAAGAAAAAAATCATTATCAGTTTATCATTATAAACATTAGAAATGGATTAGCGATTTTTTTTTATTAAATATGCTAAAAAAAATTTTTAGTTTGCTCATTTAAGATTTTTTTTTAGATTTTTTAAAATAAATATATAATAATAATAACAATAACTGTTACCTTTATAAAATTTTATTTTTTTAAATATCATCACCTTTTAAATATTTTTATTTGTAATAACAGATTTTTGTGAGTAAAATTTATTGAAACCTGAGCATATAATTTTTTTAATGAAAAATATTATTTATCAATTAAAGTTATATTTATTATTTAAAGTTTATGTAATGTTATCATTATTTTATTTTATTTTATTTTACTTTCACTTTTCGAATGTCCACGCTCGCATTTTTGCATATTTTAGGTTGAGAATTTTTGGCTTTACCAAATGCACGTTAAAAAACTTTTTAATGTTTTAAAATATTTCTGGACATTTTGTAAATATAGTACAAAAAAAAAAAAAAAAAAAAAAAAAAAAAAAAGAATAATCATATATTAGTATTTTAATCCTCATCACCCCAAACTCTTCACATGACAAAATAAATTTTTTCTTTTTTTTCTAGAGTGAGAATTTATTAGATTTCCATTTACTTTTATAATTTTATTGTTTATATTCTACTCAAATCCATCTTCGCTCCAAAACACAAGTTTAAAAACATTTTAATGTTTTAAAAATTTCCTGCTCATTTTTGTTAATTTACAGTAAAAAACAATAATCCTTCTTATACTCCTCCCCTTCCTCAATTTTTGACATAGTAGAAAATATTTCAAATTTTAAATAAAAAGAATATTGCCCAGTTAAACTGATGGCATT
This sequence comes from Maratus speculifer, assembly GCA_964019185.1. Classification (NCBI taxonomy): domain Eukaryota; kingdom Metazoa; phylum Arthropoda; class Arachnida; order Araneae; family Salticidae; genus Maratus; species Maratus speculifer. The sequence goes on from OZ025289.1 coordinate 383,359,075, forward strand.
GAGCTCACAGGCTACGCATACTAATTGTACATTACAGCCTTATATTTTCAAGGGTTAATTCCGTTCGAAAAAAAAATATATTAAGGAGGTGGGATCAGCTCCCCCCTTTCCCCCTTTTATACTTAATCATTGAACCCTCTAAACTGATCAGGAACATGCTTTATCATATAAAAAATCCATATCCAAAATTTAGAGCAAATCGGAAAACTCTTAATAAAAACCCATTTATGTAATTTAAGAAGAGTTATCCTTCTCTTTTATATACTTAACCATTAAACTTCCAAAACTATTCAGAGATTTGACCGAAATCTGACAATTCTGCATGAAAGACCCATTTATATAAATTAAGGGGAGGGGCATTAGAACCCCCATTTCCCCTGTTTATATTTATCCAATGAACACCTAATACCAATCACGGAAGAGCTTCATCAGAATGATCCTATGTGTAAATTTTGAACAAAAACTAATATTTCTGCATGAAAAACCCATTCATATCAATTAAGGGGAGGGGCATGAGCCCCCGTTCTCCCTCTTATACATATCGAATGAACTCCAAAAACTAATCAGGGAAGCGCCTTATCAGGATTTACCTATATACAAAATTTCAAGTGGATGGGATATTTTTATCATGAGTTATCGCGTTACGTACGAACATACATACAGAACGGGCGGGCACATAAGCTCTCAGGCTATGATAGCCTGTGAGCTAAAAAGGTAAGGCATCTTCCTTTTTTTTTTTCTTTTGTTTATTATTTTTATAAGTATATAGTTATATTATCATTTTTTTTTAATATTAGAATTTTGCAAGAGAAAATAATGATAGTAAAAATAACTAGATCAAAAATTTCAACTATTTCATCTAACTATATTAGTTTAAACGATGCAATTACAAACAGGATATTTATTTGAATTCTTCATGTAATTACATCGATACAAAAATAATGAAAGCAATGCGTAACAGCACCCGGTATTAAAATAATGAAATTGTATAACACATGATCAATAACCTCAAATATAAAATTTGTGCGAAACCGCATATGAAGTGTTGTGCCATACAATTTAGATCTTAGCCGAGTTCAGAAGATAAGGTATAGACTAGAGGTCTGCACGGGCCGAAATTTCCAGGCCCGAGCCCGGCCCGAAAGTTAAAATTTCGGCCCGGGCCCGGCCGGGCCCGAACGAAAGAAATGTTGGCCCGACCCGGCCCGGCCCGAAAGTTAAAATTTCGGCCCGAGCCCGGCCCGGCCCGAACGAAAAAAATATTGGCCCGACCCGGCCCGGCCCGAAAGTTAAAATTTCGGCCCGAGCTCGGCCCGGTCTGGAAAAAAAGTTTAAAATTCGGCCCGAACCCGGCCCGGCTCAAGTGAATTTCTACAGAACATTGATCTTTAATCTTATGGATGAGTTCTGATAAAAAAAAAATACATTATTATTTTTTTTTCATGTTTATAATCTCCATTTATGCAGAAGTGCCGTAGGCCGCGATATTTACGCTTTTAAATGAATCTTTGTTTGTTGTATGTAAATGTTTCAGTTATCACTAGTATTATTAATCCATATTCCCTGTAATGGAGACAAAAAGTCGAAAAAGCGGTATATGGTAAAATTTCCAAAGACGAAATCGCTTTGGAACGAAAAAAAAAAAAAAAAAAAATACATTCCCCTCTTAACAGATGTAAATGTTTAATATATTTTTTTCTCCCGTATTGTTGTATTCATTTTGCATGGATGAACATTTTAAAAGAAACTTTCAGTTTTCAGTTTAAAAGAAAATTCCATCATATATATATATATATATATATATATTTTATGTGTGTGTGTGTGTGTGTGTTTAATTCTATTTTAAAACGCCTAGTAATCTACGATTCTTTAAAAGGAATAAATTCTAATGTTTATTTGTAGAATAATGACGGCTTAAAAGAATATGCCATTTTTGCAAACATTTTTGGACAAAGCCAAATATTACTGATTTATAAAAAGTCGAGAAAAGGATTTTCATATAAGAAGATTCAATAGGAACTGATTATTTTGGTCCATGAAAACTAGGAAGAATGGAATCAGTCTCGGCTTCGTACGGAAAAAAAAGTTAGGCCCGGCCCGTCCAGCAAAAAAATTAAGGCCCGAGCCCGGCCCGGCCCGAAAGATTAGTGACTAGGCCCGGCCCGGCCCGAATGCCATTATTGGAAATCGGCCCGAACCCGGCCCGCGGGCCGGGCCGGGCCGGGCTTCGGGCCGCGGCCCGGCCCGTGCAGACCTCTAGTATAGACTCCCTCCCAGTCTCCTCTTTTCATCCTTCCCCACCTTCTATATTGAGAGTTCTAAATGGACTGATCCGTTACATAGTGCGCTACTCTTCGAAAGAGCCGCTAGTTCCTTAACGCGCCCCACCAGTGGCCGAGAGGTAAAGACCTCTCAACTGGTAGACGGCAGGTGCTGGGTTCGAACCCAATCGCGGCTGTCGGCCTAACCGTTCGGAGTTTTCGTGGTTTTCTTCGAACCTTGCGTAAATACGGGTTAGGTTCCCTTAGAAAGACCCCCACGAAGGGCACTCCCCCTCTGGTCCTATATCCCTAGCGCAGATAATCGGACGACAAAAATAAACCAAACCTTAACGGAAATGATATTTTTTTTTTTTTTTGTGACCATTTTCGAAACTATACATTTCTCCGCGATATTTTTTGTCTTCATTTCCTGAGTGAAAACGAACCTAATGCTGGTAGCCCCGCTACCTTCAGCTGCATGCAAACTCGAATTTGTATAATTTTATATTTTTAGATGAAAATCTATTGAAACCTGCCTCGAGATGCCCATTGGCAGTGGTGTAGTCGTAAAAAGTTCAGAAGGTATTCACTCTAAGCAGAGGGTATACGCTCAAGGCAGAGAGTACATCCTAGAGTGTATATACAATAGCTTTCTTGAGAAACAGAGGGTATACGACGTATACCCGTGTGTACCTTCCACTACATCCCTGCACACTGCTTTGAGCATTGTACACTGGGCGTGTTACGCTCTAAAGATAAGAAAGACCGCCGGTCCATCAGCCCGAGGCCCTGTGCGCCCTTGTCGAAGAGAAACTTCGCACCTTATGTGCATAAACGATTTCACTATTAAGTATTCATTACAAAAAGTAAAAAGCTACCTATTGCTGCCGTCCAGAGAAAAGCACTTCTGGAAAATTTTGGTATATTTTCACCAATCATGAACCCCAGACCACCCTCCGTTCAAATGTTAACATATACATATATATATCAGATTTTTATCATACTGTAACTATCGTATTTATGAACCGATTTGAATGAAACTTGATGTGTACATAGTACATACTAATGTCTCGACCGAGTTCGTTGGCCAGCATCATCCGCCATCTTGTTTCAAAATGGCAGCCATTTAATTAAAAAAATTAAAATTAAAAAGATATTTTAAAAAAATTAGAAATTGAAAAATATTTTTCTTTTATGTGTTTGACCTTGATACAAAGATTAGGCATGATATTGCAAAAAGTTGAACAAAGAGGAAAAGCGCGTGAACCGGAAAATGAAAACCGCTTTTTTTTAAACCGCTTTTTTTTGACCGCTTTTTTTTAAAAAGCGCGTGTGTAAGACAATTAAGATAATTTTATTCACAACAAAAATGTCAATACTTTTGTTTATTTTATTTTTGGGGATGAAGGGGGGGGGGGTGAGTGAATCCATTTTATGCAAATATTATAATTAGTTCTGAAATTAAACTTTCTATTTTAAATTCATACTTATGAAGCAATATTTTACACAGCAATCTTAGCTAGTTGTACAATTTAAATTTTAGCATGTTTTCACTTAGAACATCCATTAACAAACATGGCAGGCTAATGTTTAATTTGCCACTTAATTGCAAAATAGTTGTTGAAAACAATTACAGGAAATTTTCTAAAATTCTATAACGAAATTCGTATTTTTTCAGCGATTCCTTTACAAAATTTGCGTTCTTTTCGCAGTCTTTTGTGGAAAATTGCGATTTTTTTGCGATCTTTTGACGGAATCCGCCTCTTTTTTCACGATGTTTTAATGATAATCACATTTTTCTGGTGGTATTTTGACGAAAACCGCATTTTTCAAGCGATATTTTGACGAAAACCACATTTTTTGCGATATTTTAACGAAAATAGCATTTTTTTCGCGATCTTTCAACGAAAAAAACGTTTTTTCAGCGATCTCTCGATGAAAATCGCATTTTTATTCCGCAACATTTTGACGAAAATTCGCGTTTTTTCTCAATCTTTTAACGTAATCCGCGTTTTTCTCGCGATATTTTGACGGAATTCGCGTTTTTCTCGCAATATTTTGACGGAATCCGCGTTTTTCTTGCGATGTCTTGTCAAAAACCGCGTTTTTTTTGCGATGTCTTAATGAAAAACGCATTTTTTTCGCGATTTTTGAGGAAAACCACCATGTCTCACGTTATTTTGACGAAAATAGCATTTTTTCGCGGTCTTTCGGCCGAAATAGCGATTTTTTGCGACCTTTCGACGAAAATCGCGTTTTTATTTCACAATATTTTGACGAAAATAACTTTTTTTCGCGATATTTTGACGAAAATAACTTTTATTCGCGATATTTTGTCAAAAATCTTGTTTTCCGCGATTCTTGATGATATAAAAAATCGAAAACGCGAAAAATGACAAAAAAGCGGAAAACCGCGGATCCGCGGAGGAATCTCATGCCTGAAAGATTCCAGAGCATTTTTTGTTTTGTTTGTATATTAGTAAACGGCTGAGTTGCGGCACTTTGTATTTCTAGTGTACTTGACATTTTAAAACGGTCTGATATTTGTCATATGATAACACGCGTATTTATGAACCGATTTGGATGCAATTAGGTGTGTATATAGTATATACCAATGTCTGAACCTAGTTCGTTAGCCAGTTTCATCCGCCATCTTGTTTCAAAATGGTAGCCATTTAAATTTTTTAATAAATTTTAAACTTTAAAATTAAATAAATTTAAAAAAAACTGAAAAAGTTTTTTTTTATGTTTGACCTTGATACAATGAATTTGGAGTATTTTTGTCTTTGTCTTAAAATGACTTATATATAACAGTTTGAATTTTTAAAGTGGGTGACATTTTGAAAAATCTATTTGGCTGCGACAGCACTCGCAGCGTTCGAAATCCTTGGTGGTCCGCTGGTCCGAGACCACCAATAATTCAATCGGACCACTAAATTGAAAAATTTAGTGGTCCGCAGGACCAGTGCCTTTTTTCAGGCCCTGAGAGAGCCGCAACCGATCGCACATAAGATTTTTTTTTATTAATCAGCGATGCCGCGGATGCGCTATAACGCGTAAATTACGCAAAAAATCGGCGATAAGGATGCAAAAAAGTAGCTCTTACGCGTCCCACAAGACGCGTAATTTCGTTCAAGAATCGCGAAAAAACGGCAAATTTCGTTAAAAAATCGCGAAATAACGACTAATTTCCGGCAAATTTTGTCAAACAATTCTCGAAAAAATGGCCAATTTCATTCCAAAACCCGAAAAAAAGGCAGATTTCTTCAAAAGATCGCAAAAAACGGCAAATTTCGCCCAAAATAGCGATAAATTGGCAAATTTTGTCCAAAAAATCATGAAGAAAGGCAGATTTTTTTTTTTCAAAAAATTGAGTAAAACAGACAGATTTCTTCAAAAAAAAATCGTGAAAAACGAAAAATTTTGTCCGAAAATCGCGATAAAACGGCAAAATTTGTCAAAAAATTGCAAAAAACGACAAATTTTGTTAAAAAAATCGGCTGATTCCCGGCAAATATCGTAAAAAAATTCGCGAAAAAATGGATAATTTCATCCTGAAACCCTAAAAAGCGACAGATTTCTTCAAAAAATCGTGAAAAAATGGCAAATTTCGTTCAAAAATCGCGAATATCGCGAAAGACGGTGTATTTCGTCAATAAATCCCCCCCCCCAAAAAAACAAAGGATTTCGTCAAAATAACGCGAAAAACGGAAATTTCGATAAAAAAAAAGCACAAATAAATAAATAAATAAAAATAAATAAGTGAAGCCGAGAGAGAATTTTTCTGTTTTAAAAACTAATTTTCCCGCTTCAAAATTGTTGTTGCTGCTCCAAAAACTAATTTTCCTGCTTCCCAATCTTTTTTTTTTTTTTTTTTGGGGGGGGGGGCTCCAAATCTTTCTGAGTGAATGCAACTGCTGAATGAAAGCACCATTTCATTAAGCATCATTTGAGTATGTACCATTTACTCAACAAAAATATCCCTTTTTTCAGCAAAAATGATTTTTTCAGTAAACCTGTCTTGTCCCATTTTAAAATGAGGCAGACAATAGTGATACTTGTTATCTTCTACACTCAAATATGCATTATTTTATAATTAAATTTGTATCTTGAACATTTATTCTTTAAAAAGTACAGAAAATTTCTCTTAAATTAATATTGGTTTTAATTATTTATTATTATTAAAACAATTATTGTATTTTATTTTTCTTGTGGAAATGAACAAGTTCAATTTTTGTGTCGAAAAATATTAGTGGGGACCCACTGTAGAAAAGGGACCCAGAATTTTTCAAGTCCAGCTGCATCACTGACACTAGCTACAATTTCACCACTCTGGCTAAAATCTGGAGAAAAATCGAAAAAAATGTGCATTAAACCTTAGTCAGTTGAAATAAGTAATGGCAAATAAAATATCTAATTAATAATTTGATAGTTTTTTTTTTTACGTACTGTTTATTTAATTTTTAGCAAATTATAATTTTACATTTTATTATGCTGAAAATTTTGAATGAATGCAAAGTAAGATTGGTTTATTTTCCAGGGAGGGGGGGGGGGGGAGAAGCTACTCTAAGTATTAAAATTATTTAATAGAATTTTATGTAGCGGACCAGTGATGAAGTCTGCGGACCAGTAAATTCTCATGCTTACTGGTCCTTAGGACCAGTGATTTTTTTTTAGGAATTCTAACGCTGACTCGGATATATCAACCGATTTCGATGTAAGTGAGCATGTGCATAGGAGTTACTAAGATCTCGATCAAACTCATTGATTAATTTCACCCATCATGCTGCTTTAAAATACAAGAACTTCATTATATCGCTGAATTTGGCGATCAAATATAAATCGCTTTAAGTGAAACCAACTTGTATAAAATTGATTAATTTCTCGAAACTCCCATTCATATTCAGTATTGACAAAAACAAGTATTGAATCTTCTATTATCGTGTTCCACTAATTTGAGCTTTGTATGACTGAAATAACTTGAATTTTAAGTGAAGATGTCAAAGCTACCTCTTCCTCCCGGTACTGGCCGGACGGACTTGTTTTCTTTCCCTTTTTGTACACATACATTCTGATTAATACTGCCAATTTCGAGAATTCGTTTAGGAATAATCATCAATGAATAGACAGATACACACACATAAACACAAGGAAAAAAATAGATGTGGCAATTTTAAAACTTTCTTCTATTTCATTCACATTAATAATTTCAAAATTCGCTATCACAATGCCGATTATTAATGCCTAATAAGTTAAATAGCAATCTATGCCCATCTTGAGGATTCTAATGAAATGAAATTCTGTGCTTTACTTCTAGAAACAGGACTTTTGTGAATACAGGGGAAAATGCAGCATAAAAGATGGGCTTGTTTATCGAATAGGCCTGGCTGAAATATTAAGGGGCCTTCAAAATTAATTTTCAAAGCTAATTTTCGGAAGAAAAATATATCAGGTTAAAAAATGCATTTTTCTTTCTTACTGTACTGTAATTACTAATTCAAAAGATAATTTGAAATTAATACAGTAAAACCTCCATAACGGACACTCCCGAATAGCGGACACCTCTATTTAACGGACAATTTTCCAATCCCCACTCCCAAAACCTACAATTTTGCATGTTTAACCTCTAAATAACGGACATTCCGAATAGCGGACACTATTTTCGGCGATAAAGGATGTAAAAGAATTTTTTATCCAGAAAAAAGAGTAAAAAGGCCTCAAAATTTATCAGAGCAATGTGTCACAAATTTTGTGATCACAGAAAAATGTAGAAAGTGAGCAGGGAAATTTCTCCCCTTTCCTGCATTTAGTGTGAATTCATGGTTGCCCGGGAGGAACATCTCCTTCAGCATTGCAATGTCCCCCCGGAAGATTTTATGCTTTTAATAGACAAAAAGTGCAATCCGCCCCCCCCCCCGCCCGGAATTCTATAGAGACCAATAACGTCACATTGAAAAACAAATTATACGTAATTGCAAGCAAAAGTAAACTTTTGCAGCAGATTTTTTCTTAAGAATGTAATAAACAGAAGATAAAGGTGTGCACAATTTTATTTCAGTTTTATTGCTTAAAAAATAATTTTAATTTCTGATTAATCATATAATACAGTAAAACCTCTATAACGGACACTCCCGAATAGTGGACACCTCTATTTAACGAACAGTTTTCCGATCCCCACTCCCAAAACCTAATTTTTGTATGTTTAACCTCTGAATAACGGATATTCCGAATAGCGGACACTATTTTAATAAAGAATGAAAAATATTTTTTAACGAGAAAAAAAGTAAAAAGGCCTCTAAATTTATCAGGGAAGTGTGTCACAAATTTTGTGATCACAAATAAATGTAGATCGTGGTCTGAGGAAAATCACCGCTCAACGTTTAGTGTTGTATTCAGGGGAGTGCCCGTGCAGAGCATTGAAATGTCCCCCCGGAAGGTTTTGAGATTTTGTGCTTTTAATGGTCAAAAAGTGCAAACCCCATTTTTCTCTGAAACTCTATAATGTCTAATAATATCACATTGAAAAACAAACTACATGTAATAACAAGCAAAAGTAAACTTCTGCAACAGATTTTTTTCATAAGAATGTAATAAACAGTGGATGAACGTGTGCACAATTTAATTTTAGTTTTTTAAAAAATAATTTTAATTTTTTATTAATCGTATAATAGAGGTTATAAAACATATAAAAGTCAATTCATGACACATTAAGCATTTCTCAGCGATTTTTGTGTCTTTAAATTTTTTCCAATAGCGGAACACCTCCGAATAGCGGACAATTTCTGCGTTTCCGAGGTATCCGTTGTTTAGAGGTTTTACTGTATAAGTTTTAGGAATATAAAAGTCAATTAATGAAACATTAAGCATTTCTTAGCGATTTTTGAATCTTTGAGGTTTTCCCAATAGCGGACACCTCCGAATAGCGGACAATTTCTGAGTTCCCGAGGTGTCCGTTATTTAGAGGTTTTACTGTATTCTCAACTGTAGTTCTATTGGTGAATGACAAAACTAATTGGCAATATATAATTATATATTATATACATAATAAAATAGTCTTTTATATACATATATGCAGTTAGTTTTAGTTTAATATTATATTTAATCGAAGTTGGCCGAATACCAACTTTTTTTCCCAAAAAAGAAAATAAATTTTGATTATATATAATTTAAAAAATAGGAACTCATTAATAATTATTACTCTTAAATGTGCTTTTAAATGTATTTTTAAATTTGAAACACTTATTTTAACACAAAAAAATTATGAAATTGCATTACATTCTTTTATCTTAATGTACATCAAATTGATTTTCGATAAGTCAGGATGGTAAGATATTTCCATTAAAATATGAAGAATGTACTTCATTTTTACTATCAAATGAGGGACTTTTATCCTTTCTTGCATCCAAAATTAATAATATTTTTAATCTCTCTCTCACAGGGATGCCACTCAGAAAATAGCAAAAAAGAGGAAATTATGCGTAAAGTAAAATTTACGACATTTTTCACAACTTTATATGTGAATTTTGAAAATTATATTGTTTATAATAAACTAAATAAAGAATTACAGCTTTTCTTTTGTTGTAAACTTTTAATTTACAAGAGTAAGTAAAAATGATTTTTCTTTAGTTCACAGTATTTTACATCAATTAAGGTAACCCAGCAATAGGTTCAGTGAAGAATTTTATGTATCACATTTTTTAAACCAATTCAAGTAACTCAGCAATAGATTCAATGATTATTCCACGAGTGAATAGCAAAATTTTGCAGTTTTTTTTTTTATTTGACGAAAATAGCTGTTTTATTTCATGATAGTTCGGCAAAAATCGCCGTTTTATTTAGCGATCGTTTGACAAAAATCGCCGTTTCACATCATGATCGCTTGACGAAAATCATCGTTCCACATCGTGATCTTTTGACAAAAATCGTCGTTTCACATTGCAATCGTTTCAGAAAAATCACCGTCTCGTTTCGCGATCGTTTGACGGAAATCGCCGTTTTATTTAGCGATCGTTTGACGGAAATTACCGTTTTATTTAGCGATCGTTTGACAAAAATCATCGTTTCACATCGCGATCCTTTGACGAAAATCGCCGTTTTACTTAGCGATCGTTTGACGAAAATTACCGTTTTATTTAGCGATCGTTTGAGAAAAATCATCGTTTCACATCGCGATCCTTTGACAAAAATTGCCGTTTCACAAAAATCACCGTTTCGTTTCGCGATCGTTCGACGAAAATCGCCGTTTTGCATCGCGATCGTTTGACGAAAATCGCCGTTTTACATCGCGATCGTTTGACGAAAATCGCCCTTTTACATTGCGATTACTTGACGAAAATCGCCGTTTTATTTAGCGATCGTTTGGCGGAAATCGCCGTTTTATTTAGCGATCGTTTGACGAAAATCGGCGTTTCACATTGCGATCGTTCCACGAAAATCACCGTTTCGTTTCGCGAGCGTTTGATGAAAATTGTTGCTTTATATCGCGACCGTTTGATGAAAATAGCCGTTTTTTCGATCTTTTAAAGAAAATCGATGCTATATTTCGCGATCGCTTGACGAAAAAACTGTTGTATTTCGCGATCGTTCGACGAAAATCGTTATTTTATCGCGTGATTGCTTAACAAAAATCGCGAATTTTTAAAAAAAAAAAAAAAGCGGAAATCCGCCAAAAGGCGGAAAAGTGGCATCCCTGCTCTCAGAACTCACAAGGAGATATTTTCTGAAATAACCTTTAATGAAGTAAATTTGATCATCTAGAGTCTGTGTCCTGAATGATAAGCAAATTCGTAAGAATGAGACTGCTCTGAAATCAGTTGCCAAGCTTTAAATTACAAATTACGTTAAAGCAAAAGGTTATGCTTAAAGTAGAATGCATATAGTAACAAAATCTTTGACATTTGAACTGGCGCATACAATATTCAACTTCAATATTCCACTTATTCAACAAGCATTAAAAGGATAAACAGAAACTGATAACATGAATGAAGGAATATATAAATTAAACATATATACATAATAATGTTGCATATTTAAGTCAGTAATTATGCAAATAAATTTTTAAAAGTGAAAACTATAGAATAAAATAAACATTTTGTTCAGTATTTAGAATTTATGTTTAAATACTTATAAAACCATCTTCATAAAGTAATTTGTTTCATCTAATGTGTATCTACTTTGCCACCAGTTCTGTTTTCAGATGTACCATTGTATTTGGAATTGTGATATTTGATATCTAATTTTTAAAATGAATCTTCGTTAATACACTTAGTGAATGAATTTTTTCATTTCTTACTTTACAGAAAATAAGTTATGAATTTCTTACGAGTCTTTTTTAAACGTGCATGGAATTTGCAGACATTAATAAATATTCAAGTGTTTTAGAATAAGGCAGTGTTTTTCTTTTCTTTCTCTTTTTTTTTTTTTTTTTTTTTTTTTTTTTTCTATAAGTGTTTTTGTATCTTGAATTGTAATACATCATTCTCTAATGAAGACTCTTCCCGTACAATTAAATCTCCAACTTGGCAGCATTTTCTAAAATATCACTAACTTTTATAGGAAATACAGAAAGGCTGTGTATTTTCTAGCAATTGAATACCTGTATATTTTGTAAGAATGACTTCATAAATGAAGTAGTCAATTTGGATTACAGAAAAAAAAATTGCAAGAAATGAAATTCTTTAAATCCTAAATTTATTTGGCAAGATATCTTTCACTATTCGGCGAGATTTTACCAATATTCGGCCAGATATCTCTAAATATTCGGCTACAGGTATTCGGCCAACAAGCCTTCAATATTCGGCCAACCGAATATTCGGCAAAAGGGCCGAATACCGAATAGTGGCCGAATATTCGTCCCATCCCTAATATAAACTTATAAGATTTTGGAAAAGAATTCTCAAATAAAACGAAATGTCTACCATGCAACAGTTTTCATGTTCACAGGATCCTGCAGCTTGCACAAATACAATTCCTGCGGTATTTCTCTCCATTATGAAAACTTAAAACATTGTTTTCGATCCCTAAAATATGAATTTTGCATGTTGTGGGAAGAGTGTGCTGAGAAGAGTAAATTTACTCAATTATTTTAGTGATTTTAACTAACAAACCGATTTTTTAAAGAGTCAGTATTCTTCTATCAAACGATCCACTGAAATAAAAATCTTAAATTATTACGAGTAACACTTTATAAGAATTTTCTTTCACGTAAAAAATAAGTTTATTATAAATTGCAAATACCAGTATAATTTCACTGGTGATTAACTGGGTATTTCCGGTACATTTTCTTGTAATTTCTTCATTTTCCAAACTATATTGATAAGTTCCCAATATTTTGTATTATAAAAGTATTAAGATTTAAGGAAATTATGTAAAGTATATTTTTTTCCTGCCTTGTAAGGTATTCAAATAGGTGTTAAAAGTGGATATTACCATTTGAAAAATCAACGTTTGTGAGTTTTTAGCTCACAGGCTATCATAGCCTGAGAGCTTATGTGCCCGTCCGTTCTGTATGTATGTGCGTATGTGCGTAACGCGATAACTCATGATAAAAATATCGGATCCACTTGAAATTTTGTATGTAGGTATATCCTGACAAGGCGCTTCCCTGATTAGTTTTTGGAGTTCATTCGATATGTATAAGAGGGGGAACGGGGGGCATGAGCCCCCCGTTAGTTGATATAAATGGGATTTTCACGCAGAATTAAGTTTTCGTTCAAAATTTAGATTAGGATCATTCTGATGAGGCGATTCCGTGACTGTTATTAGGTGTTCATTGAATAAGTATAAATAGGGGGACAGGGGTTCTAATGCCCCCCCCCCCTTAATTTATAGAAATGGGATTTTCATGCAGAATTAAGTTTTCGTTCAAAATTTAGATTAGGATCATTCTGATGAGGCGATTCCGTGACCGTTATTAGGTTTTCATTGAATAAGTATAAATAGGGGGAACAGGGGCTCTAATGCCCCCCCCCCCCGTTAGTTGATATAAATGGGATTTTCATGCAGAATTAAGTTTTCGTTCAAAATTTAGATTAGGATCATTCTGATGAGACGATTCCGTGACTGTTATTAGGTGTTCATTGAATAAGTATAAATAGGGGGAACAGGGGTTCTAATCCCCCCCCCCCCGTTAGTTGATATAAATGGGATTTTCATGCAGAATTAAGTTTTCGTTCAAAATTTAGATTAGGATCATTCTGATGAGACGATTCCGTGACTGTTATAAGGTGTTCATTGAATAAGTATAAATAGGGGGAACAGGGGTTCTAATCCCCCCCCCCCCCCGTTAGTTGATATAAATGGGATTTTCATGCAGAATTAAGTTTTCGTTCAAAATTTAGATTAGGATCATTCTGATAAGGCGATTCCGTGACTGTTATTAGGTGTTTATTGAATAAGTATAAATAGGGGGAACAGGGGCTCTAATCCCCCCCCCCCCGTTAGTTGATATAAATGGGATTTTCATGTAGAATTAAGTTTTCGTTCAAAATTTAGATTAGGATCACTCTGATGAGACGATTCCGTGACTGTTATTAGGTGTTCATTGAATAAGTATAAATAGGAGGAACAGGGGTTCTAATCCCCCCCCCCGTTAGTTGATATAAATGGGATTTTCATGCAGAATTAAGTTTTCGTTCAAAATTTAGATTAGGATCATTCAGATGAGGCGATTCAGTGACTGTTATTAGGTGTTCATTGTATAAGTATAAATAGGGGGAACAGGGGTTCTAATGCCCCCCCCCCTTAATTTATATAAATGGGTTTTTCAAGCAGAATTTTCAGATTTCGTTCAAATCTCTGAATAGTTTTGGAAGTTTAATGGTTAAGTATAAAAGAGGGGGATAACTCCTTTTAAATTATATAAATGCTAAATGGGTTTTTATTAAGAATTATCTAATTTGCTCTGAATTTTGGATATAGATTTTTTATATGATAAAGCATGTCTTTGATAGTATAGGAGGTTCAATGATTAAGTATAAAAAAAGAGGAAAGAAGAGAGCTGTTTCCCTTTCTTAATTTTTTAACGGAATTAACCCTTGAAAATATAAGGCTTTAATGTACAATTAGTATTTGTAGCCTGTGAGCTCAATGCCATCAGTTTAACTGGGCAGTATTCTTTATTTAGCTCACAGGCTATCATAGCCTGAGAGCTTATGTGCCCGCCCGTTCTGTATGTTTGTTCGTATGTGCGTAACGCGATAACTCATGATAAAAATATCCGATCCTCTTAAAATTTTGTATGTAGGTATATCCTGACAAGGCGCTTCCCTGATTAGTTTTTGAAGTTCATTCGATATGTATAAGAGGGGGAACGGGGGGCTCATGCCCCCCGTTAGTTGATATAAATGGGATTTTCATGCAGAATTAAGTTTTCAAAATTTAGATTAGGATCATTCTGATGAGGCGATTCCGTGACTGTTATTAGGTGTTCATTGAATAAGTATAAATAGGGGGAACAGGGGTTCTAATCCCCCTCCCCCGTTAGTTGATATAAATGGGATTTTCATGCAGAATTAAGTTTTCGTTCAAAATTTAGATTAGGATCATTCTGATGAGGCGATTCCGTGACTGTTATTAGGTGTTCATTGAATAAGTTTAAATAGGGGGAACAGGGGTTCTAATGCCCCCCCCCCCCGTTAGTTGATATAAATGGGATTTTCATGCAGAATTAAGTTTTCGTTCGAAATTTAGATTAGGATCATTCTGATGAGGCGATTCCGTGGCTGTTATTAGGTGTTCATTGAATAAGTATAAATAGGGGGAACAGGGGTTCTAATGCCCCCCCCCCCCGTTAGTTGATATAAATGGGATTTTCATGCAGAATTAAGTTTTCGTTCAAAATTTAGATTAGGATCATTCTGATGAAGCGATTCCGTGACTGCTATTAGGTGTTCATTGAATAAGTATAAATATGGGCAACAGGGGTTCTAATGCCTCCCCCCCCCCTCTTAATTTATATAAATAGGTTTTTCAAGCAGAATTTTCAGATTTCGTTCAAATCTCTGAATAGTTTTGGAAGTTTAATGGTTAAGTATAAAAGAAGGGGATAACTCCTTTTAAATTATATAAATGCTAAATGGGTTTTTATTAAGAATTATCTAATTTGCTCTGAATTTTGGATATAGATTTTTTATATGATAAAGCATGTCTTTGATACTATAGGAGGTTCAATGATTAAGTATAAAAAAAGAGGAAAGGGGAGAGCTGTTTCCCCTTCTTAATTTTTTTTTCGAACGGAATTAACCCTTGAAAATATAAGGCTTTAATGTACAATTAGCATTTGTAGCCTGTGAGCTCAATGCCATCAGTTTAACTGGGCAGTATTCTTTTTTATTTTAATATGTAGAAAATCCCTAAAGCAAAATTTATGAATAGCATTTTTAATAGTACATAATATTCCGAATCAATTGACCCCATATATATATATATATATATATATATATATATATATATATATACATTTTTTTTTCTAACAGTCATTTGCAAAAAAATTGGTAGAAAATGATCTCTCTTTTTTTTCTTTTCTTTTTTAGCTCACAGGCTATCATAGCCTGAGAGCTTATGTGTCCGTCCGTTCTGTATGTACGTTCGTATGTTCGTGCGTAACGCGATAACTCATGATAAAAATATCCGATCCACTTGAAATTTTGTATGTAGGTATATCCTGACAAGGCGCTTTCCTGATTAGTTTTTGGAGTTCATTCGATATGTATAAGAGGGGGGACGGGGGGCTCATGCCCCTCCCCTTAGTTGATATAAATGGGATTTTCATGCAGAATTAAGTTTTCGTTCAAAATCTAGATTAGGATCATTCTAATGAGGCGATTCCGTGACTGTTATTAGGTGTTCATTGAATAAGTATAAATAGGGGGAACAGGGGGTTCTAATGCCCCCCCCCTTAATTTATATAAATGGGTTTTTCAAGCAGAATTTTCAGATTTCGTTCAAATCTCTGAATAGTTTTGGAAGTTTAATGGTTAAGTATAAAAGAGGGGGATAACTCCTTTTAAATTATATAAATGCTAAATGGGTTTTTATTAAGAATTATCTCATTTGCTCTGAATTTTGGATATAGATTTTTTATATGATAAAGCATGTCTTTGATAGTATAGGAGGTTCAATGATTAAGTATAAAAAAAGAGGAAAGGGGAGAGCTGGTCCCCCTTATTTATTTTTCGAACGGAATTAACCCTTGAAAATATAAGGCTTTAATGTACAATTAGTATTTGTAGCCTGTGAGCTGAATGCCATCAGTTTAACTGGGCAGTATTCTTTATTTTCTTTTTTTAAACCATGTTCCTTCTAAATTATCTATTGACAAAAGAATAAAATAAGAATGCTTTGTATCATTAATTTATTACATGCTAACTTTTATCCAACTGACTTAAGCTTTTAGATATTACATGATTTGTTTTTAAAAACTGTGCAACATTGTGTATAATGGGTGAATCTTTAAACATCCTTGGAGAATATAGTAGTCTTCTATATAGTGTCAGTGATATAATAATGCCTTTTCATACTGGGTATTATGGGAATGTGTTAAATATTGTCAAGTCAGATGCAATACAAACAAGTAAAATTTATGCAAGTTTGTTAATTTTTTTGTACCCTCTAAAAATGCAAAGTCTGCGCTCTTTCCCTTAACTCAGTCCGACCCTGTTTTATTGCTCTTTGATTTTAAAATGTTTGTTTGAATTCGTTATATTAAAAAACATTGTCAATACAGATGTTGTAGAGCTTAAAATTCTGAATAAAATGAGCACCAACGTCAATTTTTTTGTTGAAAATTAAGGTCGCAATTCTATTTCAAAATTTTGCCTTAATCGCTAATTAAGAGCTTGAAGCTACAGACCAGATTACCTTAACAATATCTCAAAACCTATATATACAAAATATCTTAAAATGTATAAAAAAAAAAAAAAAAAAAAAAAAAAAAAAAAAATGCCAATACAAATATTGTAGAGCTAAAATTTATGAATAAAATGAATACCCACATTAAAATTTTTGTTCAACATCAAGGCCGCAATTTGAGATATCGTTAAGAAAATAATAATAATAATAAAAGTATTTTTCAGCTACAAATACAGTGCTTACCAAAAGTTTAGGCACTGGTGTTATTTAAACTTTAAATAAAAAAAAATACGAGCTCTTGAGTTATACATATAACTATATTTTTAAATATATTTTAAACATTTTGGGCGAAAATAAAGGTTTTAATATAGGATAATATTTAATTTAATTGAAAAAACTGAAATTTCCATATTTCAAAAGTTTAGACATTTTTTTGATTTTTTGACAACTGTTCACGGAAAAATGCATATTTCAAAGACATGATGTCGCTTGTCTGAAGTATTTAAATATACCCTAATTTCCTGCCTATAATCCGCATATCAAACAATTCTTTTTCGACCCAGAAATTTTATTTTTTAAATGAAGTCAAATATTTACGGCGATCTGAAAAGTTATATTTTATTTAATAAAATTTCTGGGTCGAAAAATGATTGTTTGATCCGCGGATTATACGCAGGAAATTAGGGTACCTTACTATAGCATGGGTTAGTGAAGATGCCGCGAGCTAGAAATATTCAGTCAAATGAGGTAATCATAGCAAACGCAGTAGCGTTTGGTATAATATGTTTAAGAAATAGAAAGTGCAAACGTCTTTTTGAAATTTCTGGCGAACCAATTGACGTACGACAGTGATTTTTTTTTTTTTTTCCCCTTCAAAAGATGGAACTCGACGAGACGAATAAAATGATAGCATTAAAAAAATTATCGTAGTTTACTGTATTTTTTTATTTAACTTTTAACGAAAAAATGAAGACGTAAAATTCAACGATCTTGTGGACGGATCAACACCATTTTTGGTTTATTTTAATCCTTTTGGTAAAACTTAAAATAGATTTTTTTTCTTCTTCTTTGTATGTTTGACGATCGCTGAGAAAATCGATTTTGTCTTAAGGGTGTATTTCGATTCAAACTGCTTATTTTCCGATTTATTTTTAAATTCATTTTTGCTCTCACATGCATCAAACTGGCAAATTGTCTTATTTAGAAAGTACACAAGATGCCATGATTGTCGATTCTTTATTAAATGCAGAAAATATTGCAAAAAAAAAAGCAATCAAAAACGACATTTTTAACCAATTTTTCCGAAGCGGGAGATCTGGGAACGAAAAAAAAGAGTCCTACTGAGAAGATAATTTTTTATAAATGAAATTCTAATGAATTGAGCGTAAAATAACATCACACGGCATCTTATACGTCTCTTCAAAACTCCCCTCAGCAAGTTTCAAGTTTCTACTTTTAAAAAATGTGTCTGAAATTGTATCAGAAAATTTCGAGCTGTTGAAGGTGGAAAAGCGTTTTTTCGAATACACCCTTAAAGCTCCAGTTGAACATTGTTTCTTGTTGTTTATTTATTTGAATAACATACATCTGACTTGTGTGCTCGACATGAAAGCCTGCTTATAAGTCATCGTCAATATACAAGGACGAGATAGCACAAGGAAATTTACAACACATGAGAAATACAACCAGGAGCTCCACACAAAGTGTGCGTCCAATGGAGCCAGCGGGAATCGAACCCACCACCTCCTGGTTAGCAGAGCGGCGTCTTAACCACTCGGCCACGGAGGCTCCGTTTCTTGTTGTTGCTGTTATAGTTTTTTTTTTAATTCATTGCCACCAAGTTTAGATAAATATATATTCGCGTTTGTAATGACCGAAAGGTGGCGTTGTATAGACCTGATAATCGTTTGTTTACGTAATGCTGTTTGTTCCATGCTGTAAGCATAGCGAAACCCGTTTAAAGAACTATTTAAAGTGCAGTTTTTTATTTAATTATGGGAGATAAATTACAAATATCGACAATTTTAGAATTTCTAGATGCTGGAAAATCTAGTAATTGCTTTAGAGAAGCTGAAGCAATTATTGATTCAAAGAGATTAGTAATGTGGGGCATTAAAGAATGCAAAGAAGAAGAAATAGAGATTGTACGCTCGTGTTTGCAAACAAGCCAAACAAAAGGAAATCCCCATATTATATCAGGTTTGCTAGTAAAGGAAAACAAAAATTTGAAAATAAAAAAATTTCTTGCTCTTGCAAAGCTGGAGCAAGAGAAATGCAAGCATTGTGTTGCTGTCATGTTATTTTGCCATGAGTAAGTCAAATGTACTTTTTTATATTATAGATCTAAACTTTGTGTATAAAATTTTGATTTTAGATAATTTTAATACAAAGAACCCAACGTTGCATGCGTTATAGAACTGTTTATTTATTTATTTATTATAGAACTTTTTTTTTATTTATCGGCCTTTTAAACACTGATTTCAGCGGAAGATACTTACGGTATCAGTTCTATTTCGTTTCAGACTTTGTCCGCGAGAGGGCGTCTATTTCATTTCAAACGCGAATTTTTTTTATATGTATGAACATAATTTATTCAAATTAAATAAATCACGTGATAAACATGGTTATTTATTTTTATTGCGAAACATTTAGTTTCAGTTCTTTGAATAAAGTCGTGTGCGCACTGTATTTTTTTTCATTCAACTCCTTGGTTTATTTTTGAGACATCATGCAATTTATATTGCAATGCAATAACTTTCTTAATTATTTTAATACGAGGATAAAATTTTGACAGCAGCAAATATTTTACTTTTCAAGATATAAAAAATTTTCATTTTTTATCAAGAAACTTAAATAACAAGTATTAAAAAATGCTCTGGTGAGCAACAAAAATGGTTAATATGTTTTTAAGTATGAAAAAGTGTTTGACAAGTACTTCTAATTGAGAATGAGAAAGGACAGAGGGATCCCTTCTTGGCTGCAGCTTACTGTCAATGCCAAATTTGAAAAAATCATATTTGCGCTTTTTCCATATGCAAGAAATTTGCGTAAAACTTCCAGTCTTTCTTTTTAGTAAAATGTTCACAATCCTGCTTTGCATGTGAACTCCACTATTGACTCTGCAGTACAACTGCACTACAAATCAGTTTTCTGTACAGTTCTACGCTGCGGGCATGCTTGGTGGCATTGCAATGAATATGATATGCTGCAGAAACTAAGGTTTCCAGTACTATTTCGCCATACATTCATATTTAATTACGTTGCATTTTTTCTGGCTATGTTTTTGCACTACACATTTTTATCGTAATTGTGACTAATTTCTTTTGTATGGGAAAAACGCAAATATGATTTTTTCAAATTTGGCATTGACAGTGAGCTGCAGCCAAGAAGGGACCCCTTTGTCCTTTCTCATGCTCAATTAGAAGTACTTGTCAAACACTTTTTCATACTTAGAAACATATTAACCATTTTTGTTGCTCACCAGAGCAATTTTTTTAATACTTGTTGAAGTAATGAAGCTGAAATGGAAGACTGTAGCAGAAATTTCAGTTACATTGAATCAAGTAAAGGTCTGTCGATGAAGTATAGTCTAAGGGTGACTCTTTCAAAACAAAATATAAATCTGGAAGACCCTGTGTGACTAGAATAGGAGATGACAGAACGATCCATAAACTGCCATTTACATACCAATGGTAATTGTTAGTCACATTAAAAGAATTATCTGTGTCGACGGATATGATTCGTACATGAATTAAAGAAAGGGTAAATCAGTTTGCATGAAAACGACAAAACAATCAGCTTTGAAATCCCACTACAAATTGAGTAAAATGCAATAGACTTAAAAAACATATGTCACATATGACCCAAGTGGTACACTACGATATACAGTAACGAAAAAAAGTGAAATTTGAACGGTCCAAATGGGTGGGCATACTATTGGCATTACTTGCAATAAAGAGCCTGGAGATGCTTTAGTCGACAACAAGGTGACTATTTAATGATTTGGCCCTCAATTTGCTTTAATGTTCGAGTACTTCTGGAATTATTCAATGGTTGCCAAGCAGCGCAATACTACATACAAATGTTGGGGGACAGTTTACAGTTATTTGCGGAACTTTGGGCTGGCACAAAGTAGTATTTTAGCAAAATTATGCGCCTATTCAGATTGCATACAAAACAAACCTCTCAAAACACTACTGATCTCAACTGGCCGGCGTGTAGACCTGATCTGGACGCAATCGAAAACCTTTGTGACCTTATACCGCGTAATGTTAATGCAAATTTTTGCTATACTTTTATGTTTTATGAGCTTTGAGCTGCTGTTGAATGTGTTTGGTAAAAAATAGACTCCGTAGTGACGCATGATTTAGTTTCTTTGATGAAAAATCAGATTCTTGCACTAATTGCAGATAACGTGGGATGCAACTCGATTTTAATTTATGGTTATTTTTCTGTAAATATACAGATTGTCTATTTTTGCCACAATGTTAATTTCGCTTTTTTTGTGTGTGTGTCGAATATACTATGTAAAGGTATAATTTAAAGTTTATTGTTTGTGAAATATGGATAAGTCGCAAGTAATGTATGACAGATGAGTTACAAAAATTCGCTACGTACTCCTGACTATAGAAGCGTAATTGTTCATTGTCTAAACCAGTCCTGTCCAACCTTTCACTAAGCAGGGGCGGATTTCAGTTCGTGGTAAACAGTGAAGGGCGCCATTATTAACAAAGCTCAAAACATACAACAAAATTATCTAACAATATTAGTAAGTGTTATACACATGCAAATTCATATTGTAGTAGGGCCCTATAAATCTAAAATTGCATGTAAAAATTTTTTTAAAAAATCCAAAAAGGAGAAAAATAATCAAAATAACTAAAAATCATAGAAAATTTCGAATTATACATTTTTTCTTGGAACTATCGCAACAGTTTTTGTAGTAGAAGGAGCCAGAAACATTCATCTCGCTTATGATTAAAAAACAATTCTAGTAATAAATTGTTAGATATTTTAGGACGAAAAAATACTTTTCGATTTATTTCGGAAGCCTAAATATGCCGTTATAAACAATACAAAAACAAAGGCAGGTATGATAGTATCCATGGGTGGTCCCAAAGAGATTCATTCATGGAAATGATTTCGCATGATTTTATAGATTCTTTTTATACAAAATGAGAAAAATACCTAAAATTTTAGAGGTTTAGGAGAGAAAATAATCCCTTTTATCTGTATTATAAAAGAGCAATGGGTCAGTATTACAACATAAAATATTATAACATCAACAAAAAAAGTGATACATTCATATACCAAGAAGAAGGGAGGGGGGGGGGAGGTCTATTTTTCTACATTTCCTATTTTAGCACATTAAAAAAGGTCATTCCACACTTTTATCAATTACCATCGTTATAATTTCCAAAAACATCTTTTTATAATAAATAACTGAAGAAACTCAGTTACACATGACTAAATTTTTAATGTACGTTTTCATTCTTAATGCGTGAAATACACTTTACGTTTTAAATTTTTTTCTCAAGCAAATAACAAGAATAAAAGAAAGCATCCTTTTAAATAGAAATTAATTTTTTAAAAATGGTAGTTTACCAGGAAATCTTCTAAAGGGCGCCATGGCGCCCGCGGGCGCCGCGTTGGACAGCCCTGGTCTAAACTATTGCTGAGCACTGCAAGTACATATTCCCTAACGCTCATCTAATACCAGGGGGAAAACATAGCATAATCATTTTAAAACTAAACCGAAAAGTTCCTAATTAATTCTGAGTTCAACTCTCTGACCACGGGGCTAAAATTTTGAAGTAGAATTGTGATCTTATTACATTCAACAGAAGTATTAAGTTTAGGTACTCATTTTATTCAGAATTTTAAGTTCTACAACATCTGTACTGATAATGTTTTTGAAAGAGATTTTGCTAGGGTATTGAAAAAACACCCGTTTTCCGACTAAAAATCTGTACATATTTTCTAACGCTCACCTACTACGAGGGAGAAAATTTAGTACATTTATTGCAGACCTAAACTAAATGGATTAAATCAAATTCCCCTAATTAACTCAGAATTTGGCCTCCCCCCCCCCCGATATTTTCTACCACTGGTCTATTTACATTTTGAACAATTCTTATCGATTAAATTTAGCCGTTTGTAATCGCTATATGCATTTTGAATTATTCTGCATGTTTCCGAAGTCTGCGTATAAATTTCATGCAAAAATATTGATATTTAGTAGTAAAAAAAAAAAAAAAAAAAAAAAAAAAAAAAAAAAAAAAGGAAATATCGCTCGTGTATTCCAGGGGTGATTCTGGATGAAATTTTTTTTTCGGAAATTCGCATCGCATTTTCGGAAATCGGCGGGGGATTTTTTTTATGGAAGGGGTATGTCTATTTGGCAAATGGTTTCATTTCTCCCTCTCTTGGATACAAGATCATTTTAAAAGTTCTTACTGTCTGTTCTTACATTTCCAAAGGTTCCAAAGCTTATGTAAAAAATTCGTGATAAAATATTGATATTTAGTGGTAAAAACGTTGCTTATTTTCATTATTTAACAGATTGCTTAAGAAAAAAAAAAAAAAAAAAGGCAGGGCATGAGTCCCCCCCCCTCCAACGATTTTCGGACAAAATCGGCGTTTTCCCGCTATCTTCAGACGGAACCAGCAATATTTTAGCAAAATCGGCGATTTATTGCGATCTTTTGCCGAAATCGGCGGTTTTTCCGCGATCTTTTGGCGAAATCGACGTTTTCCCACGTTCTTTTAAGTGAAATCATCGTTTTTCCGACGATCTTTAGACAAAATTTGCATTTTTACGCGATTTTTTCTCGAAAACGGTGTTTTATTCCCGCGATCTTTTGACGAAATTGGCGTTTTTTTCGTTATCTTTTGGTGAAATCGGCGTATCTTTTCACATATTCTTTTGACAAAATATTTTTAAGCGATCTTTTATCGAAAACGGCGTTTTTTCCCGCGATCTTTTAACGAAATCGGCATTATATCCGCAATCTTTAGACGAAATCGGCGTTTTATCTGCGATATTTGGTGAAATTGCCGTTTTTTCCGCGATCCGCACAGGAAATTCGCGCTTTTTATCATCGATCTTTTGACAAAGTTCGTTTACAAAAACATTGACGAAATCGTAGTTTTTCCACGAAATATTGATGAAATGTATGCTATTTCGGCGATCATTTCACGAAATTTGCATTTCTACGTAATTGTTTTTTCCGCGCGCAAAATCGTACAAGTTGGCAACTATGCGGAACTGATAACCCAATTTCAAATTTTCGGAATAGGATGCCTTAAATTTTCGGACGAGAATCACCCATGGTGTATTCATATTTAAAGTGAATATTGATTTTTTTTTTTTTCCCGCCATCGAAACGCGAGGGGGGGGGGGGGAGTTGACAGATATAATATATTTACCAGTAGCGTTTTTCGGGAATTGGCGACATTTTTTATGGAAGGGGTATGTCTATTTGGCAAATGTTTTCATTTCTCCCTCTCTTGCATACAAGATCATTTTAAAAGTTCTTACTGTCTGTTCTTACATTTCCAAAGGTTCCAAAGCTTATGTAAAAAATTCGCGATAAAATATTGATATTTAGTGGTAAAAACGTTGCTTATTTTCATCATTTAACAGATTGCTTAAGAAAAAAAATCGTAAAGAAAATTAATTTATATTTAATATTAAAAATGCTCGCCCCCCCCCCTATGTTATTGACTAGTATGACCTCTATTGAAAATGAAGAGTTTAGCATTTGTAATTCATTTTTTACAGGGATGACAAAAGTATGACCATACATTACAATCAATGGGATAAAAATCCTTTCAAATGCACTTTAATGATGTTGTATGATTTCAAACAATGAAATTGTTTTGGATTTATGAAGTGCAGAGAATTTTGTTACTTCAAATACACTGAAAATGATCTACATTACTGAGGTTTACAATAGCATCATACCTTAAACCGGAAGGCAACAGCAAAGACAATCACCTCATCGAGTTCACGGCTGAAATCCCAGAATTAGATAAAACTCGATGAGGCGATTGTCTGTACTGCCGCTTTCTGGTCTATATAGAGTACGATGTGCATATCAATTATCGTTCAGTTATAAGGACACAAAATATTTTGATATAGTATGTCTATTAGTGATAATTGCTGGAAATGAGTTCAATTATATGCGTTTAGAAGTTTAACTAAATTTTGCACATTATGGGGTATATATAAATGCCATGGATTATATATACAGGGCGAGTCATAAATATCGAAACAATAGGCTATCTCATTAAATATTGCCCCTAGACCCATACTTCCAATTGCAAAAATTCATTAAAAAAGGTGAAATTTCTTATAAGATAAGTTGCAACTCCATGGGGAGTCTATTTGAAAAAATACGAAAATTAAATTTTTATACGGCCCCCGGAGCGCAAAAGTCCCAATTAGGAAATTATTCCTTATCCATTACTAAATTGAACAACAACAAAAAAATTCATATAAATATCTAAAAACCTGACAGAGATATTAAAATCCGAAATTCTCCCAAATTCGTGACTTACACCATGCCTGTAAACGAAGAGTTTTCCGCTGATTTTCAAAGCAAGTGAGGGATCGTCCATAAATTGTCTATTATTAAATATCGATTTAATACAGTGCCTCTCATTTGGACATAACAAAGCAGCGTATTGAATTAAATCTAAACTTGTTTTCAAAATATGTTGGTTTGGTAATCTGCACTGGAGGTCTGCATGTATCGAAATATCTAGGCCAGGTCCCAAACCGACCCATAGGGGAAAAAGTTCGATGCGGCCTGAAAAAATGTTAACATTATAACCCGGACCGGTCTGGAAAATAGTTTATATCATAGCCCGGTTCAGCCGCAAATTTCTACGTTTTTTACTTCGGCGAGGGAAAAAATTGTTTCATACGGAGGAGCTCTGACCAATAATTTCTTTTATAGGTTTTCGTTTTTTATATTTATACTTTTTATTATTAAAGAAGCGCCAAAGGCTGTAATATATTTATTTTATCAATGAATCTCTATTTATATGTAAATATTTAACTTTTCACATATTTTAATATCGTTAATCCATATCACATGCGTTAGAGACTTTGAAAATGTTATACAGTAAAACCTTTTAAGACGGAATCACACAGGAAAGGAAAAATACGTTATAGACAGATGCCCTCTCTAGGAGATGTAATTGGAGTTTATTTTTTTCTCAGGTACTATTGTATTTATTTTGATGGATCAAAATATTTTCCGTTTAAGACAGATTTTTTTTCACTGGTTTTATTGTATTTAATTTTTTAGTCTTCGAATAAACTATTTAAAAAATAAATTTTAAGGGGGCTCAGGGCTTGAAAAGTTTTCAAAAAATCGATTTTTTATGATCTAGTTTGATTACTCAATTAATTCTGAACTCAATTCTGAATTCAAACCGCATAAAAATATTTGCATTTTTAACGGAGTTATAAGCATTTATGTATCAACACTTTCAAAGCCGCACCCATGTAATTACTTACCCATCATACGTAGTATACGGTAAGTCTTGCAATCGTTTTGAAAATCGAAAAACATTTTTTGACGGATTTACACGTTTTAGATAGTGGAGATTCCGAAAAACATTTTTAGAAAAAAAAAAAAAATTGCCGTCCGTCTGTCAGTCTGTAAACGCTCTATCTCCCAAACAAATTGAGATAGAGACTTGAAATTTTGTATGTAGTTAGTATGTAAGAATGGGACGAAGCCTATTTAATATCAGCAACCTCGATTATCCGGAACTATTTTTTCGGACTCTCGAAAAATTCGTTCTGATGAAAGGTATATAAAAATTTTCGAATGTTTTTGTTCTAAGGAATGGATGTAAAAGGCAATAAAATAACACACATTTTGCATATAGAACGAAGTCGATCGGATTATTAGCTGCCGAGATATTCGCAATCCTGTTTTCCACATTCTTCGATTTTTCATGACCCGGTATTTCATTCAAATTTCAATTCAGAGGTATATTTTAATTGAAAATGAGACGCTTAATCCAACGCAGTAAACTGTTAGTTTATATTATTATTATTTTTGAAGTTATAAGGATGTTTCTTTTACGGAGTTCGATATTACTTGAGTAGTTTGGCGTTTTATATAATTTGTCGAAATTGGTACATCAGCAATTCATTAATAGAGCATTACTATGTATATTAACAATATTTAAATTTTGTTTTGGAATTGCAATGCATTGTATAAATAGTTTTCACATGTTTTATTTTCATATGCCTATCCATGATGGGTAAGTATTACGGTGGCCACCAACGAAACGACTAGTTTCAACTTTAAGTCGCGTTTTCTCAAAACTTGAATTTTGACAACTAACACCAAGATTTAACAAAAAAAAAAAAAAAAAAAAAAAAAAAAAAACTATTTGATGGAATGGCTTAGATATATATATTTTTTTTTTTTTTGCATGTATCATTATCTACAGAATGAATTAATATATTTTAGATAGTTTAATATTTTGAGTATTTTTAATGAAAAAAAAGTTGTATTTTTTAGGGTTTTTTAAATTTTCAAATTTGAAAGTTTAATAATTTTTTTTGAGTGATAGTTATATCCTTAATTCATTCTACAGAGTAGTTTCCGGATCATTTTAAAGCAAAAATTAGGTTCTTATGCCAATTCAACGTTAAGATATTTTGCAAGTGGTCATATAACACATAATTTTCTTTTCGAAAATTGTGTTACATAAATTTTGCTATATTTCTTGTTACATTACATTGAAGTATTTCATTTTATAATTTTATAAGACTACAAACATACCTTTAAAATGTAAGAAAGTTTAAATTAATTGCACTGAATACTTCTGTTTTTATATGGACTCGAAGCGAGAGCTCTGTTTACATGTTTTTTCCTATCGATCAAGCTCCGAGCCCCCTTAAAGTTTATTTTACAAAAAAAAAAAAAAAAAGATTTTATATTATTATAGTATTTATATGATTATTAAAATCTATATTTTTTGTAAAAATTTCGATCGAGCCAAATTTTATTTATTTTATGAACGTATTAAATCAGTCAGAGACAGTGATTTTAATACGGGTTTTGTCGAAACCGGGTTGGAAAATTTTATCCAGTGTGCACCTAAGAAGAAGAAAGCAGTTCCCTCCTTTATGAAAAACACACTAGGCCCGGCCTGGCGAGTCTTCAGAAAAAAGTAACATCTCGGTTCTGGCAAAAAAGACTTAATTTGCATTTTTGAATGATGAAAAAATAAAATAAAAATGAAAAAGCATTTTTTAAAATAAGTGACGGACATTTAAACAATACACTTCGTTTTTCTGCATAATGAATTTCCCTCCCACTATTTCTTTTCTTTAAATTATAAAATGTTAAGAATTTTTAAAGTAAAAGAGAACTTAAAACATGTCAATTTTGATTTTTTTTTTTTTACATTAGTTTTGTTTTGGTAAATTTAAAAAAATTGTTTGCTTTTGAAAACGTTTTTTTTTAAGTTATATTATTTTTTCAATAAATATTTTTAATAGTTTTAAAATTAATATTAAAAAACAAAAATCGTGGAACAAAACTAAAATCAGATTTTCATCTTTAATTAAATGGAAAAACATTGAAATCCGATAAATAATGTTACGAGTTATAACGATTTTTGATTGTCCCTTTTAAACCAGTACTAACCACATGAAATTTTTATAAATTGTATGAGATATTTTAAGATGTGATTTTTCTTATCCAATTCAAAGGCTAACCATCACAAAAATAAAGAAAAAAAAAAAATCAAAAGTCTAACTCAAAAACTAGATTTTTTACGCGTTTTCTAGAACTGTTAAAGTAACATTGTTTATTGAATTGCGCGCATTTCAATTTGTGTCTAATCCCTTAAAACCTGATGAATTTTTTAAACGGCTATAACTTTGCGAGTTTTGGAGATATGAAGATGCAACTTTTTGTGTCTTATTAAGGCCTGAATAAGGAAAGCTGAATTGAGATTTTTATCCTACGGGGGCCGTATAAAAATTTAATTTTCGTAATTTTTCAACTAGACCCCCCCCCCCACGGAGTCGCAATTTATCTTATCAAAAATTTCAAGTTTTTTTTTTTTTTTTTTTTTTTTTTTTTTTTTTTTTTTTTAAATGAATTTTTGCAATTGGAAGTATGGGTCTAAGGGCAATATTTAAGGAGATATATACGTGAATTGTGAATATCGTGTTTAATTTACATTTTCAAGTTAAACTAACATATCAAGGAATATTTGTAGAATATAAATAAAATCATACGCAGGGTTATACAAAGAACATGATAATGCCCGCTTATGGATAATATTATAGCTCAACAAGTGGCGTGCTTTAAGTAATAATAATAGGCATTAATAAGAATTCCAAGATTTTTTTTCACAAAAATATCTTGAAGGATTTTTCGGGCCGGCGATAATTGCAGTATAATGTTTTTTTCAAATACGTTATTGTTACTAAACAGCGAAGTATGTTAATGCATTCTGGATTGAAAAGTGTTTCATAATCTATGCCCAATGCATGCTTTTTTTTTCCCCCTTTGGATTTTTTTATTAAGTCGTTGAATATTAAAAATAAAACAGTTCTTACCGTCTGAGCTCTGGAATATTTTATTTATTATACTGTTTTCTTAAGCACGCGTGCAACTTTGATGTATATTCAGTGTTCTCGCTGACATTTGACCAACGTTAGTAATTTGGCTAATTAAAAACAAAAAACATTCGCCAAATTAAAAAAGTATTAGCAAAATAGATTCGCCGTGTAGCACCAGGGCTCCCAAATGGTCCGCCAACTGAACATCAGAATTTTTTTTAGTTTTCCTTTTAGATTTTTCTTGCAAACTGTCCTGAAACCACCTTTGAAAGTCAATTCTAGCGCAAATTCTGCAGAAAACTATCATGAAATTTTCTGTGATAAAATATTGATGTTCAGTTCGCGGACCATTTGGGAGCCCTGTAGCACTAAAAAAATTATTTTAATCCTTTAATGTACCCAACTTTTTTTTCAATATGTTCTAAAATAATCTAAGTTTTTATAATTGCGATAGCGATTGTTATTAATCTAATTTCAACTATCCGCTACAAATATATTAAAAATGTATATATATGCATATGTATGAAAAATGAAAAAGAATAGAAAGCAAAAGCAAAAATTGAGCACTAGCAATTTGGCGAATTCGTTCTTTTACTCGCCAAATGGAGAATTTATTCGCAATTTGGCGCAATGGCGAGAGACAGCGATAACCCTGTGTATATTTAGTTGTAAAAGTATGGATCAAAGCACCCGCGTATTGAAGTTCAGAGAGAAAATGTTAATTTTATTTTATTTTTAAAATGCTTCCAGATTTTTTTTATAAGCTATGTGAATGGAGTAATGCAGTGTTTAAAGAACATGTAAAATGAATGTATTGAACTTTGGAGGCTCACTTAGAGAAAGTATGTGTGTGGGACATTATTCGGGGTAGGGGTTCTATCTTATGAAGATTTTCATGAATTATGCTAGAGACTAAAATTTAACTTCATACATATTGTATGTATATACATAAATTTCATACCAAATACTATTCACATCTATGTATGAAGAAATATTACTTTAAGAAACTATAGAAACACTTTTTTTTTTTTTCGGTTACAGGAATATAAGGATATATCTGGACCATTAAAAGTAAACACAGTCCTTTCAAACATTATTGCCCATGTGTATTAACATTCAACATGCATTTGGAAGATTCCATCAAATGGAAAAGCAATTAGTGGCACGCATTTTAATATTAATACCAACAAATTTCAATATTTGTATGTCTTTACTGCATTCTTCATGATGCTTTGAAGTACTTTAGTATAAAATTTCATATTGACAAACTCTTTTGTCAGTAATATTTTAATTAAATTTATATATTTAAAAAATATTTATGAAATCAGCAAAGAAGAAATTAAATATCACAAAATAAAAATCCCTTATAAATAGAATCTAGTCAATCTTCGCCATTAAGGGGGGGGGGGGAATGATCTGCCTTCGGGCCCTCTCAAATGGTGTGTGTGTGTGTGTGTGTGTGTGGGGGGGGGGGGGGGGGGCAGCTTCCCCGAAATGGTTCTTAAAGAAAACATAATCCATGATCGCGTTTCTTTTACGTTTTTATTTCTCATGCATTGAATTGAATACATACTCATGTACTTATTTTCATCTGAAACATAGTTGAGCTTAAACTTTTTGTAAAAATACCAATTTGAATAGCAAAAAACCTATATATGACCAGCAAGAATTTTTCTAGTAGTATAAGCCCAACCTGTAGAAAGAAAATTTTATTCATTCCGAACGGAAAAACATAATTCAGAATAATTTGACTCGATGTTTAACTCTATTTAACGATCCGCTTCTGAGGTTTTTACTATATTTAAATTTTTCATAATAGCATTAAAACATGATTTACTTTCATTTCATTGCTGGTAGGGGTCGGGTTGATTTAAAATTGAATTTGCAGGTCGGGTCGGGTATAGCACGAACCGTGCAGGGCTCTACTAAAAGTATTTGGTCATATCGTGAAGCTCGCCATTTTAACCCTTTCCGGCACGGGCAAAATCTGTTAGTAAAATGAGAAATTATCGATTGACACCAGAATTCACAAATGAATTTTTTAGATATTTTGAAACCCCTAATTTATGCTTTTATTGTAAAAGCAAAATTTTACTAAAATATTACTGGTGCCGTTTGCAAGTTTGGAATTAAAATTAGGTATCCCAGACCGGGCACAGTGTGCCGGAAAGGGTTTAAAGGAGCTATTGCGGACATAGGAGCAGTAATTAATGGAACACCCCACAGATTGATACCTTGGAAATTAGCTGTTTCTAAATTACTTAGCATAAACATTCTGAAAACTAAACTGGTGGACTATTGTATTATTGTTTATAACATATCTGTATTTAAAAATAATACTACAAGTCATACATTTCCGTGAAGATTTTTTACCGAAACTCCATAGGGGACCGCCAACAAATTAAAAAAGAATTAATATCTTTTGGATAACCCTGAAAAAATTAATGTAGCAAAAGCATCCAAACTGTGTTTATTTTTATGTCGATAGCATGTATACTCGTAGAGAAATTAAGGTTTTTATAAAAAAGTCCCAAATTTTTTGCTTATAATTTGCAGAGTTTTTAATATAAAGTAATGTTCTTTCCTGAAAGTATGACAAACATTGTACATCCTGTAATCAGAATTAAAATAATAATAATACGAACAATGAGTAGGTTTACTAAATAATTTTTCATTGTGCATATTATGTTAGCTACATGTATAGAGCATCTTTTATGAACATTTCAAAAACATAACTTGTAAATTATGAAGGTAATCGCCAATAGAATAAGTTCAAAATATTCTCAAAGAGTTTTTTTTTTTTTGCTTCATTTTAGGAACAACGGATTTTGAGTTCATTCTCTGGACGATTATTTTGAGAATTTTCAAGATATGTTTTTGAGACTTTCATAAAAGTTGCTCTATACATGTAGCTAACACAATATGCAAATGAAATTTTGATAGCGATCACGCATGCGCAATGAAAAAAATATTTAGTAAACCTGCTTATTTTTCATACAATTTTTTATTAATTTTTAATGCTGATTACAGGGTATTGTGTACAATATTGTTTGTCAAATTTTCAGAAAAGAACATTATTTTATATCAAGAACGCTGCAAATTATAAGCAAAAACTTAGATTTTTTTTTTTTTTTTTTTTTTTTTATGAAAACTTTAATTATAAACATCATAATTTCTCTACGAATACACATGCTATAGGTATAAAAATGAACAAAGTTTATGACAATAAGCCATTTAATCATAATCTACAATTTAGACGCTTTTGCTACATCAGTTTTGACAGGGTTACCCAAAAGATATTTCTTCTTTTTCAATTTGTTGACGGTCCCCTATGGAGTTTCGGGAAAAATATTCAGGGAAATGTATGAGTTGTAGTATTATGTTTACGCATTTAGAGTTTTAGGATGATTCATCATGAACTTTTCTAGATATTCAACAAAATGTCAAAATCGCAAGTGGCCGGTCATCTTTGTATATATAGAATGTGTCCAGCACATTTCGGAGAATTTTTATTATCCTTTTTTGTTAAATTAAAATGTACCTTGATTTACATAACTAGTCTTGGAACGATTGCTTCCTAAGTCGAAGATTGCTGTATTTAGCTGATTCTTTATATATTTTTAAGATATACCAATATAAAATACAAATTTTCTTTATCTATGTATACATGAAAAATCTAATATTACTTTTAAAATGATTAAATTTGTGAAGATTACAAATGGGTGATGGAAAACTTTGTGAAGCGTCCTCTAAGGCTGTTTTTCAAATCCGAAGCAGCTACTTTCTGAATTTACTTTTGCTCGGAAACATATGAAAGTAGCACGTGTTCCTATATTTAGGAATAATGTTACCACATAGCATTTACATTTTTTTTTTTTTTTTTTGGTAAAGACAAAAGAGAATATTGTCAAAGTTAGTATTTTACCAGAATTTCAGGATGCGACAATGCTGGGAAAAACAACTTGTACGTAACAATTTATAACTCAATAACTGATATGTTTATGAAAAAATGGAAAACTCATTCTGATTTCAAATTCCTTCCTGCCAATTCCATGACTATATGTTAAAAAACGACCACAAAAGAATCAGTTTCTTCTTAAACAGATGACTGGCTTATAATAACAAAAAGACTTTAATTTAACTTAAATATTAACGACAGAAAATATTTTGAAATTTGGAAACAAAGCTGGGAATTTTAATTAATTTTGTACAACAGATTTGACGATTTCTCTCATAACTTCACATAGTAATAGCAATTACATGCCGAATTAGAGATCAAAGTGCATGACCAATTAGTTTTTCATGTACATTGCATATGGTGAAACTGGTCTAAATATTTGTATGATAACGATAAGTAAATAAAACACACCATGAAATAACTAAAAGCTGGATTATCTCAAATATGACATCACCAAAAGCTTTATATTTTTATTTCTCATATACTGAAAATCTAATTGCTGCTTCAGAAAAGCGACTGTCACAATCGACCAGGTTTGTCAGGGTTACCAAAAAAGTGTATAAATCACTAGAATCAGGCACCCCCCCCCTAAAAAAAAAAAGCAAGCAGTAAATGTGAACAGAACTGAATAGCAAGGTAATGAATGACCAAGAACATTTAAAAGAGCGTTCAAAGAATGAACATTTTAGCTGAACAATGAATAATTGATTTAATGAACAATAGAATGAACAATTTGCTTTAGAAAACTTAGTACATTTGATTTGGAAATCAACAAATCAGTATTCCGAATCTGATACATATACATCCATATCTGGTAGAGGGCAAAAGAGGCCAGTAATAATAGTTTTACAAGTGGCCACTTTTTTAAAACTGTAAACTCGTGTTAAAATTTCTACTAGTATTAATCTAAAATTAAATAGCCCAAATAAATGCTAACAAACATATTAGAACTTTAAATCTTTGGAGGAAAGCAAGAAAAATTTACTTTCTTATAGGAAAGTTGCCATAAGGTGGCTGCTGACAAACAATATTTTAGTAGCCACGTTGTCTCATTTAGTGGCCCTGTGGTCAACGGTAGTGATTGGCTAATTTTGTCCTTTTAAGTCTGGTACTTGTTTGTTAGAAGGACCTTAGAAAAAAGGAAAATGTTCATACACATCTTGTTTTATACAAACAAGATTTTTTTTCTCAATAATTATACAACAAAGCCTTAAAAAGTACCAAGGTCCATACAACAAACAAGTAATATTGCATGTGTTAAGCTGAGGTATTTATTAAAGATGTAAAAAATACATAAAAATTGCACTTTGTAATCAAGTCTCATTTAGCTTTGAATGTACTGAAATTCTTCCAGGGTTGGAAAAAAATCATGATTTAAAAAAAAAAAAAAAAAAAAAAAAAAAAAGATTTATTTGATTTAAATCTGATTTATTTCATTTTTTTAGAAGCCTATTTTTAATTAATATGTTTTTTTTTTTTTTGCAATGCATGGAATAGATTTTTTTTTTTTATAAATAACTAAAAAAGAATAAATAATATTTATAATTTATAAAAATAATATAAATGAAATTATAAAGTTAAGAAAATACTATAGTTATAGAAAATACCTATACTAGTTACTGATTGGTACTAAAAATTAAAAATCTAGGCTTTAATCTAAAGCCATTCTATTATTTTTTAATTGAATTGTGCATACTAAATAAGAAATAAATTTAAATATGTTGAAAATGAATAGAAAATGGTAAAATTTTAAAAACAAATTAAATATTCATTTATGCAAGCTATTTATTAAGGGATAAAAATCGCAATTATTTCAACATTTTTTTTTAAGCAAATAGGAATAAATCAGGGACTTAATTGTTTGAACAAAAACACTAATTTAGAAGCTTTGTCTACTCCCAATTTATTACGAAGGCTTGAATGAACTAGTCTAAAAGAAGAAAATTGTCTTTCTACTCCAGCAGATGAAGTCACGGACGGCTGTTGTTAATTGGTAAATAAATTCAATTTCAATATCGCTGATTCTCTCTTTACCTCCCATTACATAAAAGGCCAATCACCAAAGAC
The DNA here is from genome assembly GCA_964019185.1 of Maratus speculifer. Taxonomy (NCBI): domain Eukaryota; kingdom Metazoa; phylum Arthropoda; class Arachnida; order Araneae; family Salticidae; genus Maratus; species Maratus speculifer. The sequence continues at coordinate 383,394,821 of OZ025289.1, forward strand.
CACCACCAATCATAATCTGTCATAATATCAGAAACTTTTTTCTCAAGCAATGGTAATTTTTGGAATGGGCCATTTTTTGCTTGAAAATGTGCTACAGTGGTGAGAAGATTTGGACAATTTTCTTTAATGAATGTCAAACTTTCATTATTTTCCTCTACACAAAGTGAAATTTCATTTCGATTTGAAACAGAGCGACTTAATAAAACTCTAGCAAAATGACAGCCATTAATAGCTTGTTCATATCTTGCTTTAAATTTCGTAATTCTATCTTTATCTAATACATTTTCTAACTTTTTACCCAAAATTTTCCTTTGATACGTGCATTCATGTGATATTGCAAAAAATTGATTTAAATCAAATGATTTTTTTTTAAAAATCAGTTGATTTAAATCATGCCAACCGTGAATTCTTCTCTCTTAAAGGAAATAAAAAATCTGCATAACGAAGTATTGCCGTTACAATTTGATCCAACAAATTTTGTTTCAATTTATTCTTTTTCTCTACTACTAAATCTATTTGCCTTAAAAAACACTTCGTTTTAGTGATAAATCATTCTAGCATTTTGTATAGTTCTTTACATATTTCCACGAGATACGGCGATATTATTACTTTCTCAACACATTTTATTGCATTGTAAATATATTGTCAAGCCGCATCATGCTATTTTTTTGAAAAGTGGTAAGTGTTTTATTTTTAGTTTGTGTGGATGTTCATGCTGTCACTACCTCAAGAGCCAACATGTCTGGCAAATTTCCAGACCAAATCTCAAAAATTTCCATGACTAAACGCGCACACTCAAAATCTGTTTTGATGTAGTAATTAAATTAAGTACAGTACAAAGTCTTTAATTCAAGAAAGGAGGGAAAAACCAAAATTGTCGAAACAAAGGTCTAAAGCAGTGTTTCCCAACCTTTTTCAAGCCATGCCCCACCTAATCACATCTAAAACCCTGATGACCCCCCCTCTCCTCTCTATGAAAAATAATTTTTAATACATAAAAATTGAGCTGTTATTCCATTTAAAGAAGTAAAAACCGCCAAAGAAGTCATCGAACATATAATCAGAAAACGTAAACGCTCGGAATGAAGGGACGTTCCCTCTGAATTATTATAGTAATTTTTTCCTAGAACGGCTAAAATTTTCTACCATTAACTATCAGCCAGATTAAGATATTAACTGTAGGATCCTAAAATCAAAATCTCTAATAAGACGTGTTTTAATTGGTTGATCAAACATCCAGTGTCTGGCGATAGTGGCTTGATTTTTTATTCTATCGAAAATCAATTTGAAATATATTTTTTTAAAGTTTCAAACCGGAAAATTTATATTGTAAAATGGTTTTCAAAATTATTTGTTTAAAACAAAGGTATTTAGTTATTTTTTTTAGGATCATAAGAGGATGACCGAATTTTATAGAATTATCAAATTGCCCCCCCCCCCTCGAAACCCAAATTGCTCCCTTGTGGGGCATACACCCCACGTTGGGAACCACTGGTCTAAAGCAAAGATTCTTTGTTACTGAATATTAACTTAAGTCTACGTACAGAGAAAAGAAAGGCTTCTTGCTGATAAACCTAAATCAAGCTATGCACATGAACTAAATGCAGGAAAGCAGTGGAGGGTATACGGGGGAACACGCCGTATACCTTCTGGATTTTTTAAAGGAGCTCCGTATACCCTCTGCTTTGAGCGTATATCCTCTGTTATTTTTGCGACTACACCCTTACTGAAAAAATATTCAACAGTTAAGAAAGTTGCAATTTGTTCTTGTTCTTACATTGCATGTTCCCTTAAATAAATGTTTAATTTAGTGTTAACAGTTGTAAGCAATTTTTCATACATGAACGTCATATTTTGTCTTTTTAACTAGTGAAATTTATTTTTCTTTTTATTGGAAAAACAATATTTTTGATGACTTCTAAGTTCGGAAAAATCCGTAATTCGGAATCCCGAACTTCAGACTTTGTACTGTATTAATTTGAAAAAGTACTGAAAATCAAGGTTTAAAAATGTCTCAAGACCAACATATGTTAACAAAGAATAAAATACTAACTGTGAGAGCAATTGAGAGATTATATAGAATCTGGTTGTACCAGTTAGAACTTTACTACCACTTTTTAAAGGAGTTTTCTATTGAGAAATAAGCAATAGCTTCTTTTAGAGAGATTTTTCAAAGATATCTAGTGAGAAATATAGCAACACTTTATTGAAATACAAAGAATGTCAAATTCCAACCTTCTATATCTGTCTCCTCCCACGACTTTTCCATGAATATTTGCAAATCCTCTAATTTTCTCAATATACTTAAAAACTTCCAAGATTTTTAAAAAATTCACTGATTTTCCAAATTTTACATGTCACTGGAGGCCCTGTAATTTGATGTCGTACTTTTTTTTTCTTTCATTTTCCTAATAATAACGGCTTTGTATGCTTTACGAGGGTGGCTACAAAAATGATGAAAAAAAGTTCCCTGATTTTTCCCTGATTCAATGATTTCAGATTTTCCCGATTTTTATTATTAAAGAACATATACGGTATTTTTTTTTTTTTTTTTTTTTTTAACGTATGCTGCTTTCTCGTATAACATACTTATCCAGTTTGCAAATATCTCTTTTGGGAAGAAAAACAAAAATTGCACAGTATTTAATTATCAAAGGTGCCAAGTATTACGATTTATCCGTAATTATTACGGATACGCAAGAAAAGTTACGGCGTTACGGGCATCGGATTAAAAAAAAAAAAAAAAAAATGCTAATTTCGTCAAAAGATCGTTTGAAATAACGCGAATTTCGACATCGGTTCGCTTGAAATAATGTGAATTTCGACATCGGTTCGCGGGAAAAACACGAAATTTTGTCAAAATATCGTATTAAAAAAAGCTCATTTCTTCAAAGTTCAGAAAAAAAAAAAAAAAAAAAAAAAAAAAAGCACGAATTGAGTCAAAAGATCACGGAAAAGCACAAAATTAGTCCTAAAGATCGCGTGCAAAAACGCACAAAATCCATAAATCATGCAAATTTCGTCAAAAAATCGCGAAAAAGTTTGAATTTGTCAAAAAACCGTGAAAAACTTGCAAATTTCACGAAAAACACGGAAAAAAAAAAAAAAAAAAAAAAAACAGATTTCGTCAAAAAAAATCATGAAAAACTTGCAAATTTTGTCAAGAACTTACGAAAAAGTGTACATTTTGTAAAGAAATCGCGAAAAACGTGAAAATTTTGTCAAAAGATTGCTAAATTTGACGAATTTCGTCATAAGATCGCGAATGAACTAACTTCTGAAAATTTGGGTTTATGGGACAATTTATCTTTAATGCAGACAGATATTGCTTGGTAGCAGTACGGTTTTAAGTCTCTTTATTACATCTTATTATTGGTTTTAATGCAGCCTGTTTGACTACGAACTAATGTTGTTGGTAAGGTGAAAACAAAAATATTTTCGCAGAGAAGAATTTCCCTGATTTTTGAGTTTTTTTTAATTCCCTGATATTTTCAGATTGATAAACTTCCATGATTTCCAGAATCTGTAGCCACCCTGTTTACTTTTCTTACCTTAAAAAATATGTTTGAATTTAAAAATAGAGAAGTGCTTTGAAAACAAATTGGAGGAATTGTTCTAAATAAAAATATCTTTTTATATAAGTTTTTAAGTCTGTTTATCCTGTATACTTCCAAGTATGTGTATATGTGTAATCAAATTGAAATAAATGAATTTGAAGCATATTTCTGGAAAATTGAATACTTTCATTATTATTTTTTGAAATTTATTTCAAGTTAATATGAGTGAAAGAAAAATATTTCTTTCGTTATGACGTTCAAACTCTAAATTATGCAGAAGCTTTAACTTTGTTCCCTGTTGCAATTATTTTTAAGAGGTTCTTGAATATTTTTCACTAACTCATTTTTCATTTTAACTGAGAATTTTTTTTTTTCATTCTGGTAAGCTTTATGAATGGACTTTTAATTTCTGAATCTCTAATATATTCATATAGTATTATAATCACTATACATAATTCCAGTTTTCTTAATTTCTTCCAGGCTTATGCACTAATAAAGTATTCTTGTTTCTTAATTAGATAATTTAATTTAATAATTAAACAAATAGTTAAGACATTATTGTTGTTTAAAGTCTAATTTTTTTTGTTTAAGTGTTAAGAAAATCTGTAATTAATTGTGTAGTGTTAATACTGCATGACAATCAATTCAATCAAAAAGCTAATTTAAAAAAAAAAAATTGATTCTGTGCATTCTGACTTATTAAAAAGACTTACCATGTTATAATAAATCTATGTATAAACATAACATATAATTTAAAATTGCTGCTTAATTTGGATTGTAATTTTACCTGTCTCAAATAGCTTTCAAGAACAGGTGTATTCAAAAATCCCATATCCAGCATCATCCCTGAAAGCTTTTATTCTGAGAACAATAAAAGGAAATGAAAAATATGCTACTAATTACAAATTATGTCTAAAGGTTTTTTTTTTTTTTTTTTTTCAACATAGTTCACATTGTTTGATATAAAAGTAAAGTATCATATTAATACAAATATAAAAAACTTCTATGTGTAATAGTCATAGACGTTTTTTGCTAAGAAAAAAGAAAATAATCCTTCTAACCCAGAAAAATATCAAAAGAAAAATTTACAATATTAATATGTATATATATATATATACGACATGCAACAATTTATATTATTGCATAGCAAAAGATACAACTCAGTTTTTCATACTCATGCAAAATATTTCTTACTTCATCAAAACAAATTTTCAAAATACTCATTTTACCAGGTTCAAATTGACTAAAATATTTTGAGGGATTCTGTTGACTGTGTTACATAAACTGACTTTAAGTTATGAGTTTCAACATAAAATTATGCTCAAATGACATATTTATAAATACCAATCTTGTCTTAAGTTCATTCAAACTATCTGTATTTTGTATAATTTGTTAATTAATCTCAACATATCATACATTTTTATTATTTGTTACTTTTCTTGACATAGTATTCAATTTAAATCGATATATGTTTAAATATAAAATACAATGTTTAAAATATTAAGAAAATATTAGAAGTTAGGGATACAGAATAACTCTGAGAGGCATTGCTAAGTACCACTTCATTTTAGAATCAACCAAAGCTATATGTGACACAGGCAGTGTCATGGCACTAGATGCCAAGCCTTATTAGCAACAAGCATTATGTTCATGAACAATTTTAGAATCAATGCTTTATGCCGAATACATTTTCTTGTTTAGTAGAGCACCAATTAATTGGATTGCCCAATTAAAAGGATCGATAAAGGACCATACTCCCCCCCCCCCCTCTCCTCCTGCACACTCTGAAATTTTGGAAGGGAAAATTCTTTAGGCGCAGTAGGACTAAATTCAGCTCCATATCATGAAAGTCACTGTTAAAATAACCATTTCATATTTCTAAAATAATAAAATTGCCAACAAATGCAAAGAGAGCAATTTCTAAAACATAACAGTTCACTTCTAATCGAACACACTATTAATCTCTTGCGTATGACTCCCACACAGGAAAATCTCTCTGTATCTTCAGATTCTTTGAAGGGGATCAAAGATTGCTTCTTTTGTTCTTAGGTTTCATAGGAAAGAGAGGCTTTAACTTAAATAAATAACTTCTAAACATGACACTTGTAATATACTAAAATGTGCACTGCTATAAATGGCAATTCTAAATCTGGAAAAAGTGTGAAGGGAAGTTATCTTAAAAGGCAATGCTATAATTGTTTTTTAAAGTTGTCCGATTATCCATATTGGCCTTGGTCCTGACCAGTCTGGATATTCTGCGCTCTACTGTATATACATTTTTTATTGGTCTAAAGTGCTAAAGGATGCAATAAACCTAATATGTTCTTTGCAAAATCTTTTGTACTTTGAAGAAAAATCTGTAATTTTAATCAAAATAGATAAGAAAAAATGAAAGTTTTAATTTTGTTAATACCTGTAATTCTAACCCTATTTATATATCATTCATACCAGGTATTATAATCTGTAATTTTAGTTAAAAAAATTAGGGTATACTACTTCTTTTAAATTAGTTTTCTTTCAGTTACGAAAAGATATTTATACTAAAACCACAGAAAGATCAATGTCAAAATACAGTAAAATGTAAGGTTCCTGGTTGAAGGTATATGGTTGAACCAAGGTTTTAACCCATCAACACACATGCCTACATTTGTATATTGGATTTACATGTTTACAATGTAATTGGGGTGAATTTTATCATAGCACTTGTGCAAATTAGGGATGCACAGAATAGCGATTTTGGCCGAACACTTTTAAATTATAATGTTTAAAGACATTAAAATGTTAAATTAATTTAGACTGTCTTGATGTCTGTTATCAATACTGAAAGTTTAAAAACTTTCGGTATTGATAATAGACATCATCCTTTTTGTTGAAAAGCAAAACATAGATTATTTACTATACAATGTTCAGAAACTTGCTTTTATACATCAATTCTTATGAAAATACTCATTAATGATTCATTTTTTTAAGCGATACTTCACAAACAGCAAGTAAATAATGTAAAATCATTGTTTTTTAATTATATATTATTCTGTTTCTAATTATCCTGAATATCCTTTTAAGTTGACAGTTAAAAGTTGTTTAAAACTTTAAAAAAAATGTTTTGAAGTTTTAAGTATTCGGTTTAGCCAAATATTTTGATACTTGGCAGGCTGAATAATTATATTCAACCAAGTTGAATATTTAACAGACCAAAATATTTGGTCCAACCAAATATTTGGTACATCCCTTGTGCTAATCCACAAACAACATGTTAAAATATAGTAAACTCCCTGAAATCCGCACAGCTTGGGACTAGAGGTTGTGCCGATTTTGGGTCATTGGTTTGTTTACATTCTTTAAACAGTAATTTGAATGTAATTAATAATGCAATTGAAACTATAATGCATGCTTACATTATAATAAAATAAATGATAATCTAAAATAATAAAAATTTAGATAATTTAAAACATAATTAAATATTAAAAGCAAAGATCAAGTTAATAATCAATAAGGTATGATTAAATATTCATTATAAAGATGAAATGTATTTTTCCTAAATTATTTAGTGAAACTTGCCTCATAAAGGTACATTACAAATGCACATTAAAATTATAAAATAAGGAAGTTTTATTTAAGGTTAACCAGACTTAATAACCTAAAAAGCTCGATTAAAATATATATTTGTTAAGAAGATTGTGATTTCCAGTGATATCAGCAATATCTTCAATTTTTTTCAGAAAGAAATCTTCATTCATGGAAAAACATGAATTCAGTAATTATTAACAAAAATAACAAATTAAAATACACATGGAATTGATATAAAACTAAAAAGGTCAAATTTTGTCCCTACATCAAAACTGAATATTTCATAGTTTACATCTGTAAATTATGTGCGGATTGAAGGGTCTACTGTAACTTGAAAAGGGATTTATTTTCCCTACCCAGATTACATGCATTACAGCTACAGCAGATGATTAATTATTGACAATTCCAATGCACATGCTTTTTTTCCAAGTAAACATTTGAATGTTTCAGATTATAATTTGCCATTTGATAAAATATTCTCATCGAATCCACATTTTAAAATGCACTGCTACTTTGTGTATAGGTATACAGACACATCAATCTGCAGCATACACTAAAATTTATCTGCGACCCGACAGGATAGACTAAGCCTATTAAAACAGTATCCCATAAAATAAAACATTTTTTGCCTTTATAAAGAAAACACAGTAGACTCCCTGAAATCTGCAACTCTTTAAAATCCAGACATAATTTACAGATGTAAACAATGAAACATTCACTTCAGACATAGGGACAAAATTTTAGTTTTATATGAATTTTATGTATATTTTGATTTGTAATTTTTTTTAATACAGTGAAACTCGTTTAAGATAAGCCCATTTAATATACGATTCCACTTAAGATACGAATGATTTTCAATCCCTTGAAAAAGAAACCTATATATAAATTACCTGGATAAGATACAATATTTTCTTGGTCCCTTGATTCATATCTTAAACGAATTTACTGTACTACTGTATTCATGATTTCTCATGAAGGAAGAATAAATTTATTCAGAAAAAACTAATAAATCACCAATTCCTTCAACTGTTCAAGGGAAAAATATTGAAAAACACTAATTTTATTCATTGATTGCAAGAAAAAAAAGAACAAAATTCAACAATCTTCTCATAAGAGAAATACAAAAAATTCTAATGTAAAAGTTGTAATTAACAAAATTGTTTGCAATATGAAGCCTGTTATTGCTAAAATTTAAATGCTCTAATTCAATCCAAACTAGACAAGCACATGGAACAAGGGACGAATTAATTGGATAGATAGAGATTTTCAAAGTGAGTTGCATAGGTTCTTGGATCCAATTGTGACCAGTTTTATGGTTGCATTCTTTAACCTTAATGGCAAATCAAAATGATTCCTCTCTATTTTTCTCTTAACTCCGTGTGAAAATAAGATGAAGGATTGCGAGGAAAAAAAATATGGAGAGAGGGGGGAGGGGGGAAATCAAAATCTATCAATTGATATCAAGGGAGTGAGGGAAGTAAATTTTGTAAATTTCACTGACCTGTCATGTGAAGAAAAAACCCTGTAAAATTCAGTAATTGGTAGTGTTAAAATATCGTGAAAGTTTTCAATTGGTTACAAAAACCCCCACTTATTTTATCAAATGGTCGCAAGAAGCCCATTCGTTGACTTCGATGATCTGTGGCAAAAAAACTCCCTTAAAATTCAGCGATCGGTTATGAGAGAATATAACAAACCGCAAGGCAGTCACAGAAGTCAACAGTAGTTTAAATAAGCAAAATTTTTCGTAAAATGATGAAATATAATGGGGGTCTTTCAGTGTTGAATCCAGGTGGAGGGGGGGGGGGACATTCCCTTCTGAGCAATGAAATGTCACCCCTCTGGAAAATTTAAGATTTTGGGTTTTCATAGGTCAAAAAGTGCAATTCCCCCCCCCCCAGAACCTCAGAAATTCCTCCCAGAAGAAAGTGTCTGAATTCAACACTGTGGTCTTCAGCCCACTTTCTTTTGGGTGCAAACCCTATCATGAAATTCATGCCCTGAGTCACTGAAAGATAAATAGTCTAAATTACATAAGTTATTCACAGTTTCATTAGAATCTTTTTCTGATTTTGGCTAAGTTCATTTTAAACAAGTTGGAAATTGCACGTGAAGCATAGCAAATGAGATGCGTTCATACGATAATGAAGTTTTAAAAATATCACTCTCATAAAATCTTAAATAGTTACAATTAAAATGCACACCAAACAATGTTCTCTCTATACTCATTATGTAATGGAATACTTTTGTGTGGCCTTGTAAATCAATAACAAATGTTCTTTGCACAACAGATTGTGCAAAATCTATATTATAATATGTATTTTATGATGCATATCAATATTATGTTCAAATGAGTGTAATGTTATTAAAATGCATTTGAAACTTTTTTTTTTTTTTTCCCATTGACTGTAATGTAACGGAGTACTTTTGATTGTCCCTGTATTTGATCTATGCATCCTTTTTTCAAAAAATTTAAAATGACTTGACAAAATTATGTAATAAGTATGTAATTTAAATTTCAAACAATTAAAATGCATTTGAAACATTTTCCCCCATTGACCGTAATGTAACGGAATACTTTTGATCGTCCCTGTAATTGATCTATCCATCCGATTCTCATAAAATTTGAAATGACTCACCAAAATTATGTAATAATTATATATTTTAAATTTCAAAAGATTCAGTTGGGTAGTTTTTGCATTGTGACATGCGGACAGACAGACGGACGGACGGACTGACTGAACGACAACTACAGGTACTATGTATTTACATAATTACGAACGCACCTAAAAATGGGGTGATAAAAGGACTTGGGGAATGAAAAAACAAACAAGCTCAGGGTTCATACTCATTTTCCAAGAAAAAATCCCCTGATGTACTTTCTGGGATGGATAATTTTTCCATATCAACAATAAACAACATTTTGATATTACATCATCATCTATATAATAAAAGCCTAAGGCTGCGTGCACACACAAAGTTTTTCTGCGGTTTGCAGGTGGCGTCTTTCAAGTCCGCAGGCGGCGTCTGATGTTAACGAGCTTTCCAGTTGAATTTGAATCCAAGTGTAGGAGGGGAATCTTTTCCTTCAGTAGGGTTTAAGATAGTGATCTCCCTGACCATTGTATCTCCCCCGTTTTGTATTGTCAGTAAACCGCAAGTGGGGAGTAACAAAAGGGAGTTCCAAGAAAAAAGTTTAACTTCAGAGTAGTTATGTTTGTCTAGACCTTAAGTCATGTGACTGTCATCAACACTTCAGGACTTACCCAGTTCACTCTTCATATGCTATGTAGCCAATTTCATGTTAGCCAGCGCAGGTGATAAGTCGCCAAATTATTGCTATTAATAAGGTATTTGGCTGTCATCAACAGTTTGTCGCGATAACCACTTTGCTTTTCATTGGCAAAGTGGCCAGTTTTAATCAAAATTATTTTTCCAGATAAAGCTGTATAAAAGTTATACTTTTATAGAGATCGCTTGAAAAAAAAAATATTTGAGATGAATTAATTACATTGAAGTATATGCATATTTTGAGATTACATCAGTGAAATTTAAATTAACTTCCCAAAATTTGTTTTTACCAAAGTAAACAAAAAATAATTTATGGAGGTAATAATTCATATAGCAAGTTTTCCAACCATCAATCTTGCCATGCAAAAATAATTCGAGCATGTAATCCAATCAAACTTCAGTTTCATTCTGATAGGTGAAATATTATACAACTCAACTTTCAAAACGTTTTCTTGACAAAGTGAAACGTAAATAAGCCAACTCACATATTTAATATACAACTTAATAATTGGCATTAAATGAACAATATTTTGGTTTAATGTAAGGGTAGACATCATTAAAGGCCTTTTACAGAAAAAGTCAATGACCAAATCATAAGACCTGGAGACCAAACTGGTCGCCAGGGCGGCTAGTATGATAATAAAGCACTCGAACTGTAACAATTGCCCCCAATTTCCCAGAACAGACTGTCATTTTGGCAGGTTTTCCCAGGTTTGGAGAATTTTTTGCATTATCCCTTGATTTTTACAACCTAAAATTCATCCCCTGATGAGTATGAACCATGAAGCTTATATTTACACTATTCCCCCCCCCCCCCCAAATAACAAACTATTTTGTATTTTAAAAATTCCATTTTGTTTTAATTGGTATCATTTGAATTGCAACAATTACTCATCGTTCTAATTACCAAACTTTTTTTTTCTTTTAGCAGGATTCAAATACATGTAGTTTAATGATGATCATGGTTCAAGATGTTGACAAAAAATAAGATTAAAGTACTATTTAGATATATGCATTAAAATGGATCTAGAATAATACATAAAGGAAAAGTAGCGTTTCTGGGATCTGAAGGAAAATAGAAATCATTTCTGGGAGCATTATTTTTTGCTCAGGTTCCCGGCCAGGAACCTAACAAGTCGTTGAGGGTCGCCAGCGATGCTGGTAACATGCTATTACTCACACACACACACAAAAAAAAAACCTCATAAGCGACTTGTTGGATGCACAATTTTGTCAAAATATTGCAGAAAAGCCTGAATTTTGTGAAAGGATCAGTGGAAGAAAAGTGAATTGCATCAAAGGATAGCGAAAAAAAACAGATTTTGTCAAAATAATCACAAATTTTTTGGAGAAATTAAAACTTTTTATGTAGGTTCTTAGCTGGAAACCTTAAAAAATTCAAGATTTTTCGAGCCCTGGGAAATAGTAACCAGACTGACTATTTCAAAGAAATTTAATCATGGTGTTCATTCTAGGTCATTTTTGAAGGGTGCAGCAACCTGCTCTTTAATAGTAGTAAAATGCACTAGTTTTACCCAGATTTTTAATAAAAATTTTCTCATTTCTTTAGAAAAAAAACTTGAAACTATTCAATCATGTTTTAATTGTATTTTTTTTTAAATTTTTATATCATAAAATAATCTAAAATTACTGTTTATGGACTTATTATACATAAAAATTATGTATTTTTTAACTTATACACTAAAGACAATAAAAAAATTTTCTCGCAAAAGTGCCCTTTTCTGCTGCAGCAGTGCCTTATCCGGAATGATTGTGGATATCACAGATATATTGTGAATAACTTTTTTCCAGTTAACTAGTTGGGCATTAAAGCAGCATCAATTTGATAAGTTTCATGGAATACTAGCAGCCTTCGTAGATTTTTTGTGCTGTGATTAATACGAAATCCAGACTTTCTTTTATATATATAGATATGTGATTGTGGTATTATTTCTAATTTTAAATTGATTATTAGATTATTTGAATTAAGAATCAGATGCAAGTAAGATCAAATGTTAAGAGTCTGAAAGAAGGTACTTCATGGGAGTTCCTTGGGAACAAAAATTCTTCTGTTTTCTCTGCATAAAAAAAAAAAAAAATCTATAACTATATATGCTTTTATTTCAAATACTCGATGCTGTTATCAAACTATACAATTGTTTTAAGCAATGTTTATGTCAAATTGGCAGTGTATAACACCTTTCTAACATTAAGATTCCAACAATATACAGGGTGAGTCATAAATATCGAAACAATAGGCTATCTCCTTAAATATTGCCTCTAGACCCATACTTCCAATTGCAAAAACTCATAAAAAAAGGTGAAATTTCTGATAAGATAAGTTGTAACTCCATGGGGGGTCTATATGAAAAAATACAAAAATTAAATTTTTATACGGCCCTCGTAGAACAAAATTCCCAATTAGGAAATTATTCCTTATCCATTCCTAATTTGAACAAAAAAAATTTCATCTCCGTATCTGAAAACCTGACAAAGATATTAAAATCCAAAATTCTCAAAAATTCGTGACTTACACCACTTTACCATGCCTGTAAACGATGTGTTATTCATCCATTTTCAAAGCAAATAAGGGATCGTTCACAAATTGTCCGTTATTATATATCGGTTTAAGACCGTGCCTGTTATTTGGACATGATAAAGCAGCGTATTGATTTAAATCAAAACATGTTTTCTAAACATGTTGATCGTTAGCACGGAGGTCTGAATAGATCAAAATATATAGGTCCGGTCCTAAACCGACCCATAGGGAAAAAAGTTCTGCCCGGTATGAAATAATGCTGACATCATAATCTGGACCAGCCTAAAAAAAAAGCTTACATCATAGCCGGATCAGCCGTGAATTTCTAGATAGTTTTTTACTTCAGTATCGTTAAAAATTGTTATGCGTGGAGGAGTTCTGACCAAAAATATTTAATATAGATTTTCGATTTTTATATTTATACTTTTTTATTATTAAAGAAGTGCCAAAGGCTGTGATATATTCATTTTATCAATGAATCTATGTTTATATGTAAATGTTTCACTTTTATTATCGCTAATCCACATCCCGTGCGTTGGAAACTTTGAAAAATGTTATACAGTAAAACCTTTTAAGACGGAATCACATAGGAAAGAAAACATACGTAACAGACAAATGCCCTTCCTAGGAGGGTTAAATGGAGTTTATTTTTTTTTCTCAGGTATTATTGTATTTATTTTGCATGGATCAACATATTTTCTGTTGAAGACATAATTCCGTTATAGGCAGATTTTTTTCTCTGGCTTTATTTTGTTTAATTTTTTAGCATTTAAATATACTAGTCTTCAAAAAGATCAATTTTAAAGATTTTTTTTTTTTTTTTTTTTTTTTTTGTAAAATAAAAGCGATATTAAAATTTATGTGGTTTTTGTACAAATATTGATTGAACCAAATTTTAATTATTCTATGTACGTATTAGGTCAGTCAGAAGCTTTGATTTTAATACGGATTGTTCGAGACCGTAATTTAAAATTTCATCCAGTGCAGACCTAAATATCTCCGGTATGAAAAATACATTAGGCCCGGATAGGCGAGTCTTCAGAAAAAAGTAACGCCTCGGTCCTGATTTGACCTGAGCTCAGAATACAGATTTTTTAACAGCCTGTCTAAGACGATAAAAAGCTTGAAGTTGTGAAAGCTAAATTTGTAAAAAGTCTTAATCTGCATCTTAGGAAAGCATTCTTTTAAATAACTGATGGGCAGTAAAACAGTAACATTTCGTTTTTCTGTATAATGACTTTTTTTCCCGACTATTTTTTGTCTTTAAATTATTAAAAGTTAAGAATTGTTAAAGAAAAAAGTACAAACTTGAAACATGTCCTTTTTAATTATTTTACATTAGTTTTTTTTTTTTTTAAATGAAAAATTATTTACTTTTGAAAATATGATTTGTTAAAAGTTATTACTTTTTAAATAATTTTTTTTAATAGTTCTAAGATAAATATTGAAAGACAAAACCCCGAAACAAAACTAAAATCCGATTTTCATTTTTAATTAAATAGAAAGAAATTGAAATCCGATAAATAATGTTTGGAGTTATAACGATTTTTAACTATCCCATTTAAACCGGTACTAACCATATATTTTTTTTTAATTTTTATGATAAATTTTAGGATGTGATTTTCTTAGCAAATTATATGACTAACCATCACAAAAAAAGAAAAAAAAACAAAATTCTAACTCAAAAGATAGATTTTTTTACACGTTTCCTATAACTGTTAAAGTAACATTGTCTTTCGAATTGCGCGCATTTCAATTTGTGTCTAATCCCTTAAACCCTCATGAATTATTCAAACGGTTATAACTCCGCGAATTTTGAAGATATGAAGATGCAACTTTTTGTGTATTATTCAGGACTGGATAAGGAAAGTTTTTCTAATTGGAATTTTTATCCTACGGGGGCCGTATAAAAAGTTAATTTTCGTATTTTTTCAAATAGACCCCCCATGGAGTTGCAACTTATCTTATCAAAAATTTCACCTTTTTTTATGAATTTTTGCAATTGGAAGTATGGGTCTAGGGGCAATATTTAAGGAGATAGCCTATTGTTTCGATATTTATGACTCACCCTGTATTTTTTTTTTCAAGATTCTAACATTAGTCTATTAGAAATATCATTCCAGATAAATAGTTCCATACTATAAATAGCACCATGCCCTTTTTCTATCTAGAGTGAACACTACTAATCATACCTTTATTTTTTTAAAAAGGCATTATTAAGACACTAGACACCATGTTATTAAAAAATTTTTAAAGAACAGATTGTTTTAAATTAGTAAGGTACCAAGGAAAGAAATTTTATATATAATATAAAGTTAAGAAAACAAAGCTTTATTTTTTTCTAATTCAAGAGTTTTGAACAATCAACACCCTAGAGCATAAGTTCAAAGTATTGAATTTCATCAAATACCTCAAAGCTGATTTTACTATTTCTGGATATTCTGTTCGTATATTAATCTAGAAGGAAATTAAGGATTTTCCCTTGAAATATTATTTCTTGTTGAAATTGTCATCTTTTTAAATAGATGAAATAAAATGTACATTTTAATGACAAACCTCGATTTTTCCGCGACCCACCAAAACAACTGCCACGACCCATAGATTGGGAAACCCTGCCCTAGAGATCAAATGTTAGCATTTTAGAAGTTGTACACAATTTTTCTTTTTTAAAAATAAATACTCAGAATCTTCAAATTCAGGAGCATGCAAAGCAATTGCCCCAGGTTCTCCTTGAAAGATTTAAGAAGGTATGAGTAGTCCCCCTTCCTTTCTTTGCTTCCAGTATCCCACTCATTTATGCGAATAAAACTACATCAGAAAATTAAAGTTTTATTGTAACAACCAGACTTGCATAAAACCAAAAACTTTCTGAAAATTTAATGGTTAATAAAATTGTGTGTTATATTATTTTGACATGGATGAAATTGTCTTTTTTTTTCACGTGATCTGTTGAAGAAATTTACGTTTTTTTAAAGCAATTCACGGACGAAATTCGTTTTTTATGCGATGCATGGACGAAAATTTGCATTTTTTATGCGATCTTTCAATAAAATTTCCATGGTGCTCTAATGAAATTCGCGTTTTTCTCTGGGGTGTTGTCGAAATAGGAGTTTTTTAAGCAGTCCTTTGTCAAAATAGGAGTTTTTTACTAATCCTTTTTTGAAATGTGTGTTATTTACACGATTCTTTTTCGAAATGTGTGTTTTTTTTACACAATTATTTGTTAACATTTTTTTTTTTTTTTTTTTTTTTTTTTTTTTTTTTTTTTAACGAAATTAGCATTTTTTCACTTTTTTTGGGAAATTTGTTTTTTTTTTTCTGCTACCCTTTGATGAAATTTGGGTTTTTTTGTGGCCCTTCGTTGATTATTTTTCACTTTTTCTGTGGAACTTTGACTAAATTCACTTTTTTCTGTGATAATTTGACAAAATTGGAGCTTCATGCAGATTTATTTTTCTGTGGATGATTGACAAAATTATTTTTTACTATAATTATTACAATAACTCTGCTTTAACTTTTTCTTAAAATTGTGCCTTTCTTTTTGTGATACCCAGTTGTGAATTGCACAGAACAAATTTATACATACATACAAAACATATGAAGTTCAGTACTACCCACTTCTACATTATTCACAAAAACTTATCGATAGATAGAAGGGGTTCCCTAGAAAAAAAATAAATAAAAAATGTTGATACCATTCACGATCATTTTAGTACCTACTTTTGCCTCAAGGGGTGCTTTAATTCTTAATTCAATTACTATTTTGCTGCTAATTGCCAAGAAATTCTAATTTTTGATACTTAAATTTCCTTATCTTTTTTATAATTATTTGCGTCTTTTCTTCTTGGCAACCAGCGTTCACTATCATATAACTTTTCCACTATTGTGGCTGCCTCATAGCCTCCTTTTGATTTATTGTTTTTTAGTTCCCTCTGTTTGTTAGCTTCTATGTATTTACTAAAAAAGACTGCATAAACATGTAAAAACAAAGATTTTTATAAACTATGACTGTGCTGATTGTTTTTTACGATGACTATTTTTTTTATAGGTAAATTTTCGAGAATTATTCATCACTAGCCATATCCCAACAGCAACTTTAGCTAAAAGCGGGAAATTCTTGATAACAAATCTTTAAAAAATATATTAAACATTTATTTATTGATTTTAATAATTCTCCTCCTCCCTAAATTAACGGGAGGTAGATAACTTAGATCATTCCATCATACTTCAACAGCAGTTTTAGAAATAGACATGAATTTGGTGATAATCTAGTAAAACAAACTTAAACATGTATTTTATCTATTTTAGAAATCCCCACTTAAAAGGGTTTAATGAGGTGGTCAAACTTTTAGAACACTTCTCCATATTTCTGTAGCAGTTTTAGGAAGCGCGAAATTAAATACAGCTAATCTACAGAAAAATATTTAAACAAGGTGATTTTAAATCTATCCTGTCTATTACGTTGCCAATATCTATTTTGAACAAGATAATGTGAGATTATACGAATAGGATGACAATTATGGCTATTTGATTTTGATTAGATATTAAGTTTAAAAAAAAAAAAAAAAAAAAACTTTACAAGATGCATTTTTTTATTTGATTATAGATTCTTTAAAAGAAACCGACCAGTATACCAAGCGGAGGATGCTAGTCCTGAATAAAACAAGTGCATATGCATAATACTTTTGTTGAATATTAAGGTCACAATTCTATTTCAAGTTTTTAGCACTGCGGTCAGAGTTGGATTCAGAATTAGGGAAAATCTGGAAACATGTTTTAATCCCTTCATATTAGATCAAAATATGCTATGTTTTATCCCTAGCACTAAGTGAGTGTTAGGAGAAATGTACATATTTATAGTCGAAAAAATTTTAATTTTCTTAACAATATCTCAAAACAGCTAACTCTATCAAAAATGTTTTCAATAAAAGTTGTAGAGCTTAAAATTCTGAATAAAATAAGCACCCACATTAATATTTTTTGTTCAAAATTAAAGTTACAATTTTATTTTCAAAATTTTGCCTCAATCGCTAATCAAGATCTTGAAGCTAGGAGAGAGAAGATTACCTTAACAATATCTCAAAACAGAGCCATATCCAAAAATTGACAGTACAAGCGTTGTAGAGCATAAAATTAAGAATAAAACGAGTACCTACCATTAATATTCTAGTTCAATTTTTTTTTTAAATTCTTTAAAAAAAAAAAATGCTTTTCTACGATAAATATATACATATTTCTTAAAACTCATCTGGCATAAGGGGAAAAACATAGCATATGTATTTTAGACAATCTGAAGGGATTATAACAATTTCCAGTTTTCCCCTAGTAATTCTGAGTTCAATTCTCAGATCATGGGGCTAAAACTTAGAAACATAATAGTAACCCTAATATTCAACAAAAGTATTAAATTTAATTACTCATGTTATTCAGAATTTTAAGCTTTACAACATTTGTATTGACACTAATTTTGAAAAAGTTATTTCAAACTAGTGTTATGGTATTAAAAATTATTTAATTAAATTGGCATTTTTTGACTATAAACCTATGCATATTTGTTAATGCTCACCTGGTACAATTGGGTAAACATAACATTCATTCTAAACCTAAACTGAAGGGATTAAAACAAATTTTAGTTTTCCCCCAATCAATTCTGAATTTTACCTTTTCCCCTCCCATACCATTGAGCTAGTAAGTACATTTGTGTCACTGAATACTTAGTTAAAAAATATAAGAGTTCAGAGTAAATAAGTACTTTGTGTATTAAAAAAAATATTTTAATTCATTTGTTTGGATTTAACTTGAGATACTAATTTCCAATTAATTTTAAATTTAAAAATAAGTTAACAGCAAAGTTATATGCAACATACTTATGAAGCTAACTACATACATTCTCAAAAAAAAAACTTCCGTCTTTTCACAGAAAATGTACTGGCACAATGCTGGCAGTAATTGTCTGTAGATTGACGAATATCCGTTTATGTTTTTTCTCCGTCAAAAGAGGTAAAATATCCGTCATTTGAAAAAAGTTTGGAAAAGATAAATGCATCGGACGTGAGTACCGAACCCACGACCCCAGCATTAGAAGGCTAGCACCTTGCTTCAGCGCCACAGTTGTTCAGGAGAAAAGAGCTTAGAAGTAGAATCGTTTATTTCATATGAGTGTGGTTTGGTCTATTACGTTAAAGAGCTTTTAATTTTGAAGTTAATTTCGGGAAGATTTCATCTTTAATGAAACTGTGGCTGGGGTTTTTATACGTTTATATTCATATAGTATAAAAATGTGAATTTTAAATATATTTACGTAAATTGCTAGAAGAAAAATATGGATGTTCTATTTTTATTCGATAAGATTTTTTTGAATAATATATATATATATATATATATATATATATTTTTTTTTTTCATTAAAATATCTTTTAAATGTCAAGTATAAAGTATATTTTAAATTGGAATATTTATTATATAAATAACTTGGTAAATTCAACTTTATTCAACTTTTCCAACTTTGAATAACAAATTGTGAGAATTTTTGAATGAATGAAGAAAGTAATTGTTATTTATTTTTAAATTCGAAAACATTTTTGTCTTTTTAAACTAAATTAGACATTTTAATCTCAGGGATGAGATTGACAAAAAAGTAAAAAATCTGAAATCTGCACGAACGACATATAGCAATAATGTTTATGAATTTCCAGTGGAATAAATATTATAATTGCTATTGAAATTTATATATTACATACAATTTAGCTTTAAGCAAATTAAAAAGAAACTTAGGTAGAATTAAGCAGAAATTATTTACTTACTGCAGTGAAAAGTTATTTTACCAAGATACAAAACACTAATAAAACAAGTGACATGAATTATTTCTTAAAAAATTGAAGAAAAGTCTGAATTTCAGACTAAAGTCTGAAGAATCTCATCCCTGTAATCTATAAAATATTTTGTTTCTCATTTTAAAAATAAATTTGAATTTAATACTAACAGACCCAATATGCATGCATGCTAGAAATAAACGGAATCTCTTCCTCATTTTTCGATGTTCGAAATGAATTCACAGATCAAATACGTTTTTTGGGAGTACGGAAATTATTTGTGAAAAAATAAGGATAACTTAGTGTATATTGACGAATTTTTCTGACAGTGTAAGTCCCACTATGCATAGGTACTTGTGTAGCAAATGACAAAAGCATGCTCCTCTCCACCTTTTTAAAAAAATATCTGCCTAGAATTAAGATCTAAAAGTAAAAAAATAGATATGTTTATTCACTGGGTAGAAAGCATGATTAAAAAATTAAATAAATAAATTCTGAGATTTTCAGCAATTTTTCTGAAAGGTTACAAAAGAGGGTCTTCCCAGTATTAATTATGCAAAGGTTTTTTTTGCAGCCATTTGACTAAATTAAAATTTTTCACAATCTATTGCCGATATTTGCATTTCTCCAGTGATCCTCTTACGAAATGCATTTCTCCCCAATATTTCTACAAAAACTTACTTCTCCCTTCCCAAATTTTTTTTGATAAAATTAGTGTTTTTGTTTGTGATCTTTGGACAAAATTTGTGCTTTTTCAACATTCTTTGACAAAATCTTGCATTTGGCCGAGATCTTGACGAAATATTGCTTTTTAAAAATCTTGTATTTGGCCGGTTCTTTCAATATTTTTAATCGCCAATTTTTCATGTTTAAACAATGAAAACTCATTTTCATCTTTATTTCTGAGAAATGTAAAATAGTTTCAAATTAATCTTTTGGCTACTAAATTTTTTTTCTTAGCACTCATAAATAAAAAATTCAGTCTCAAATCTTGATGTTTTGCTATTTTTTTTTTTTTTTTTTTTTTTTTTTTTTTTTTTTTTAATCTTAACAAAATGCAATAAAAATAAATAAAATCTTAGAATTCACAGGGACAAAATTGACTTTATCAGGCTGCTACAGTTAAGAATTCTTTTTACATGTCAAGAAATCGCTGCAAAATGCGGAAAAAAAAAAAAAAAAATGATATAAAAAAAATATTTTTATTTGACAAAAAACAGCACTTATGATAAAGATGAAAATAAGAAATTTTGCTTAGTGGCCACTGGCCGGTAGGTTGTCTTTTTTTAGTAGCCAGTTATTGGCTAGTGAGAATAATTTCTTTAGTAGCCAGTAAGTACATTTGAGTTACTGAATATTTAATTACAAGATATATATATGAGCATGAGCATACACTAAATAAATAATATATGATCTAGTTAAAAATATTTTAATTTATATTGTTTGAAATAAACCAGGGATGGGACGAATAGTGATTTGGCCGAATAGCCGAATACTCGGCCAAATTTTAGGCCGAATACCAAATTTTTTTTCCAATGAAGAAAATAAATTTTAATTATTTATAATTAAAAAAATAGGAGCTCATTAATAATTATTACTCTTAAATGTGCTTTTAAAAGTATTTTTAAATTTAAAAAACTTAGTTTAACACAAAAATATTATGAAATTGCATTATATTCTCTTATCCTAATGTACATCAAATTGATTTCCAGTAAGCCAGAATGGTAAGCTATTTCCATAAAATATGAAGCATGTACTTCTCTTTTATTATCAAATGATACTTTTACCCTTTCTTGCATCCAAAATTAATGATATTCTTAATCTCTCTCTCTCAGAACTCGCGAGGAGATGTTTTCTGAAGTAAATTTGATCATTTAGAGTTTGTGTCCCTAATGATAAGCAAATTCATAAGAATGAGACTGTTCTGAAATCAGTTGCCAAGCTTTAAATCACAAATTACGTTAAAGCAAAAGGTTATGCTTAAAGTAGAATGCATATGTTAATAAAATCTTTGACATTTAAAATGGCACATACTATGTTCAACTTCAATATTCCACTTATTCAACAAGCTTTAAAAGGATATACAGAAATTTATAACATTATGAATGAAGGAAGATGTAAATTAAAAAAATATACATAATAATGTTACATATTTAAGTCAGTAATTAAGCAAAAAATTATTTAAAAGTGAAAACTATAGAATAAAAAAATTATTTTGTTCTGTATTTAGAATTTATGTTTAAATATTTATAAAACTATCTTCATAAAGCAAGTTGTGTCATCTAATGTGTATCTAGTTTGACACCAGTTCTGTTTTCAGATGTACCATTGTATTTGAAATAATGGTATTTTATATTTAATTTTCACAATGAATCTTTGTTAATACACCTAGTGAATGAATTTTTTCATTTCTTACTTTATAGAAAATAATTTATGAATTTCATAAGAGCTTGTTTTATATGTGCATGGAATTTGCAAACATTAATAAATATTTGAGTGTTTTAGAATGAGGCAGTGTTTTTTTTTTCCCAATATGTGTTTTTATACCTTGAATTGTAATGTATCATTTTCTAATGAAGACATTTCCCGTACAATTAAATCTCCAACTTGGGTAGCATTTTCTAAAATATCACCAACTTTTATAGGAAATACAGAAAGGCTGTACATTTTTTAGTATCTGAATAACTGTATATTTTGTAAGTAAGGATGAGAATGACTTCATAAATGAAGTAGCCAATTTGGGTTAGAAAAAAAAAAAAAAAAAAAAAAAAAAAAAAAAAAAAATTGCAAGAAATGAAATTCTTTGAAGCCTAAATTTATTTGGCAAGATATCTTTCACTATTTGGCCAGATTTTAGCAATATTCGGCAAAATATCTCTAAATATTCGGCTACAGGTATTCGGCAAAAGAGCCGAATACCGAATAGTGGCCGAATATTCGTCCCATCCCTAGAATAAACTTGAGATACTAATTTCAAATCTATTTTAAATCAACAGTAAAGTTATATGTAGTTAGCTACACAAGTCCAACTATGCTTAGGTATTTGCGCAGCTAACGACATAAATAAACCCCAACCCTCTTTTTTGTAATTATCTAGAATTAAGATGTAACCCCCCCCCCACCCCTCAAAAAAGTTTTCCCACCAACTAGCCCGTTTGATTAAAAAAAAAAAAAAATTCATAGCAAATTTTCTAAAGAATAAAGGGGGGGGGGGGGGGCCTCTCATGAAATTAACATATGTTTTTTCCACAATCTTTTAACAATGTGCGTTTTTTTTTCTTTTTTGCGATCTCTTGATAAAATTTGCATTCGTTTTCGAAACTTTTTAACAAAAATCATGTTCATTATCACAATTTTTTGACGGTATTGCCGATCATTATCGCGATTTTTGACGGTATTTGAGGATTATCGTGATTTTTTGCATTTGTATTTATGTTTTTTTGACGAAAATCGCGTTTGGTACCGTGATTTTCTTGCCGGTACTCGCGTATCTTAATGCGATTTTTTTGACGGTATTCGCATTTTTTAACGCGATTTTTTGACGGTATTCACTTTTTTCAAGGTGGCTACAGAAATGATGAAAAAAAGTTCCCTGATTCCCTGTATCGGGTTTTCCTGATTTTTATTATTAAAGAACATATATGGTAATTTTTTAATATATGCTGCTTTTGCATATAACACATATTTATCCAGCCTTTATCCGTTATTATTACGGATGCACAACAAAAGTTACAGCAGGACTTCGGATAGAAAAATTGCTAATTTCATCAAAAGATTACTTGAAATAATGCTAATTTCAACATAGGATTGCAGAAGAAAAATGAAATTTTATCAAAAGATCGTATAAAAAACCCCATTTCTTCAAAGTTTTTCAAAGAAAGTGCAAACTTAGTCAAAAGATCACAGAAAAACATGAAATTAGTTTTATAGATTACGGAAAAAATGCAACTTTCATGAAAGGTTCATATGTAAAATCGAGAATTTGGTCAAAAGATTATGATAATCGTGCAAATTTCATCTAAAGTTTGCGAAAAAACATGCAAATTTCATAATACACAATTTTTATTTCAATATCACAAAAAATGCACAAATTTTGTCTAAAAGTCGTGAAAAACACATAAAATGTGCCAAAAGAAAAAACATACAAATTTTGTCAAAAGATCTTGAAAAATGTTCAAATTTTGTCAAGAAAACATGAAAAACACGAAAAACCTGCAAACTCTATGAAGAACTTGCGAAAAAGTGTACATTTCGTCAAGAAATCGAGAAAAACGTGCAAATTTCGCCAAAAGATATTGAATAAACTAACTTTTGAAAATTTGGGTTTGTGGCACAATTTAGCTTTTATACAGACAGATATCACTTGGAAGCAGTATGGCCTTGTCTCTTTATTACATCTTATTATTGGTTTAAACATAGCCTGTTTAGCAATAAACCAATGTTGTTGGTAAGGTGAAAACAGAAATATTTTCGCACAATGAAAAATTTCCCATATTTTTGAGTATTTTTTTTATAAAGTTCCCTGATATTTCCAGATTAATAAACATCCCTGATTCCATGATTTCCAGAATCTGTAGCCACCCTGTTTTTGCATGTTTCTTTGATTAAATTCACATTTTCCCCATTAGTTTTTACATTTTTTGACAAAAACCGCTTTTGTTTTCATCGATTTTTTGACAAAATATGCAGGGTTTTTTTTTACAATTGCTTTTTTTTTTTTTTTTCAATTTTATAAAGATATTTACTGTTTTTTTTTTTTTTTTTTTTGCATTCTTCAACAATATTTGCATTCTTTTTGTGATCCTTAGACGATGTCTTTTCGCGATACTTACACGAAATTCATGTTTTCCCACGATCTTGTCAAAATTCGCGGGCGTTTTTTTCCGCAATTCTTTTCATAAAACACCTTTTGGAGAATCCTGCATTTGGCTGGTACTTTCCACATTTTTAGTCGCCAGTTTTTCACATTTAGTCGCCGAGTGGCGACTGGCGAGTGCTTATTTTCATCTTTAACTTACGAAAGAAAAAAGATTAAAACACCATTCCATTCCCTAATGCGGGTTAATCACCATAAACGATTGGGGGGGGGGGGGGGGATTTTTTACAAAATGTACTTGGGTCAAAAGATTATCATTGTAACTGGAATTGTTTATTGAAAAAAAAAATTGTACCACAATAGAATAAATTGCCAAATTGTAAATTTGCAGGTCAAAATTTATTTTACTATGCTAACATATTGAAACAAAATTCCTGTTTAGAATTTTAAAAAAAGCCATGAAAAAAAAATATATATAAAATAAATAAATAAATTCTGTTTTTTTAACATTACACTGTAAAAAAAAAATGATTTAATGAATTCGAAAAAATATATTATCCATGGTGAAAAAAAAAAGTTTCATAAGGATTTTTCCTTTTTCCGATGCAGATTTTCACATTTTGTCATACATCCGTAATTTATCCTGCTTTTCCTGAAAATCTTCTATATTTCATGCGTGTATCATGATTTTTACAGCAAAAGAAAGGTGCTAAACATGGATGATTAAGTTTAGCAACTGGGAAGTTCGGGTTTACGAGCCTATCCTAGTCCGATAATGATTCTGTACCTCTTTTGCATTTTGCCATGGAATTCTTTTTGCTTGTTTACTGTGATGGGTTGCTTTTTAACAGAGCTTCCCAGCTACTAATTTCTAATATGCAATTGCTTGGGAGGGGAAATGTAATCCTTAGCAACAATCTATTTTTTGAGGGAAAAGGATATACATTTTTTAAAAATAAAAATGTATAAAATTTGTGTGTTGTTATTTGTTAGGAATCTTAAAATTCAAGAAATTGTTATATTTTAAAAATATTTCCAGTACCTTTCAATTCCTTGAAAATGAATAATTCTCCCTGGGTCCTTTTTCCCCTCACAAACTAACAAACCATTGATTTTAAAACTTAGGATTGCCTACAACAGAAGAACAAACTATCTCATTGTCGCTACTCATACAGAAGACACTCAATGTAAAACAAATATTACATCACCTTAGAACACTCTTCTTGAAATTAGAGTAAGTTCTTTTTTTACACCCCCCTCCCCTTTTTCTCTCTCTCTCTCACACACACACACATACACACAAAAAAAATTACTCTGAAGGCTACAAATGGTATCTCATTTTATTAATTTATAATTATTAAAAGTTTCTAACATAAAACACTACAGTCCAGACAATCACTTAAGTCCAGAGGAGAGTCGGTCTTACAAGTCCAGTCTTACAGGAGACAAAGCAAGAAAATATGTAGACATTTATGTGGGGAGATGGAGACTTGTGATAATTATTGTAACTCATTCCCTGACTTTTCAAGGTTTTCCAGCAACCCTTGTACTTTTAGTTTTTCTTTTATGAAAGGACATGAAATGAAATTGTATTTTAGTGATAGCATTTGATGGAGATGCAATGTTTTTACTTTTCACAGTAAAAATTATATTCATCAAGGAACATTGCTTGAATCATCCTCGATCTAATTCCTTAAATTGTGTGAGACTTATTTATGAATGGAGTGAAGAAATGAGATCAATAAAATGGTGTGTAGGATAACAAGAAACTGAGGTACAGCCCATCATCATAAATAATGTAAATTCCTGTTTTTGTGCAAGTATAATTTGATTCAATGTTTCCATTATGAAATAAAATGTTTCTAGTTTATGTTCTCTTAATTATATATTTCTGCTATCAACTAAGTTTAATCAAAGATCCGATTAGGTGAGATTTTGTTAATTGTATTGATATGTTTATGTACCTTATCATGATTACTTTTAAACTTTTTAGGTCTCAATTGTACATTTTATAAATATTTTAATTTATTCATTCATTCAGACTTGTATCTGTCATTGCAATGTTAAAATATTGGCAAGAATCGAGTATCAGTTTTCCATAAGATGATCAGCAATTTGATTAGATAAGTGAAGAGAAAAAGGATAATTAGATTTCTAATGTGATGCTGATGCTTTCTTTTAGATTTCTAATTTATAGTAAACCTGAAAATATTTTTATTAGCATTAAGTTGACTATTTTGAAAATATATACATATAATTACAAGATGAGCATCAAAATACCAAGTATTTTTCACATTTTCGAAAATATCATATGTACTATAGATCTTTATAATGTAATTCTTTATATAATGCATAACTTCTCAGATGTAAACAACAAGTTCTACAGTTCAAGAAGTGCCTCCAATCTACATTGTAGAAAAATGGCTACATTTCAGATAAGTGAATTTCAGCCATTTCATGTTTATCTCTTTAGTTCAGTTTCTTTTTAAATGAAATGTTATTTTGAATGAAATTTAAAAATTTTGGAAATAAGTAAGATAATGATTTTGTTCCTAGGCACATTTAGTTCTTATTTATATGGTAATTTAACAATGTGTGAAATAATCTTTATTATGCAAAAATTATCATTCTTTGGAACTAGAAATTATTAAAGATATATTGTATGATGGATGGAAAATGACATGTTCCAGATATCTGAGTTTCCCCTAGAATATTTTAGAATGGCGCTGCACTCTTCTCACACTTTGATTTATAAAATAGCAACCTCCTTGCCCTTCAAACAAAAAATTAGCAATTTTTTTGACAATTAAACATGAAATTAGCCTTCTTCTTACCCCTTACCCAGAAAATTAGCAATAATCTTTGTTGCCTTGAAAAGAATCTCTAGAATTTTAAATACAATAGACTCCCTTAAATCCGCAACTATAAAATCTACACAAAAATTACAAATGTAAACAATGAAACTTTCAGTTCAAATCTAAGAACAAAATTTGACTTTTTAATTTTTAGATCTATTTATGTATATTGTCCATAATTTTAATTAATATTACTGAATTCATGCTTTTTCATAAAGGAAAAATAAATTTATTTTTGGAAAAAAAAAAAAAAAAAAAAAAAAAAAAAATCAAGATATTACCGATATCACTGGTAATCACAATCCTTTTGCCAAATGTATTTATGCATTAATCAAGCTCAACAACATTTGTACCAACAATGTTCCTGATAGAGTTCGCTGTTTTCAGATAATCTAATGGTAACTTGATTTCTTCGGATTTCAAACTCTTAATTAGCAATTAACCCCTTGGAAATGAGAGACACGTATATGTACTGCAAAAAGGTTTAAGAAATCTTATTTATTCCCGCCAGTAAAGTGGTACTGTAAAATTTGCCTTATTTAATCAGAGCATTTTCTCAATTTAAAAAGGCACAAATTTCTGTTTTTAAAAACTGGTGACAAAACATTAAAAATTTCATTAAAAGGCTCCCGTCGCATAGGGATTAAGTCTGGCTAAACCTGAAATACAACTTCCTTATTTTATGATTTTGATGTGGATTAGTAATGCACCTTTATGAGGTAAGTTTCATTGAATAATTTAGAAAAAATGCATCTTATCTTTATAATAAATGTTTAACTATACATTATTGATTATTTATTTGATCTTTGCTTTTAATATTTTTTAAAAATATGAAAATTTTATTACTTTTCTAAATTATTTTAATATTTTATAACATCGTAAGCATTCATTATAATCTCAATTATATTATTAATTGTATTGAAACTACTACTGTTTTAAAAATGTAAAAGCAATAACCAGAAATCAGCAAAATTCTAAAATCCATAAAATCTCTGGTCCCAAGTAGTGCGGATTTGAAGGAGTACACTGTATTAAAAAAAATGTACATTTTTAGAATTCAAAAAATGCCTTTTCCCGTCAGAAACCCAACCCTGCTGTCACAGAATAAAACACAAACCCAGCAAAAGGCTATGTTGTCATAAAAAAGTCTGGTATCTAATGATTTATATGCCTTCATTTGTTTGTAACATTAACATCAGTATTGAAAATCAGGCTTCATTAATTCTAATCATGATTAAAATCACAGTTCAAATTAACTGATCTTTAAAAAAAAAAAAATGAAATCATTGATTTACATGAGTTTTTCTTTTAAATAAATTCAAGATGTAAACAAAACATAAAAATGTAATCTTTGAATATTTGTATTATGTAAAACTAAATTATATTAAACAGCTTTTAGAAATGCAAAGCTTAATATTTGTTAAAAAGCAAAGTACAATGTAACATTTAGAAAAAAAAAAAAAAAAAAAAAAAAAAAAAAAATTCACATTACCTGAGGAAATTTTAGATTTGAAATGTTGCAGCACTGTATATGTACACTAGCCTTTATGATAGCTTTATGCAAATAAGAATAAATGTTTGTGTTTGTTCATTTCAGTCGCATTCAATGACTTTAATTATATGTTTTCTCCATTAAAAGGATTGAGTTTTAAAATCAGTTAACACAGGATGATTCAAAATAAATGTTATATGCAGTTTTTCTAAGCAGCTGCTAAAACAAACTACCATTTATAAGTATATAATTCCATTACAAATTTTAGATACAGTATGGATTTTATGATGGTCTGTATGCATATTAAAATACGAAATTTAATTTTTATGCTCAGTCAAACTCAAAAGTAAAATTTCATTCTTCTATGACTAAAACCGATACATAAAAATTTACAAAATTTAAGAACTTTCTGGTAGAGGTCCGACATAATAACTAAAAACAAGATCCAGCTCAGCCCGGCCCAATTGAATATCTATAGAACATTGATCTTTACTCTTACACCTAGGAGCAGAATCGGCGGAACGCTGCGACGCACATCGCAGATTCTTGAGAAGGTCTGCGGACTATTTTTCAACTGTTAAAAATTTAACAAAAATTTAAAAATTTCGGTTCTAAATCCAAAAATTCAGACATAAAATGTATCACAAACTTCAACAAATAGTCTTTGGGGAAACAAACAAACAAAAAAAAAATCAATTTCATCATAGATCGCTGAAAACATGTGAATTTTGTCCAAAAATCACGAATAAAGGCAAATTTGGTCAAAAGATCGCGAAAAAAAAAAAAAAAAAAAAAAAAGGCAAATTTTTTCAAAAGATCGCGAAAAAAAAAAAAAAAGGATAATTTCTTCAAAAGATTACGAAAAACGGCAGCTTTCGTAAAAAAACTCAAATTTCTTCAAAAGATTGTGAAAAAATGGCAAATCTATTATGAGTATTATTAATCCATATCAGGACTCGAAAATTCTAAAAATTTTAAGGTCCCGAGCTGGAAACATACATGAAAAATATAAGTTCCCAGATGAAAAGTACAATTTCCCGAAAAAATTTATGTATGAGTATTTTAAACCAAATTTTCTGTTTTATTCCAATTTTTTAAAAGAAATTGCCGGTTAATCGTGATGTTTTAACAAAATCTGCCTTTTTGATTTATTTATTTATTTATTTTATTTTTTTTTTTTTTTTTTTAAATGAGATTTGTTGTTTTTGTGATTTTTTAAAATGAAATTTGCACTGCTGCATGCAATTTTTCAACGAAATCCGTTGTCTTTAAGATATTTTTAGACGAAATTTGCCGTTTTTTCGCAATATTTTGACAAAATTTGTTGTTTTTCATGATCTTTTAACGAAATGTGTCGCTTTTCGTGGATTTTTTAACGAAATTGGCCGTTTTTTCTGCGATTCTTTTGTTGAAATTTGGGCTTTTCTCTTAATATTTCAACGAAATTACGCATCTCCCGGGCCGCTTAAGAGCGATATATGTATATATATACATATATATATATATATTTTTTTGCCGATTTTTTGCTTAATTTACGCATTATAATGCATCCGCGGCATTGCTAGCGGACACAGCGAAAGCTTAGGTTCCTGGCCGGGAACCTTAGTCATAAAATATGCATTCCCGGAAAGGATTTCTGGGTTCCCCGGGATCGCTATTTTTTGAGCCCTGATCCATATTCCATGTAATGGAGACATAAAAATAGAAAAAATGGCATATGGTAAAAGTAAAATTTTCTAAGATAGAATCGCATTGTAAAAAACATTCCCTTTTTAGCAAGTGTAAATGTTTAATAATATTTTGCATAGATGAACAGTTTAAAAGAAATTTCCAATTTTGAGTTTAAGAGAAACTTCTGTCATAGAGTATTTCACTCTTCCCCACCCCACATGTTTAACTCTATTTAAATAAGCCTAGAAATCTACGATTCTTTAAAAAGAATAAATTCTAATGTTTAATTGTAGAATAATAACAATTTAAAAGTATGACTTTTTTTAAAAATTTTTGGTCCAAGCCACTGATTTTTGAACAGACTTTCAACGTCGAGAACAGAATTTTCATATGGGATGATTCAATCGGAACTGATTATTCTGGTCCATGAAGACTTGGAAGAATGAAAACAAGTTTAAGTTCCTATTGACTTAGTTGTCCTATTTAAATGATAATTGTAAATAAAATAAATAATTATAGGAGTTAAAGTGCAAGTTAAAATAATAATCGATAGTATCAATAATATTAGACAATAGTTTAATAATTTTTTCCTTGTTCTTCTGCTATAATGGAAATTCGACTATGGTGTTTGATTATATTCGATCTGTTACCAATAATATTTGACAATTTTTTTAATAAAAGGTAATATTATTTAATAATAATTTTTAATATTTAATAATAAGTAAGACTCTTATTCCGAGAATATTAATTTTTTCCCTTTATTTTTGCCATAATCGAACATTCGATTATATTTGATCAATTACAACTTCTTCTGCCTTTTTTATTACATCCAGCTAAATTCGGCTGTGTAACTTACGCATTTTTTTTCCCTATGTGACAAATAAAAGAAGATTCAGCTAACAAAGGATTAGATTGCAATTTTTGATCGAGATGAGCTGAAAAACTCTGTATTATTCATAGAAGCATGTTGTTAAAAGACTAGACAAATATTCTTTAAAAATCGGAGGCCACTTCCTCTAGAACGTATTACATCATATTTGAACCAATCACAAGCAGCTCCGCGAGTGATTTCCCAAACAGACAATTATTTCATATGTTTACATTTTTATATTTGTTGGTAGAAATGGGAAATCAGTTCTGCTTGAAAAAAATTTCATCAGATTATCCGTACCGGCAGATAATCTGCACTTGAAATTTTCGAGGTTTTTTAACAGATAATCTGCAGATTATACGCAGGAAAATACGGTACTTCAGAAAAGTAAGGCCATAGCCCGTGCAGACTTCACTTTCTGGTAGTAAAAGGAATAGTAGTTTAGTGCCATAAAGAGCTCCAACACTTTATAAATTATTAAGCATTATAAACTCTTGAGTTTTAGTCACAGACGAATGAAATTTTTAAAGTTGTTTTTGTCAGAGTACAATCAACTCTGTAAAATCAGCTGATGTATAATCCACACTACAAGATGGAATGTAAACAATGAAAACTGCCATTAACAATTGAACTCAAATTATTAAGTTTTATAATAATGAATAATCAATAAAATTTTTATTGAATGTAGTTATTTTCTTTAAATTAAGTTATTAAATATATATTAAACCAATGCTTCATTATTTTTTTCTTTTCCATTGTAATTTTTGTGCAATTGTTCCAAATTTATAGCTAGGCTTGTGATTGTTAGATATTTGGTCTTAAAATATTGTTTTAGAAAGTTTTTATTTTTGTGCAAACTGCATTTTTGCTGTTTTATTTATTTATTATTTTTTTTAATGACATTTTGAAGATAACTTTCAGATTAAGAACCCTTTCATTAAAAATAATTAATCTTTTTAAATGAGATTTTTTTACTTTATATGAATATTTTAATTTCAGAACCATGAACTATTTACTGTTTTTTTTATGTTTTGTTTAAGTTTTTTATGCTTTATGTCAGCAAGTAGTCATTTGCAGCCTTACTTATGAACATTAAAAAACTGGGGATATGACATTTTGAGAAGGGAAGTTAAACTTGTTATGCATACATCTGATACATTGACTGCTATATATTCAGATGTTTCATTAAATATTTCAATTGTTTGAAATGATCTGTAGACATTTTTTTTTTTCATTGATTGAATAAATAGCTGTATAAATAAAGTTGAGTTGTCTTATTTACATTATTTGACACATTTTGTGTAACTTTCTGTAAAATAAGTAGTAAAAACACTTTTATCGTTCTAAATTATTATGAAACATGCATCTGTTCTACCATCGGACATGTCCCAAGGTACAATTACCAGGTGGTTTAGAAGAAATCAAAATGGTGGTAAATCTAGAAGCATTATCATTATCTCAAAACTAAAACTTTTAAAAATCTTCTATAAAAAAAAAAATAATAAATTGAAGTAGACGTACTTAAAAAAAGGTAAATAATGAAATTAGAATGAAGGAAAATATTTACTTTGGACTAATGAAAGTTTCTTTTTCTCACTATGTCATTAATTCAATGCTTCTGATGTTATGATGAAATCTATTGGTTATGGTCACAATCAACAAAAAATAACTGTTGCCAACAATTTATTAGAAATTGCCACTGTTCTGAGGTTCAAACATCCCAAAGTTTAACACCCCTGTCTATTGCAATAAAATAGATATTTTAGTTTCAATACAGTTTCGTAAACATTATTTTTACACAATATAGTAGGACTGCACAACCTTTTCAAGAAAAGGGCCACTTACAAATATATCTGGGTAATCGAGGGGCCACATCAATAACACAGAGAGAATTTAATTTCGAAGAAGTGATTTGTGGCCTAGAATCAGATAAAAAATATGATTTCAGAAGGAGAGGGGCTGTTAACCCGCTGGCTTTTCTTACCCAGTCAAAATATCCAATTCAGTTAATAAGGATATATTAACAGTTTTTATGTTTGTATATAAACATGGATTTTTATCAAGATGTAATATTTCTCGCCTTTATTTAGGAGAGTAAATTTTGTTTTATTAAAAGCGTTAATAAACAAACGTAAGTGGCTAGTTCCGAACAAAAATGTGAACTTTAAAAACAAAGAAGTAAAAAGGAGCCGATTAACTCATTTTCCATGCTTGACTGACTAAATTTGTATTTTCTTCCGAAGCTGATCAACAAAATTTTCAACTTTTTCACACCGATCGACGAAATTCTTAATTATTTTTTCATACATGATTGATGAAATTCTTAATTTTTTTCGGCCCTGACTGACGAAATTATCGACTCTTTCGCATCTGATCAGAGGAATTTGCAGTTTTTTCGGCTTTGATCGGCAGATTTTCTGAGCCTGACTAACGAAATTTGAGATTTTCCAAGAGCCTGATCAATGAAACTTGCGATTTTTCTCATGCGCAAGTGGCAAAATTTGCACCTTTTCTATGTTTTGATCAACGAAATACGTACTTTCCCTTCCCCGATCAAAGAAATTCGCGATTGACTGAGTTGATCAATTGATTCTGACGAAATCTACTTTTTTCTCTCTCTTTCTCTCTAAGCGATAAACTGATGAAAATCGCGATTTCTTATCACAATAAACCAACAAAACTCATGATTGTTACGATAAACTAAATTTTCTATTTTTCAGTGGCAAATTGATGAAATTTATAACTTTTTCTTGCAACCTATGCACAAAAATTGAAAATTTTTTTCTAGTTAGTTTGATAAAATTTCGCGGGCCACAGGTTGTGCATCCCTACAATGCAGCATCCAAATTATTTATTGTAAAATTGTATGAATTATGCAAAATTTATTTTCACCTTTTTTAAAAATGTACAATTTGTAATACTATGTTATACTAGTTTTGTTTTTACATAAATCATTTAATGAATAGGAATTTAAGCACTATTTCTTTAGATTAGATTAGTTTTTTTATTTATTACTTCTTGTTTCAAATTATAAGGGATTTTTTTAGATTTAGTTGTCTACTGTATTATGCTGCATAGTGCATATGTAATGTAGTAGAAAGTATTGAATAGGGAACATAGCTTTGAAAATATAAATTTTCTC
This sequence comes from Maratus speculifer, assembly GCA_964019185.1. NCBI lineage: Eukaryota > Metazoa > Arthropoda > Arachnida > Araneae > Salticidae > Maratus > Maratus speculifer. Next base: position 383,429,434 of record OZ025289.1, read on the forward strand.
AATAAATTCTCCGAATTATTTTATAAGTTGAACTAAAATTAACTATAAGAATTGTTATATAATTGAGTATTCCATGTAACAGAACAGGAGAATCCTATTTCATTTTGTACAATACTTTTAAATATGGAGCATGTTTCTGCAACTACCTTAGCTTAACATTTAACAATAAGAATGTAATATACAGTCAACAAAATAGTTCACTTTATCTCTGATAGATCCTGCACTTGGTACAAATGGAGAAAATAATATTTATTTATTTATTTGATAGATATATTGTGTCCATTCATTAAAAATCAGCTGCAAGAGAGACTTGTCGGTCATCAATTTTCACTAAAAGCTGATGACTGTGAGCTAGGATAATCTGAAAAATCGGTAAAAATCATTTTGGTGAAAGACTTTTTTTTTTTTTTTTTTTAATAGCTTTTCAAATTTCACTAAAAGCTGAAGACTGTGTGCTAGGATAATCTGAAAAATCCTTTTGGTGCAAGACTTTTTTTTTTCAATTTCCATCTTTGTAAAACATTTCACATCTACAGAAGAATCATGTTTTATATTGTGGAAATAGTGTATTGATCTAATTCAAAATGTAATTCATATCTAACTTTATGAAAATTCCCTGACATGTGCAGGTAGATTAACCACCCTGATTAAAGATATTTAAGATAAAATTAAAACATGCCCCCTTTTTTTCCACAAATACCTTGAAAACAATTTATAACATTTAGGATTGTAGATAGGCATTAATAAAAAATTTTCATCCAAAGCTGGCAATATTTACAATTTTCTTAGCTTGCTTTTTTTTTTTTAAAGCAGCCAAATAGTAAAAAGAGACAACAGGATAAGTGTAGTAGATATAAACATTATATGGTCACAGGTGACTGGCAACTTGTGATTTTAGACATTGTTAAATATCTAGCAAAATACATGAATAATTATCCTGAAACTCTAAGGGTGTAAACATAATAGTACAGGTCTTACATTTCCGTGAAGATTCCCCCCCCCCCCTCGGAAATCCATAGGTGACCATCAACAAGTTGAAAAACAACGAATATCTTTTAGATAACCCTGTCAAAACTAATGTAGCAAAAGAGTTCGAACTGTAGATTATGATTCAGTTCCTTATTGTAATAAACTGTGTTGATTTTTATTTGGATAGCATGTATACTAGAGATGGGCAATATTGTTCCTTTTAAGGAATCGTCCAGCCGGAATCGTTCACCGAAAAGAACGAGTTCTTCGGATTTGTTCCTGCTAAAACCGTTTTGAAAAAAAAAAAGAATGAATACAAAAAAATGGAACGAGTAAAAAAAAAAAAAAAAAAAAAAAAAAAATGCATTTGAGAAAAATGGAACAATCCGAGCAAAAAGGAATGAGTCCAAGAAGAAAAGCAACAAATCCACAAATAATAATAATAATAATAAAAAAAAACAGAATAAATCTGACAAAAAAAAAAAAAAAAAAAAAAGGATTTCAAGGTAAAAAAAAAACCCACGTTCGAGAACCATTTTAAGAAAAAGGTAATAAATCCAGAGGCAGGGGTGACAGGTATAGAAGCGACTTGCAATCCTTAATATTTATTACTAATTTATTTTCTTACCTATATCCATCTTTTTCCATACCATTTCTTACCGTTGACCTTAATTTTTTAATATTTTGGACAAATGGTTATGCTTTAGATTTCATTTTATTGATCTATGTGTGCTATTAATTATCATAGATATTTCTAATCACCATAAAACAAGTATTTCCTGACTTTATGATTTATGACATTAAGCATAATTCTTCTTGAACTTTCGGTTGACCTTATTTATCGCTATAGTTTATCCATAAAATTTTACTGTAGCTTTGGTTTTCATCATCAGGCTTGCTGCGGCGGTTTCCCACTATCTTCAGACGAAATCAGCAATATTTTAGCAAAATCGGCGATTTATTGCTATCTTTTCCCAAAGTCGGCGGTTTTTTCGCGATCTTTTGACGAAATCGGCATTTTTCCATGTTTTTTTAAGTGAAATCGGCGTTATTTCGACGATCTTTTTACAAAATTTGCTTTTTTACGCGATTTTTTCTCGAAAACGGCGCTTTATTCCCGTGATTTTTTGACGAAATCGGTGTTTTCCCATGTTTTTTTTAAGTGAAATCGGCATTTTTTCGACGATCTTTATACAAAATTTGCTTTTTTACGCGATTTTTTTTCTCGAAAACGGCGATTTATTCCCGCGATCTTTTAACGAAATCGGCGTTTTTTCCATGATATTTTGATGAAATCGGCGTATTTTTTTCACATATTCTTTTGACAAAATATTTTTAAGCGATCTTTTATCGAAAACGGCGTTTTTTCCGCGATCTTTTAACGAAATCGGCATTATATCCGCAATCTTTAGACGAAATCGGCGTTTTCCCGCCGTCTTCAGAAGAAATCAGCGTTTTATCTGCGATATTTGGTGAAATTGCCGTTTTTTCCGCAATTCGCACAGGAAATTCGCTTTTTTCATCGATATTTTGACAAAGTTCGTTTACAAAAACATTGACGAAATCGTCGTTTTTCCACGAAATATTGACGAAATATATGCTGTTTCGGCGATCTTATCACGAAATTTGCATTTCTACGCAATTGTTTTTTCTGCGCGCAAAACTGTACAAGTTGGCAACTATGCGGAACTGATAACCCAATTTCAAATTTTCGGAAGAGGATGCCTTACATTTTCGGAAATTTCGGACGAGAATCACCCCTGGAAATTTCATTACTGATATGATATTTGACATTAAGGCAAAAAATTTTTTTTCCTCTTCAAAATCCATCCTTGCATAATCTTCAGCTTATATATCGGTTCTCCCAACTGGCAGTTTTCCGAGTTGGTCCATTTTGGTACGATTCCCCAGAAATTGGAAATTTTGGAATCTGCACATTTCGAAAAAATCCCTGTCGGCTTGGGCTATAGGCAGAGGTGGATTTCATAGAGTGCTCATTTCAACAACAAAAAATAAAAAATGATTAGAAATAAACCTAGTTTAACAACTTTATTTGGAAGCTTTTGAAAAAAATTTAATTTTTCTGAAGGATTGGTTTTATCAGAATCATCTTAAGCGAAATTCGGCTCAAATGCCTATTTTGACAACATATTTTGAAATGTATTATGACTTTATTAAAAAAAAATCGACCAATACGCACATTATACAGTTTCTAAATAACAAAAACTGCCAATTGAATGAGTTTGAGAGCAAAATTGAATTTAAAAATGAGTCCTAAAATAATTAATTTGTTATTTGAATACATCCTCAATTCTTTAATCATGATCGCTTAGGGAAATTTTGTGCGAAGTGCCCATTTTGACAGTTTAAAAAATATACATATTTAGTAGGGATGCACCAAAGTGATTTTGGCAGAATGCCGAATATTCGGCCTACAGGCGAACCGAATACCGAATATTCGGCTTGTCGAAAATTTTACACTTCAAAGTTTAAAGGCATTAAAATTTTAAATTTTAAAACAGTTTTACATGATATTTAAAACAAAAATTTTCATTTTGATAATTAAGAGCTTTTTTCAAGTAAACTTTATGCTGAAGAAAATCTGCTTTGAGTTATTTAAGAAGAGGACAGTTATAAAACATTTTTAATTTCATGGATTCTTCTGTGAATTAAAACAAATGAATAAAATTTTCTTAAATTCTAAAGCAAACATTTTAAAATCAAAGAGAAATTCAGGGGTGATTCTGGATGAAATTTTTTTTTTTTGGAAAATTGCATAGCATTTTCCCCGTCGCAAGTCCCCTCTCCAGCGATCTTTGGACAAAATCGGCGATTTATTGCAATCTTTTGCCGAAATCGACGGCTTTTCCGCGATCTTTTGACGAAATCGGCGTTTCCTCATGTTTTTTTTTAAATGAAATCATTGTTTTTTTCGACGATCTTTAGACAAAATTTGCATTTTTACCAGGGATGAGATTTACCAAAAAGCAAAAAAGCTGAAAACTGCGCGAACGACATTTGAGCAATGACAGGAATTTCAATCGCAACAAATACAATTGCTATTAATAAATATAAATTACATACAATTTAGCTTTGCATAAACAGGGCTTGAAATTCAATTTTTCGAAGGAGGGGAGTCTTCCTTCCCTACATGGGTGCAAGTTTGAAATTTTGCCAAGACGGAAAATATTTTGACCCCCCTTCCCTTCCACACTAAATGAGCACATACGCATGTAACTCATGTTTTTTCCATGACCATATGACGAAATTAGTTTTTTCTCCCGATCTCTCGACAATATTTGCAACTTTTCTACAGTTTTCAGCCGAAATCTGCGATTTTTCAATGAAATCCAAGTATTTTATACGATCTTTTAACAAAATTCGAGTCTTTTTCGCGATCCTTTGACAGAAATCGCCTCTTTTTGGCAATCCTTGGGCAGAAATTGGGTCTTTTTTGCAATCGTTTGACAAATATCGCGTTTTCCATGCTATCATTTGATGCAAATCGTGGGTTTTTTGTGATCATTTCACGGAAATCGCGTTTTTTTCTCGACCTTTTGGCAAAATTCGCGTCTTTTCAACGATCTTTCGATTAAATTCACATCTTTATTGCGATGCTTTGACAAAAATTGCACCTATTTTGTATTCTTTGACCGGAAATAGCGTCTTTTTCGCGATCCTTTGACAAAAATAGTTTTTCCTGCAATCATTTGATGAAAATCATGGAATATTTTGTGATCATTTGACGGAAATCGTGTCTTTTTCTCGATACTTTGGCAAAATTCACGTCTTTTCCACGATACTTTGATTAAATTCACGTCTTTTTGCGATCGATAAAAATTGCATTTAGTACTATTTGACCGGAAATAGCATCTTTTTCGTGATACTTCAATGGAAATAGCGTCTTTTCGCGATTCTTCGGCAGGAATTGTGTTTTTTCTGCAAACTTTTGACATAAAACCCATCTTTTTACCGATCCTTTGACAGAGACCGCGTCTATTTCGCATCTTTGACCGAGATGACGTCTTTTCCGCGATCTTTCAACAAGAATCGCGTTTTCTTCACAAGCTTTTGACAAAAATCGTGCTTTTTTTCGCAATTTTTCGATGATATTAGAGTGTTTTTCGCAATCCTTCGACAGGAATCGCGTTTTTTCCCGCAAACTTTTGACGGCAAACGCGTCTTTTTTTTTTTTTTTTTGCAATCTTCTGACAGAAATAGCACTTTTTTCCGCGATCATTTCACGAAAATCATGTTTTTTTCTGCAATCCTTTGACGAAAATAATGTTTTTTTTCCGCGATCCTTTGACAAAAGTGAGTGTTTTTCACCATCCACTACCGTCCTCTGAGATTTTCCCGTCTCGTTTCCGTCCTCGGGAATTTTTAAAAGACGGAATTCCGTCTCAAGACGGAAAAACTTGCACCCATGCTTCCCTACCAACATTTATAAATGGAGGGGAGTTTGGCTGTTTCGGAGGGAGAAGAAATGTTTAAAACCTGCCATTATTTTATGTGCTATTTAAAGAATTACCAGAATACAGACATAAAAAATATATCACTGAAGCCATTTTTATCAACAATTCAGAATAATTATGCAAAATCTGTAAAAAAAAACTTTTATACTGTCTAGTTATTACTGGTGGTAAATTCCCTCCCAGTGCTAATTATTTTTGTCACAGATCTAATTATTGTTTTAATAATAATTAATAAAACTTCTAATTTAATAAATTTATATTTATAACTTATATTGTTATAACCAATGTTATTTTTCTGTATATTAAATGTGCAAGATACAAATTTAATCATAAAATAATACTTATTTGAGTGTAGAAAATAAGAAATACCACTATTGATTTAATGATAATTGAGTGTAGAAAATAAGAAGTATCATTATTGTTTGCATTTCTTTAAAAAAGGGGCAAGTCAAATTCATCGAAAAAGACTTTCTTAAACAATGAATACTTTGTTGAGTAAAAGGATACTTTTTGTTTAATGAATGGCTGCTTTCAGGAATTGCATTCACTCAGAAAGATTTGGAGCTGTCAAAAGCTGATTTTAGAGTAGCAAAGAAAAAAAAAATATTGAAGCAGGAAAATTAGTTTGTTGAACATAAAAATGAACTCCCCGTAATATTATTTTTGGGGGGAGGAGGTTCACTTTGACGAAAGTTTCATTTTTTCGCTATCTTTTGATGAAATCTGTCTTTTTTAACGATCTTTTCACGAAATCTGCCGTTTTTTCGGGATTTTTTGATGAAATTTGTCGTTTTTTCCTGAATTTTCTGAGAAAATTTGCCGTTTTTTCGCGATTTTTTTACGAAAATTGTTGTTTTTCGCAATATTTTCGGGAAATTTGTAGTTTATAGTGAATCTTTTGTCGTTTTTCGCGATTTTTGGACGAAATTTGACTTTTTTTGTGAATTTTCTGAGGAAATTTGCCGTTTTTTTGCGATTTTTGATGAAAAATGATGTTTTGTCGCGATTTTTTTACGAAAATTGTCGTTTTTCGTGATATTTTGGGGGAATTTGCCGTTTATAGTGAATCTTTTGTCAAAATTTGTCGTTTTTCATGATTTTTGGACGAAATTTGCCGTTTTTTCGCGATTTTTGGACGAAATTTGACGTTTTACAGAATTCTGTGATGAAATTAGGCATTTTTTCGTGAGTCTTTTGACGGAATTTGCCGGAAATTAGTCGTTTTTTCGCGATCTTTTAACAATATTTGCCTTTTTTAGCAAACTTTTGCGAAATCATGCGTCTTGTGAAACATGTAATAGCTGTTTCTTTTGTGTGTCATCTCCGATCTTTTGCGTAATTTACGCGCAATAGCACATCCGCGGCATCAGTTTCATAATTTTTGGAATTGAATGCGTTTTTTTTTTTTTTTTTTTTTTTTTGGGGGGGGGGGGATTCCGAACAGAATCACCTCTATTTCGCCGCGGAAAAAATCGTGACTTTCAATGATTTTTCGCTGTAAAAAAACTCGCAAAATGTGTCGATTACTTGCACGAAAATATAAAATTCGCAAAACGGTCGTGGGAGTTGATCATAGTTTCATAATGCAAAATTGTTTGGGCGGGAGCCTCCCGTCCACGTTATTCTTTTGGGTGGGATTTCAAAATTTTGGGCGCGAATCCCGCCATCCCGTCCTGAAATTTAAGCCCTGATAAATAAAAAAGAAATTATTAACATGAAATAGGCAGAAAGTATTTGATTACAATAATAAAAATTTATTTTACTAATATCAAGGGTTATTGTGGCTCACTGAAGAATCCTGAAAATTAAGTGATTCAAAGTAGAAAACCCTGAAAATTATCAAATGCAAAATATACCAATTTCAAATGTCCCATTCAATTAAAAAGATTTGGAGCAGAGAGAGAGGGAAAAAAATGGGACAACAAAATTAGTTTTTAAAACAGCAAAAAAGTTTTTGGAACAGAAAATTTCAATCCAACAATAACCCTTTTTTTCACAATCTTTTTACGAAATTGGCCGTTTTTTTGCACTTTTTTGACGAAAGTTACTGTTTTTACGCGATTTTTTTATGAAATTTGCCGTTTTTCCACACTTTTATGACGAATTTTGCAGTTTATTCACGTTTATTTGATGAAATTGGTCGTTTTATCGCGATTTTTTAACGAAATAGATAGCCTTTTTATGATTTTTTGACGAAATAGATTTTTTTTTTTTTTTGCGATTTTTGTGACGAAATAGATCGTTTTTTCGCGATTTTTTAGACAAAATTGATCGTTTTTTCGCAATATTTTTAGACGAAATTGATCGTTTTTCACAATTTTTTGAGGAAATTTAAATCTTTTTATTACGAAATTTGTGTTTTTATCCCACGATTCTATAAAGAAATTAGTTTTTTGCACGATTCTTTAATTAAATTCGTGGGGTTTTTTTTGTATGACCCATTAACAAATTTACGTTTTTCCATGACTCTTTGACAATATTTCCGTTTTACCCGTGATCTTGTGTCAAAATATCCATTTTCAGGCGATTTTTGGACAAAAATCACATTTAACATTTAAAGAAATTTTTTTTTCCACAATCCTTTGTGAAATTTCCTTTTTTTTTTTTGCAATTGTTCGACGAAATTGTCAATTTCTTTCTGCGAACAATGGACAAATTGATTTTTTTCGGCGACCATGTGTCGAAATTCGTGATATTTTAAAATTCGAATTTTCCACTAAATATAATAATCTCATAAATCGTAAAAATCAATCGAAAAATCCGGAAATCCGAGATATACACGGAACACCATGTTGCCCATGTTGAAGTCTTCTGTTTTAAGACAATGCCGTTATGTTTTTCAATGAGCATTCGGCGATCGCGATGAAATAAAATAACCACTGGAGGCGATAAAGGACATCTCGTAGTTGAGGTATTGAAATAGAGGCATATTTTGATGTGGATTAAAATTATTTTACAATTCTTTTTTTATTTAAACGAATAAAAACGGAAGTCTGCACGAAATAAATTCTTGAAAACTCAGAAAGTAAAAATAAAAAAAAAAAAAAAAAAAAGGTAAAAAAGCAAAAATTTAAAAAAAATCGGAAAATCCAAAAAAAGTGAAAATTCAAAAATGACAAAAAAAAGCTGAAAACCACAGATCCGCGGAAGAATCTCATCCCTGATTTTTACGCGATTTTTTCTTGAAAACGGCATTTTATTCCAGCGATCTTTTGATGAAATCAGCGTTTTTTACATGATCTTTTGATGAAATCGCCGTATCCACTGTCTATAAGAAGGGTTGTTAAATACCCGGGTTTTTTCAGAAAAAACCCAACCCACTGTGTTTTTTCAGGTTTTATCAGGGTTTTGGGGGTTATGGGAAGTGGTTCAGAATGCTTGGGGAAAAAAAAATGTTCTTATTACTAAATTTAAAGTAGCTAATTGATTACAAATATATATAAATCAATGACAGTAATCAAAATTATGCTTTGCTTTCTGATAAATTGATTATTAGTAATAATTTATAAAGTATTTTTTATTATTACTAAATAGAATAAGTCAAGTAATTCTACATGTCTACATAATTAAATTAGGATTCTAAGCATTTATGGTATTTTGTTATGAGCTTCTATTATGGGTCATTCCATGCCAAATCAACCAGAGACTCAACCTGACCCTTTCAGATTTCAGGGTTGTTATGATTTTACCCAGCCCAAAAAACCCAGGTGGGTTTTTTTTCAAAATTTCAACTTTAAATTACACATATAATGTATTTATATTACATATATAATGTGTATTGTAATATATTTCTTAATATCAGTACACAACTCATAAAATTTATAACCATCACCCCAGCCCAAAGAAAAGAAATGTCCTAATTATACCATCACAATTTTTAAAAGAAATAATTGTTAGTTAATCTCTGTAGCATGTGTAAGAAACACAAAAAAAATTTTTCCCATTAAAAAAATACTTTGATGTGTAACGTGTTCTATGTTATACTATAGAAACCCATAACAAAATACCATATATGCTTAGAATCCTAATTGAATTATGTAGACATGTAGAATTACTCGCAGGGTTGTTATGATTTTGCCCAGCCCAAAAAACCCGGGTGGGTTTTTTCTGAAAAAACCCACTTGAAAAAACCCAGGAAAAAACCCAAGTGGGTTTTTTCAAAATTTCAACTTTAAATTACATATATAATGTATTTATATTACATATATAATGTATTGTAATATATTTCTTAATATCAGTACACAACTCATTAGATTTATAACCATCCCCCCCCCCCACCCCAAAGAAAAGAAATGTCCTAATTATACCATCACAATTTTTAAAAGAAATAATTGTTAGTTAATCTCTGTAGCATGTGTAAGAAACACAATTTTTTTCCCATTAAAAAAATATTTTGATGTGTAATGTGTTCTATGTTATACAATAGAAACTCATAACAAAATACTATATATGCTTAGAATCCTAATTGAATTATGTAGACATGTAGAATTACTTGGCTTATTCTATTATTTAGTAATAACAAAAAAAAAAAATACTTTATAAATTATTACTAATAATCAATTTATCTAAAAGCAAAGCATAATTTTGATTACTGTCATTGATTTATATATATTTGTAATCAATTAGCTACTTTAAATTTAATAATAAGTACATTTTTTTTTTCAAGCATTCTGAACCACCTCCCATAACCCCCAAGAAACCTCGAAAAACCCTGAAAAAACCCGAAAAACCCTGAAAAAACCCAAAAAACCCTGATAAAACCCTGAAAAAACCCCAAAAACCCTGAAAAAACCCAGTGGGTTGGGTTTTTTCTGAAAAAAACCCGGGTTTTTAACAACCCTGATTACTCGGCTTATTCTATTATTTAGTAATAAAAAAAAAATAATTTATAAATTATTACAAATAATCAATTTATCTAAAAGCAAAGCATAATTTGATTACTGTCATTGATTTATATATATTTGTAATCAATTAGCTGCTTTAAATTTAGTAATAAGTAAATTTTTTTTTTCAAGCATTCTGAACCACCTTCCATAACCCCCAAAAAACCTCGAAAAGCCCTGAAAACCCCCAAAAAACCCTGATAAAACCCATAAAATCCTGATAAAACCCCCAAAACCCTGAAAAAACCCAGTGGGTTGGGTTTTTTCTGAAAAAACCCGGGTATTTAACAACCCTGTCAGATTTTGATGAAATTCTCAGGAATCATCCTACCTGTTGATATAAATGAGAATATATGTTCATAATTTTTTTTAAGCATCAAAATTTCATAGAGTTAATTATTTCAATTTTGAATTTCTCAAGTTCTATCAAACACAGAAAATTTTATGACCACTCATTTCAAAGAGGAGTTTTTAAGGTTTAATTTGATATGCAACTCGACTATGTAAAAATTTTAGTCAGTCATTTTTAAAAATTTTGAAAAAATTGTATGTTTGTTGTAATATTATAAGCTTAAAATTCTGAAATTTTTAGAGTGGGATCTCAATGGGATCAGGAGTTATTAAATAAAAGCAAAAATTACCATTAAAATAGCAATTTAATTCTGTCTATTTTGCTATTTATTTAAATTTGTATGGTAATTTTCAGCTTTTATTTCATAACTCCTGATCCCACTCTAAAAATTTCAGAATTTAAAGCTTATAATATTACAACAAACATACAATTTTTTCAAAATTTTTAAAAATGATTATCTAAAAAATTTTCAAATTTTTTAAATGTTATTTATTTTAACTATACACAGCCGACTTGCATATCAAATTAAACCTTATGAACTCCTCTTAGAAATGAGTGGTCATAAATTTTTTTTATGTTTGATAGAACTTGAGAAATTTAAAATTGAAAATAGTTATGCAAGTCAAAAAATGATGATTTTTCAAAATTTAAATAATTAATTGTATAAAAATTCAAAGTGATAAACAAAAAATAAAAATATGCTCTAATTTATATCATCATAGAGAATGATCCCTGGCAGTTTCATTGAAATCTGAAATGGTCAGATTGAATATTGAATTTTTTTGGTTGATTTGACATGGAATGATCCTTATATAACATAGAACGGATTACACATCAAAGTATTTTTTAATGGGAAAAAAATTGTGTTACATATGCTACAGAGATTAACTAACAATTATTTCTTTTAAAAATTGTGATGGTATAATTAGGACATTTGTTTTCTTTGGGGTGGGGGGTGGTGGTTATAAACTTTATGAGTGGTGTACTGATAAGAAATATATTACAATATATTATATATGTAATATAAATACATTATATGTGTAATTTAAAGTTGAAATTTTGAAAAAACCCACCCGAGTTTTTTGGGCTGAGCAAAATCATAACCCTGTCTATAAGTCAGTTTTTTCCCGCGATCTTTTAACGAAATCTGCGTTATATCCGCAATCTTTAGACGAAATTGCCATTTTCCCACGGTCTTCAGAAGAAATCAGTGTTTTACCTACGATATTTGGTGAAATTGCTGTTTTTTCCACGATCCGCACAGGAAATTCGCATTTTTTATCAATCTTTTGACAAAGTTCGTTTACAAAAAAAATCAACGCAATCGTCGTTTTCCCACAAAATATTGACGAAATGTATGCTATTTTGGTGATCCTTTCACAAAATTTGCATTTCTAAGTAATTGTTTTTTCCGCACGCAAAACCGTACAAGTTGGCAACTATGCGGAACTGATAACCCAATTTCACATTTTCAGAAGAGGATGCCTTAAATTTTCGGACGAGAATCGCCCCTGGAGAAATTGTGAAAAAATTGTACAGGATCATATATTATTTGTGTGTCAGGAAGAGACTAAAATAAAAGTAAATAAATAATACAATCTATTCAAATTTTATATGGTGCCAACTCAGCAAGAATAACTGTTCTACTCCCTTTTATTAAAGGAGGAAGTTTTTAAATACATCCTAGATTGGTGTCTGGAGTGGCGATCCTTTTCAGCGATTGTAAATGTTGTTCTTAAAATCTTAAAGAGAAACAGATTATTTACTGGACAATGTTCAGGATCTTTCATTTGTACCAGGGTTCATACAGAGTTGCAAAGAAAAAATCCAAGGAGTACATAAAAAATCCAAGGAGTCCAAAAAATTTTTAAGACTTATCACTTTGTTGTTATTTATGTGGCATGCACTTGCACAGACCCAATTCCGCAAGTTATCCCCCGCGAGATTGGGGGGGGGGTATCCGCGATCTTCAGACGAAATCGGCGCTTTCCTGCGATCTTTTGATGAAATCAGCGATTTATATGCGATATTTTACCAAAATCGGCAATTTATTGCGATCGTTTTTTGAAATCAGCAGTTTTTCTGCGACCTTTTGACAAAATCGGCATTTTCCCTTTTTTTTAAAAATGAAATTGACACTTTTTCCAATGATTTTTAGACAAAATTTGCTTTTTTAGACGATTTTTTCTCGAAAATGATGTTTTATCCCCGCGATCTTTTCACGAAATTGGCGTTTTTTTTCGTAATCTTTTGATGAAATTGCTGGGTTTTTTTTTTTTTTTCAATCATTCTTTGACAAAATATTTGTAAGCGATCTTTTATCGAAAACAGCATTTTTTCCCGCGATCTTTTAACGAAATCTGCGTTATATCCGCAATCTTTAGACGAAATCGACGTTTTCCTGCGGTCTTCAGATGAAATTAGCGTTTTACCTGCGATATTTGGTGAAATTGCCGTTTTAACCGTGATCCGCACAGGAAATTAGTGTCTTTCAGCGATCTTCTGACAAAATTCGTTGACAAAAACATTGTCGAAATCGTCGTTTTTCTACGAAATATTGACGATATGTGTGCTTTTTCGACAATCCTTTCCAAAATTTGCATTTCTCTGCGATTGTTTTTTTCTGCGCGCAAAACCGTACAAGTTGCTATGCGGAACTGATAATCCAATTTCAAATTTTCGGAAGAGGATGCCTTAAATTTTCGGACGAGAATCACCCCTGAATCCACCATTATCAGCAAAATTGAGGATGATGAATAGTATTATGAAGAAGAAATCAAAGTTGTATATCTAGCTGTAAAGGAATTAAACAGTGTAATCACTTTTTGAAATAAGAAGCTTAGAGGTGTATCTGGATTATTCTTTTCACTTTTCTTTCCCTTATGGCCATGAAAAGTAAATCATTTTGGTGACTATTAGTATGATCTCAACCAATCACTGCTGTGCTTCTGATGAATGACGTGCATAAAAGGTTTACCGTGCGTTTTACAATCGCGATTGTTTTTTTTACGGGCAGCAATATCGTTTGCATGCAAAACCACAATACAATATAAGGAGTTTCTAAGGAGTGTTTTGTTTATCCAAGTAGTTCTAAGTACTACTTGGGAACGTTTTCATTTCTAAGTAGTTTCTAAGGAGTCCAAGGAGTCTGTACGAACCCTGATTTGTACATAATTAATTCCTGTGAAAATCCTCGTGTTTGGTTAAATTTCTTAAATAATACTTAAGAAACAGCAAATAGATAATGTAAAAACATTCTCTTTTATTTAAATATATCTTTTCTCAACATGCCCCGCGGTGCTGCGAGCACCAAGTTATGCAATTCTGCTTGTACCAAAATTTGTGTGTGTGTGTGTGTGGGGGGGGGGGGGGGGGGGATTGTCAGGAGAAATTTTGGTGGAAATTTAAAACTTTGGATTCAGCGACCCAGAAAACAAAGTAAGCCTTTTTCCAGAACTATCATGAATTTTGCTAGGTAGAGCTGCAATACGGTCTTTATTGCCTGGACTATTGTTCAAACAGATTTTTTTTTAATAAACCTTACTGTAAGTTGATTAAAACAGTCTTCGAGAGTTTCAAGATTTTTTTTTAATCATCTTCTTCAGGAGAAAAAAACAAAGCGCCAAACAGTAAAAATAAAGTGATACTCAAGCGCTCGTTGCTGGTCTTAAGTTTTTTTTTTGATAAAGAGGATTCGCAAATTTAAATTATGCATGAGGGAGGGAAAAACATGAAACTGAAACATACAAGTGTGTAATTCTATAATTATTAAAATAATCATAAATCAGTTATTATTATCCGATTAAAATGCAATTTTTATGACATAATCATGTATTTCTCATATAATTCTAAACCGTTTCAAATCAGATTTTTTTTTTTTTTTAAACTTGTTTTACTGTTTTTCTTAAGTATTTGGAAAAAAAAAATCATTTTGTTTGATATATTTACCATTTTAATAGAGTACCTAGTAGAAAGTATTTGTGTACTTAAATCTATATTATGTTCCATTACCTTCGGATCCGGGAATACAATCGATAAAGCACGCTAAGTTTCCCGGTTCGAATCTTAGCAGGGGCATTTTTTCGCTCAGGTGAAAAAACATCCAACTCGTATATAAAATATTTATTTAATTAAGAACTTTTCTTTAATAATTTAGAACCAAAAAAGTCAAATTGTAAAATAATTAAGTCACAGATGACAGTAAATAATTTGTAATGGGAAATATCTGAATTGAATATAATTGAAGTAAAATAATATACTTCTATTCTTCTAAACATAAAATTTAAGGTAATACATTGCGCAGTTATAGCTTATTAAACACTTTGCTCCTCCCACATCATTTTTTCCCCATACACTAAAGGTTAAAATTCAATATTTGTATTAGTAGCCAGTGGCCAGTAGAGGCTGAATGCTTAGTAGCCACTATTGTCAAGTTAGTGGCCACTAATTACTATCAGGGATGCCACTGAGAAGAAAATATTGTGTAAAGGAAAAATTTACGACATTTTTCGCAACATTTATGCTTAGTTTTAGCGAATTACATTGTATTGACATATTTCTTTGTTAAAGGGTCACAGTGCCTTGAAATTAGTCAAGATATATATTTTCGTTTTTTAATATCGACTGAAAGCTTCTCTAATTGTTAATCTTTTGACACCTCATTCTTATCTACACGGCAATTATATTGTCATTGTGAGATACTGTAAATTATGTTAATAAATCCAGCACAATGACCCATATAAATAAAAGCTTTAAACTGATTTTTCTCCTTGTTTATGTTTTTATATTTTGCTTGTTTGGAAAATACTAAAGGCTTTTTTGCTAATTGAGATAAAATATTTGATTTTTTTTTAACTTGTTCATCTGTATTTAATATTTTTGTATATGGATTTAACATTCAAGTTTATAGTTATTTCTTAAAAAGTATTTAAATTGAGTGTTTGCTGAATTTCTTTCATTTTTTTTATATACACAAGAATAAAATTATATTACATATATGCATATATTATCGCGATCTTCTGAAGAAATGTTTTTTTTTCGTGATTTTTTGACGAAATTTATCCTTTTATAATGATTTTTGGATAAAATGTATCGGTTTTTTTTGCGTTTTTTTGACGGAATTTGCAGTTTTTCCGCAATTTTTGAAGAGATCTGCCTTTTTTTGCGATCTAATTACGAAATCAGCCATTTTTTGTGATCTTCTGACGAAATCTACCGATTTTTCGTAATCTTTAGACGAAATTCGTCATTTTTTCACGATCTTTGGACGAAATTTGCCGTTTTTTCGCAATTTTTTTAATGAGATCTGCCTTTTGTCGAGATCTTTTGACGAATTTGCCTTTTTTTTTGTGATCTTTTAACGATATCCGCCGTTTTTTCACGATCTTTTGCCGAAATTTGCCTTTTTTTCGCGATCTCTTGACAAAATTGGCCGTTTTTCGCAATTTTTTGAAGAGATCTGCCTTTTTTTCGTGATCTTCTAACGAAATTTGCCATTTTTTCGCGATCTTTTGGTGAAATCTGTGATCTTTAGGCAAAATCTGCAGTTTTTTCGCAATCTTTTGACGAAATCTGCCATTCTTTCGCGATCTTTTGACGAAATCTGCCATTCTTTCGCGATCTTTTGATGAGATCTGCCATTTTTGTGATCTTTTGATGAAATTGCAAGGGTTTTTTTAATCTTATGAAGAAGTTTGTCAATTTTTTGGAGAAGTTTGCCGGGGTTTTTTGCGATATTTTGATGAATTTTACAGTGTTTTCATGTTTTTTTGACGAATTTTATTTTTTCCGCTATTTTTTACCGAAATTTCTCGAAATCCTTTGATTGAATTCTCGTCTTCCCGCGATCCTTTGACGAAATTGGCAATTGTTCTTCGAATGATTGCCGAAATTGGTTATTTTCGGCGCCCATTTGTCGAAATTCGTGATGTATTTTATGTCCTAATTTTCTGATTTATGGCCGATTTTTTTTTTTTTTTTTTTAAATTTTCGGAAATGATTGATCGCTATTTTGGCGATCAGATGTATAACATAAAGTCGCCATTTTTTTACATTTAGTCGCCCTGTGGCCGGTGTCGACCGCAAATTTTAACCTTTACCATACACATTTGAAAGGTATTTGGGCAATGCAAAATTAATAAAATGAAAATATGTTATTTTAAAATAAAATAGCGTATTTTTATTTGTTCTTAAAACTAGCCAATCTATAAGAACCGATTTTTTCTGAATCAGTCCATTTCAAACTGACTCCGAGGAATTTGTCCTTTTCAGATTCGGTCCTTTGCGGAATCGTTCAGAAAAGGACCGAATCCTTTTTACAGAAAGGAATCGTTC
This sequence comes from Maratus speculifer, assembly GCA_964019185.1. Taxonomy (NCBI): domain Eukaryota; kingdom Metazoa; phylum Arthropoda; class Arachnida; order Araneae; family Salticidae; genus Maratus; species Maratus speculifer. The sequence goes on from OZ025289.1 coordinate 383,446,446, forward strand.
CTTCAGTTCCAATGCCGGACTTGTTTCTCAGCAAATAACACATCTCTAATGTATACTCATAGAAAAATTAAGGTTTTAATAAAAACAGTCTCAAAATTTTTAAAGTTTTTTGCTTATAATTTGTAATTTAAAAAAAAATCTTCGTTTCTGAGAATATGACAAACAACAATGTGCATACCCTGTCATTAGGGGGAAAAAAAAGTAAGAAAAATGAGCTGGTTTACTAAATTTTTCACTAGGCATGTGTGGCCACTATCAAAATTTCATTTGCATATTGTGTTCGCCAAATATATAAAGCAACTTTTGTGAAAGACAAAGACATAGCTTGAAAATTCTGAAAGTGACTGTCGATAGAATTAACAAATCTGTTATTCCCAAGATGAAGTAAAAAGATGAGGAGCTTTAACCAGTGGCATGCAAAATGAGCAGTCGCCCCGGGCACGGAAATGGTAAGGGGCGATAAATTGATACTACGAACATAATTTTTATTCAAAAGGAAAATTTCTGGAAGGGGAGGGAGGAAACATCAAATTTAGACTTCACCTTGGGCGCAGTTTTCAGTTCCTGGTTGTATCCATATATCCATTATTAGTGTCAATATATCAAGCATATACTACTATTATTTGGATACGGCTCCTCCTTTTTTTTTGCTTCATTTTGAGAACAACGGATTTTGAGCTTATTCTATAACTGAACACTTCCAGAATTTTCAAACAATGTTTTTGCGACTTTCATAAAAGTTGCTCTGTACAGCTAACACAATAACCAATAGAAAATTTGATTGCATTCACACATGCACAATGAAAAATTGTTTAATAAACTGGCAAACTTTTCACACAATTTTTATTATCTTTTTAATTCTGATTAAAAAGTAGTATGTACAATGTTGATTATCATATTTCCTGGACAGTTTTTATAATATTAAGAACTCTGCAAATTATAAGCTAAAAACTTTGAAAATTTTGGGACTTTTGTTATAAAAACCTTATTTTTTGTACGAGTATATATGCCCTCTTCACAAAAATTAACACAGATTATAACAACAGGCAGTTAATCAAGAGTTTGAATGCTTTTACTACATTAGTTTTGACAGGGTTATTCAAAAGATATTCGTTCCTTTTCAATTTGTTGAAGGTCCCATATGGAGTTGAGGGAAAAAATCTTCAGGGTAATAAATGATCTGTACCTACTATTATGCTTACACACCTATAGTTTCAGGTAAATTCTTCGTGTATTTTTCTAGATATTTAACAAAATGTCTAAAATCACAAGTGGTCGGTCCCTTTTGGTCATATAGTGTATTACAGAACGTATTAGAATAAATTTTAGATAATCACATAATTGAAAGTGTTTACTTATTACTATATAAACATATTGCAATATTCTAACAGTAAACGAAAATGTTAGATCTGTTGTGGGCATAACACTGTTGCAGAAATTATGAATTTAGGATTCTAAAATGTGAATGTACAATTATATAATCAAAAATTAATTTCCATTCAAATTTCAGCATTTGAATATCTTAGAATGACTTTACAATGTTGTTTGAAACACATTTTATGACAATCAATGCTTCAAAATAACAACCGATGTACACATTATATTAAATAGTACTATTCGTGCATCCTCTACTACCTACACATGAATAATAGCATGAAACAAAATGATTTTGAATTGTACTTATGTGCAAAAAAATTACTTAAATACAAGAAATATTTTAAACATAAATAATTTAGATGAGTTACAATACATAATTAAACACAAAATTTTCAGGTAGAGAAAATGGCGAATCGCGCTCTAATAAAATGGCGCTTCAAGATGGGAATTTACCTTCTTCAAAATTTAAACTGAAAAACACTTCTTCAGAATTTCTTTAGTCTGTTAAGAAAAACTTCAGCGAAGACCTTCGAAGTAATAATTCTTGATAGATCAATTATTTATTTACATAAATATAGAAAATAATTTCAAATATAATAATTCAACAAGAGTTCAAAAGTCCATAATAATGGGATCCTCACTATTTTCGGTCCATATCATATCGGATCGTATCGGTACGGTAATCATCGAATACCGAAACAGTATAATGTTGCCAAATTTATTTTAGAAAAATGAAAGATGATCAGCAGATAACAACATCTGCCTGGTCCACGGAGCGCATTTGTATGAAAATTTATTATAAGCTAAAAATTTTCCATTTCATTTATGTATGAGTAATCAATACCCCCTAAAATATGAGAAATCGCATGTGCGAAATTGTGAAAGTAACAGATAATCCAGCGAGAAACATCCAAAACAACAACAACAAAATATTCGTCTGCTAATTCTACGCTTGCGCATTCAGAAAGCGGCACAAATTTTGTATCTATTTATTTTAGCACTTTTGTATGAAGGGAAAATGCTTGACAGCGAAAGAAGGAATGAATACGAAATATTGAAAACATGTATAATTTCTTTGAGACAGAAAGGTATTAAGTTAGGTTTGTCAGAAGCAGAAATCGCCTTTCTAATCGGATCAAAAGTAGAATGTGACAGTTGTCCGAATAAAACATATTGTTCAAAATCATTTTTAGGCATTAATTTTACTTTGCTTTTACTTATTATGGTTTCTATCTCAGCTATAATGTTAAATGGCAAGGAGTTTAGCTTAAGTCGATGTATAATAGACAATAATTATTTTCTTATGGAAATGACAAGACCAATTGCAGATTGCAAAATTTGCCAAAACGTCGAAAATTTTATAGTGTTAGAAAATGTTTCTAAAGAAGAATTTTCTTCATATGCCTATCTAGGCCATCCTTTGCTTGTTAAGGGTGGATGCTTGAATTGGACTGCTCTTAATGTCTTTGATTTTGATTTTTTCAAATCTTTATATTCATCTACACCTGGTGCCTTTGAAAGTGTGGAAGATGAGTGTCAGTTCTTTCCGTTTCGTACGACTTTTTTAAGTCTTTATGAAGTACTTCATATGCCAGAAGAACGGGCGAAAATGACTTCTCCTGATGCAGAAACCTGGTACATAGGATGGTAAGGTTTATTTTTAAAAAAAATACTGCATAACAGGGATGTAGTTGTGAAAATAGCAGAGGATGTACGCTCTCTGCAGACGCCATAAGCTGAAGGCAGAGGATATACACTATAATATGTATTATTATAGCTTTCTTAAGAAACAGAGGGTATACGGTTGTCCTTTAAAAAATCCAGAAGGTATACAGCATATACCCCCCATATACCATCCACTACATCCCTGCTGCATAATCAATTTACATAAATCTAATATAGGGAAGAGTGGGGCAGTAAGAGGAATGAGATCTTAGATTTATATATATATAATTCTAAACATTTCATCAATCGCGTACAAGATCATGTGAAAGTAGCCCAATGTTCAGTTGAATTTATTATTATTATTATTTTTTTTTTAAATCTGTATAAGCTTTATATTATAAAAGAAAAGAAATGATTATTTCAAGAATCAAAAGTAAATTTGCTTCATATACTTTTTATTCTTTCTGTATATTAATGAGTTGCTTACGCATAGATACAATACTTTCCCTATTTATGGAACATTATATTGCATATCATCAATAATTTAAACTAAGCTTAAAGGCAGCATATTTGTTTGTCCAAGGTTTAATATAAATCAAGTGAGTGGGGAGGAATGGGACATGTCATATTTGTTCTAATAGCATAGATCTTTAAACAATTTTAAACTTTATGGGTTGAGGGGGGAAAAAAGGCATTTTTAAACAGTTGAAATATACTAAATGCAGAAGAATTCACCCCATAGAGTAATGTCCAAATAATTTATTCTTGTCATAAGAAACTATGAAGACATGCAGAGATTGAAAGAAGATTTTTATGAAATGATGGCTCTGATAGGGGAGAGGGGAGCACATGTTAACGGTTGGTACAAGAAGTTTAACACAAAACAAGGAATGGGACATGTTCAATTACTTCTTTATAATAAGATGAATATAAATTGGTAATACATAAAAATATTTTACTAAAACTTGTAAATAAATTGATGATTTTTTAATGTCATCTATGATGGACAATGCTGAATTTCCATTCCAGTCATGAAGATACTGGAGTTTTATACTGCGGCACACACATTATCAACTTACAATCAGGCCTGGTCGGCGATCGCCGAGGGCCCCCGCCCCAAGGGGGCCCCAGAAGTGCCACTCAAAAAAGGAATATACGATTTTATATTACTACTTACATAAGAAAAAAATGGAGTATTTTCCAAAAATAATATGCGTTTACAATAAATTTTAAACAATTGATAGTTTTTTCATGGTAACTTATATAGTTTCGTCGTGTCATGACATTGGACAGACAGAATAGGGCTGCTGACTGATACATCGCCCTTTCTGCAGTACTCACAGAATCAGATTCAGAGTGCATCGTGACGCTCACTTGCCAGTCTCGTACAGTATGGTTGTAACTAGTGCAATTTCACAGTGTGGTCAACCTGAAGCAGTCGTATGAAAGCGACAGTACGAAAAGGAAAGAAAAAAAATGAAAAAAATTTTTAACATTGAAAAATGATTAAAACTTTTAATACTTGGTTGAGTAGTAAGGACGACCCAATTCCACTCAATTTGCACATAAAAAATTAGTTTTTCTTAACATACAATTAAAATCCTTTTAAAGAATATTACATACACATTTATGAAATATTTTATATTTTAAAACTATACTTTAAAATCACAATATTTACTCAACATAGAAAATACACGATAATAACATTAATGATTACTTAAAGCCTAGATTTTTGAACATTTAAATAAAAATTCATTTTAAAATTAATGTAGTTTAGATTTAAAGAAAAAAAAAAAGACGGTAAAAACATGATTAACTTGTGAAGATGTATTATAAAAAATATATTTGTGAAAATATTTCTCTGTCATTTATTAGAGCTTTTTTCAAATCCAAAGGAGTTAGTTCCTGACACATTTCTAAATTCATTTTCTTCGGAAATGCATAAGTTTTGCTGTTTTTTCTTATTCAGAACCTATGTAATCGAATGGTGTCTTCCATTTTTTGATAAAGAAGTTATATCTTTTAGAATTATTGTCAAAGTTAGCATTTTGAATTGAATTTTTGGAAGCAATATCATTGAAAAGGGGAAAAACCTGCAGTCACGTGACAAAAATCTCTTACCATTTGATAATTTATTTACCGAAAAAGGTAAAATTATTCTATTCCCAAATCCTTTAATAGTCACACATGTCAATTTTATGCATTTACAGTTAAAGATTAGTCAAAGTTTCGCGTTATTGAGAAGTGGATTGAAAACCACCCTAAGTTATACTTCCAAAGATTCCATTGACAGAAGTTTATTATCGTTATTAATATTTTTAAAAAACATAGTAACTGCCCTACACATTCTGAGAACATTCAAGCCCAGTTCTGGCCCGACTCTACTACATAGAAAAAAAGTGCACACCCTGATCACGCCCTTAGGTATGAGTCTGCTGAAAAAATTAAACCCTGCCTCTGATACTACATGACAGTTCGATGCCCGCAATTTTGTTTGGATGGTGTCAAACAAGCATCGGCTCGTGATGCACATTTATACCCATTCTCGTGAAAGTCATTTACTGAAAGCAAATCATATTTTATCGTCTTTGTTTAAGTTTTTATATCAGATTGGTAGGTTCCCTAATTTTTTTTTATCGGCCCAGCATTCCCGCTAAATTTCTTTGCCCTACCGGGCTGGATATGGGTCTCGGGCCAAACCCGAGCCATGCAAACCTCTACAACAAATAATAGGTTCAATGTTCTGTAATATTATTTTAAAAGACCCGTATGATAGCATAATATTCAGCATGATGGTAGGTAGTACTCCAGATATAGCTGTTACGAGTTGGCAATTTGCATTAGCTATGGCCCCACCAGTGGCCGAGAGGTTCTGACCTTCAAACTGGTAAATGGTAGGTGCTGGGTTCGAACCTAATCGCGACCGTCGACCTAACCGTTCGGAGTTTTCCGTGGTTTTCTTCGAACCTTGCATTTCCTTGCATAAATACAGGTTATGTTCACTTAGAAAGACCCCCACGGAGGGCAGCCCTCCCCTTAAGGCCTATGTTCCAAGTGTAGATAATTGGCCAGCATAAAATGCAAACAAAGAAACAAAGCGTCAGCTATGTCCTTCGAGGAAAGGTATGTGAAAGACTTTTAGGAAAACAGACTGGCTAGTAAGCAGAAGATTCACAGCTTTTGAACTGTGATGCAGGAATTTGCTGCAAGAAGATTAAGTCACCGATTTTAACGAAAGTGGTATCGTTGGAAATATTTCATTATGAGGAGTAAAAAACTCAATGAAACTACCTGTCGGAAACGAGTCATTTCCGAGATATCTGACAATTTATGTAACATAGCTAGTACATACTTACTGGGCAATCGCAAAAAAATTTGTTTAGATTTTGACGAAAGTGGTATTTTTTGAAAGATCTTATCGTGAGGAGTAAAAAATTCAAAAGAACTACCCAACGGAAATGAGCCGTTTTCAAGATATCCGATAATTTAAGCCACATAGCTAGTACATACTGGGCTAGTGCACACCTAACAGAGGACTCAAAAAATTGTCGTCTCGATTTTGACAAAAATGATGTAGTTGGAAAGATATCATTTTGAGAAGTAAAAAACTCAATGGAGCTACCCTTCAGAAATGAGTCGTTTTCGAGATATCCTACAATATATGTAACTTAATGCAGTTTCCCAGTAAGTGTGCATTAGCTACGTGATACAAATTGTTGGATATCTTGAAAATGTTTCATTTCCGACGGGTGATTCCATTGAGTTTTTTAATCCTCCTGATAATATTTTTTCAGTGATATCACTTTTGTTAAAATCGAGACCAAAATTTTTTGTGGTTTCCCAGTAAGTGTTCACTAGCTATGTGACATGAATTGTCAGATATCTCGAAAATGGCTCATTTCTGATGAGTAGTTTCATTGAGTTTTTTACTCCTCACAATTAAATCTTTCCAACGATACCACTTTCGTCAAAATCGGTGACTTATACTTCTTGCAGTTCTCTAGAAAGATAGAATTAAAAAAAAGTGTACTTTTTGCTGATTTAAGGGTTTATATTATTTTTTTATCACTAATATTCATATATATATAGATATAATTACAATTTTCTTTCTATTTTAAAAATGAGCGGTTTATTAATGATTCAGAATTTTAAATTTCATTTAAACATTTTTTCTTTTTTCTTCAAAGCTATTTTTCTTTTTATTTCGCGTTTTTAAAGAATTTTGAGATTTTTTTAAATAATTTAATTTGAACATTTTAAATTTAATTAAAATAAATAACTTCTTTTTACTTTAAATTTATTGATGCTACCATCTATGTAAGAATTTAATAATTATAAATCAACAATTTGGATTTATTAATTAAAGGATAAGTTATTTTGAAAGATATATTAAAGGAAATACTCTGAGCGATCTGCGATCATACGTACCAACTTTTTTTTATTACTGTTATGTCACTTTTAATATTTACTTAGGTATCACAATAAAATTTAGATTATTATGACTTCAACACAGTCATTTGATTGCCGAAAACTAAAAATAAACCTCACGTGCATTTTTAAATAATTACCACTTAAAATGGATAATTCTTATTTTTTTTCTAGCATAAAATTGGTTTAGGTATGGTGCATAAAAATAATATAAATATACAGAGCCATAGCTATGGGAGCGCTATGGGCAGCCCACTAAAATATTTTGAGCCCCCCCCCCCTTCCCCCATGGAAAAGATTCTAAGTTCACTCAATGAATTTCTGTTCCGAAAATTCAAATGAAATGCTGTTCAAAAATCTAATTTAGTTTTGAGACCTTTTCACAGTTTTGCAGAGTTACTAGATTGTATCTAAAATAAGTGTTTCAACACTCCCTCATCCTATTTGTACATATGAAGCTAACATGATGTTTAATTTTGCATCAGTTATACACTCAAAACTTTCACCATCATATACTTTTCTTAGCATAAAATGAAGTTATTGTAACAGTTTAATAAGAAACAAAGTACCTACAATGTGAAAATGCACTAATTTATCTTTCTGCGTCAGAAAGAAAGAAAAAAAATTTATGAGCCACCCCTACCCTACATTCTCTTGAGTCCCCCCCCCCCTATTGTTCTCTCCTAGCTACGGCCCTGTAAATATATATTGTGAAAGTAAGTTAACAACTTTATAAAAAGCTTACATTTTTCTCAACTATTTTCCAAGTGACAAAATAGCCTAAATGTGTTTTTTTGCCATCCAAGCCTAAATTTAAAAATATTCTATTTTTGCTAAATTTCCGGTAAGGGGCCCCTTTTCGTTCTTTAGCCGAGGGCCCCCAAAGGAGCCAGTTCGGGCCTGCTTACAATCTTTGGTTGATCGTATTATCTAATCTGACAATAGCCTATTTATGATCTATAGCTTTGTTTTATTGCTGTCCCAAACCTCTCTGTTAGTTGGGAGGTATCGGAAACTTACAATTTCTTCAATTATAAAATAGCTATTGCATGTTATGTTTCTATATTGTTCAGAGAGATTAAAAAGTGTTTCACCTTGCACTCTGTAAATTGAAATTTTGTTTTTGAGTTGAACAAAATTGATTTTCTTACTTTTGAAAAAAGTGTCCCACACAACCCTATTCTCCCCTGTAGATATTTAATCATCCTTCTAAGGTAAAAATTGTCGATTTTTATTTTTCTAATTCTGTCAAAATTAATAAATTAGTTTATTGTGCTGAAGCAGTTTATTTCATATTCCAATTACAAAAATTCTTAAGAGTTGCACATAAATGGTTACACTTTTTTTCCAATCTGTTAAATAATTTTAATTAAACTTAGCTTCACTTTAATTCTAAACAATAAGGATAATTCACATTATATCTAAATTCAAGCATTTCTTTCTGTTCTTTCTTCATATTGGCCTAATATTTTATGCAAAAGAGAGATTATATGCATTATTCAGTACTTTTTGATTAGCCAAGCACGTCAGTGGTATATAAATATAGAAAAGATGTGTGGACACCCTTAAGGAATTTTTATTAAAATAATTCTTTTATTGATAGTTTTTATATTCTTTTTTTTTTTTTTTTTTTTTTTTTTTTTCATTTTTATATTAATCTGTGAACAATATTTTAACCATTCTTATAGTCTCATTTCCAAATATGAAACAAAATTTAATTTTAAATAACATAAGTATATCACAACACCAAAAAACCCAGTAATGGACACCTAATAAAAAGTAATAAACAATTTTCTACAAATCAATTTTCTGTGCAATTCTACATTGCAAGCATGCTTGGTAGCACTGCATGAGTGTGATACACTGCAGAAACTAGGTTTTTGTACTATGTCACCTTGCCTTACATTCATGTTTAATCAAGCTGCATCTTTACTAGCTATATCTTTACACTACACATTTTTATAGTAACTGTGATTGATTTCTTTTCATGGAAAAAGCACTGTGATTTTTTTCAAAGTTGCCATTGAAGTGAGTTGCAGCCAAGAAGGGATACTTTGTCTTTTCTCATGCTTAATTAGAAGTATACTTGTCAAACCCTTTTTCCCTTTTTCATTCATTCCCTTTTTCATTTTTTCAATAATATTAAAATTAAATCTTTTATCCATTGAAATCTGCTTAAAATTTGTTTGTGTATCTAAAATAGAACCTAAGTTACAGCTGTTTAAAATTACATCTATTTACAGCTTTTCAATTGTGTTTAAAAGTTATTTTTAGCTTTTTCTCAAAATGAAGTTTTTTCAGATTTTTACTATGTATAAAACATGCTAAAACAAAAAAAATATGCATGAAATGCCATAGAATTTTCTGTGCTTCTTTTACAAATGCCTTTTGAGGGAATAGACAACACTCATGATAATATATAAGGGTGATTCTCTCCAAATAGGCCAAAATAATAGTCATGAGGGAATGACTGTGAGGGAGTGATGAATTTTAACAAAATGCCCATTTACTTTTTTACCATTATCTGAATTGCGATTAGGCTTAGTGGGATTTAAGAGTAACCGTCAGTGTTATTTTGTCCTATTCTCTCCATACTATATTCTTACAAACAGTATTTCTCATTTGCTATTCAACCAATTTGTTCGAAATTTTTTTTGATAATTGATATAACTTATTTCTTTAACTTGGCAAAATTTCATAAAAGAAAAGTATGGCCTTCTTTTTTAAATTAAAATTTTAAATTTCTGACATTAGTTCCGGCAAAAATACCGAGGTGGACCTAGGAGTACTGTCGCTTACTCGTAAAGAACAAGCAAGCAATTGTTTTTTTAGTTTTTACCTATTTTCCTGTCAATTGTTATTATTATCTCTCTTATAAATGTATTATAGGATACCTCTTACTGGATATTATATGAAATATCCCTCAGTAAGACATTTTGTTTCCGCAAAATATGATTTTATTAGTAAAATTCCACTACAGATTGAAAGATTCTTTCAAATTCTGGTAACCTTCTTACTTCCGTTTGGAAAAAAAAAAGTTACGCTGAATAGGCAGTATCTGTGAGGAGAGCAACCGAGTTGACCTTTGACTTTAGTATTGTGGTGGGGAAAAGAGGGTCACTCACAGACAAAGGAACTGTAGGGTCACTATTTGTAAGCTGCTTTCTGTAAGAGGCAATTTTTACTGTACAAAATTTTTCTGAAAAAAAAAAAACCTTACTCAAAAGGCTCATTCGCTAATATAAATCCTGTGGAAGAAATTAAATAAATATATATATCAGTTGCATTTCATTATCTTTATTTTATTTTATTTATTATTTTTTAGTTTAATTATACATATATAATTAGCGAATGGGTCTTTTCGTTTGACTGAAGTAGCATCTGAATGATCATTTTTTTTTTCTAAACAGGGAAACAATTTAGCGATTTTTGCTTGTGAAACCTTTCTTTGATAAGCCGGAATAGCATTTACAGTGCACTAAATTGTCTAAAATATAAGTTAAAATATGCTAATTTTCGGGTTTGGTTACTGTTAAAAAATTGCCTTATTTAAAAAGAACTTCTTCAACAGTCTCAAATGCTCATGGAATTATTATTTTTTTTGTATTATTATTTAGCTCATCTTGCTTACAAAAAACACATACAATTGACATGCACAATTTTCTAAAAAAGATGTGAAAAAATGTGCGCGCAAGGCATTTTTTGATTAGATTTTATAAAATTTAAACCAGTTCTCAAAAAAATCCTCTTTGACAACGCGAAAATTTCTGACTCATTATTATACATAAAGTCATTGCACTTGATCATAATCAGGACAGCGGAGTCGCAGTCGGGCACATTTTTTTGTGAAAAAATGTCAGATTACCAAAATACTGTCAAATAAAATACTGCGTACACAGTAGATAAAAACCGTTTTTAATTAAAAATTGTAAGATTTTTTCTTCTGAACTAGTAAAATTTTCATCTTTATTTATTTATATATGTATTTATTTATTTATCTTTTTTTTTTTTTTTTTTTTTTTTTTCAATTTCATCCAAATTTTTATGCGCTGAAGGACACGAATTAACATCAAAATTGTAATTTTTTTTCCTTTTCAAGCCTGCAAGTCCGAAATAGTAAATTTTCTGTTTTGTTTTCTTCTTTAGGTTTCGATAGTTGGATTTTTCGGGTTTGTGGGATGCAAAATTAAAAAATTAGGAAAAACGGAAAATATTTTTTGTTTTTCCTTTATTCTTCCAAGGTTCTAAGAAAGCAACGCTAGTATATTAGCTTAGCCTAGAGTCAGAGTTGAAGTAGTTAAAATTTTCGGAGTTGGCTATTTCTCCCACCGTCTCCGCATCCCTGATTATAGTTGATCATAAATGATTTGCAATCTAACGGGTTCTTTTTTTTTTTTTTTTTTTTTTTTAGAAAATTGGATAATACCTTGAGTTATAAGCAATTGTTTTCTCAGAGCGGTAGTTTTATTTCCTGGCCTATTTTGTCCATACCGGAAATGGTATGAGGAGTTTTCGATTTGCGATTTTTAAAATGGTTTTCTAGGAAAGATGTAAGAAAACATCTTATTGCACTTTTACCCGTAAGGAATGGGACAGACAGTACTTCTTAAAAACAAACTGAAGAAACAATATTCTTTTCTTTTATTTATTAGTAAACACAAGTATCATTTCAAACATACTTCACGTAGGATTTGTAGAACAGTTGATTATATAATGCATACACATATGACAAAAGAATAAGAATGACTAACATTCGGATATTCCATATTTTGGAATTAAATAATTTTATAATCATTTGATGATTTAAATAATAACTTTGCATTTTCATAAAAATAGATAGCATGGAATAAAAAAGTAACATACTATTTTGGTGCAAAGACCAGATTACAAAGTAAGAAGAAAAATTTGATATTCTTGAAGTCAAGGATATCTATTAAAAGTATTTACACAACAGAGCAAAGACGCATGTAGAGCGCTTTGGCTGTAAAGTATGCCCTTGTAATTTAAGAAGTGTATTTGAAAGAAAATAATCAAACAGATTTATAAACAAATAACTAGTTTTATTTAATCAAATAAAAACATAATGGATTTAAAAGTATCAAAATTAAAAGCCATTAACATATGCTCAAATAACTTAACACGTAAAATAAAGACCAATATTGTTTATTCAAATTGGATGGACCAGAGCACCAATAAACTATCTATTATAATTAAAATCCATTTAATTAATTCTTTTCAATAAGAGACCAAACTGCATTTAAATTTATCCAAATATTATTTCTATATCAACTTATGTTAAGCTTAATTAAATTTAAAGATTCTACTTTACCCACGTCATCTCCCCCCCTAAAAAGTAATCTTCAGGCTAGCCAAACTAAATTATGAAAAAGATTTCTCTAAAACACTCCACACTGCCACTAGGAATGTTTTCCTACAATACCATTACTGCCACCAAAGGTATTCCCCAACCTTGTCCTGTTACTGCCACCTAGGACTTTATTTGGGGGGAGAGAAAAGAGAATACAAAAATGAATTCCTATACTATAGTAAAAAGATCTCACAAGGAAATCACAGCGAGAACAGTCTTTAGAATTCCTTAAAAAGTTGTAAAAGAATTTCGGTGCTACCGACACACAACAACTTCCAGTACCCGGCACGGCTATCCAGAAAGCACAGGTCTGAAACTGCGCTTGCTGCAGTCGATCCATAACACTAAAACCGGATTAAATATCCGCTGGTTCCTTTGGATCCAGTCCACAACACTAAAGTATAAAAGGAATCATTTTTTGATAAAGAAATAAGCTTGGCTAGATTAATATTCGACCAGACCAATATCTGGGACAATAAAGAAAAACTATACTTTGAAAAGAGGAGAAGAAACAGACAAGGCAAAATAAATTATTTCTAAAAACATTTAAAAAAGGAAAAACCTGTTTAAAACATGTTGTCAGCGGCAATGGCTATTTTCGTCCCTAAGGAGTTTCTTATGAATCTTGAATTTCCATAACTAAATCAGTGACAGTCCAACTCGATAGATCAACTTTCAAAAAACATTCCCTTCATCTTCACTGACCTCCTAATCTCCAATGTCCAAGCCATCATTACATGCGAGATTTCTCATTTCCCTTTATAGCAGCTTTAAACTTCTTAATTGTATTGCACCGGTAATGTATTCATAATTTACAAACACAAGGACGAAACATCACACACCAAACCATAACAATAACTCGTTAAAAGCGGGAGTGTAAAAGCATCCTTCCCCGTTCCTTCCTTCTGCTATAAATAGCTACCGGCAACGCCCACTTACGTCATCTTCTACTGACAAGAAACACCACCTTTGGTTTCTAGAAGTTACCTGTGAGATCGGACCAATGCTGATCGGCCATGCTAGGAAAAGGTCTCGTGCCGTCGGACATGTCACGCCATCTATCACCTTTCTCCGTAACTTGTCAGTTAACAATATCGATGTGACGATGTTTGCCGGTAAGCTTAGTGAATGGAAGGAAAAACAAATGCCAGGAAATATGATTGTTACGTTAGTTAATGTTGATGCACAAGAGAGTTAATGAATCAAGGTAAAAATAAAGATATTTATTTTTATTAGTTTTGAATACTGAAATAAAGATATTGAGTGTATTTAAATTAGAAACTTAAACTATTGAAACTGAAACATATAAAAGTAAAAGGTATTTATTTCAGGATTTATTTTAGGGTTAATTAAATAAAAAAAATAAAAATTATAAAAGGTTAGTTGAATGATGTAAGTTGAATGAAACAGGTTTGAATGGGACAGTTTGAGTGGAGTGATAAGAAAAATAAGGAGAGAAAAATAACCATTTTTCTGACAAAATTGGGTGTACATCAAGTGCGCCCACGAGTAGGAGGAGATCATCTAGTGCGCTCGCAGCTTCTTTCCCATCTGTATCTTGTGCGCTCAAGGGGGGTGAGATAAGTAATCCATCATTCTATTGAGGGTTGTCTTAATGAGATTTTTCCTAAAAATTCTACTGGGTGCAAATCAAGCTATCGTAACTCTTGGCGACAACAGTCATAACACTTATAAACACAAGGTCTACATTCATCTAGCATTGCATTACGTCGTATTGTGACTTGGACAAAAAACATTTTTTCATTTATAATGGCAGTGTTTAGTAAATATCTCAAAGGTTAAGGTAAATGGAGAAAAAGTTACCAAAAAAAAAGAAGAGCAGGGAAAGAGGGAAAAAAAGTGACACAGAAAAAAAGTGACCGGAAAAAAAAGACTGCAAAAAAGTAACAAGGAATTTATAAATATTAAACTTGTTGATAAATAAAAGCTAAAAATTAAAGTGGTAACGAAGAGTGAATTTTTTATATTCTGATCAGTGGGATAGATAAAATATTAATAGAATAAATAATGGGAATGTAAAAAAAAAAGTTATTATTCATGTTATTATTGCATTAAAACAGATATTTCATTTTAATTATTAACCCTTAGATGATATTAAATATTAAACTTAGTTTCATTATGAAGAATTGATTTGAAAAATGATTACATATATTTTTAACGGAAAGATATAAAATTGGAATGCCTGATTATGGAAGGGATTTTGAATCGAACGTAATTTTCCATTTTATGATAGTTAAATGACCTATCCAGTTCTAAGCTATTTCGATCACGTGATCATCCGTTTTTCTCCTGCTTTTTGACCGGTTTTTCTGCTTTCGTTGGGATATGTGCTCAAAAAGGTCAACTTTGAAGGCTTGTTATGAAAAATCTCTTGTGCTTTTAAAAAAACAGAAAATTGAGTGCCATTAGACAGTTTCTGAATAACAATACCTGCTATTTTCATGCATTTCCGAACAAAAATAAATTAATACATGTGTCACAAAGTGGCCCTTTTTGATTTAAGAACACCCTTAATATGTTATTTTTTTCACAACATTATTTTCATCCATTCATGTATTCGATAGTTACCAAATAACTGATCCAATATTTCTATTTAAAAATTTGACTTTTTATTTAAAAAAAGTTATTTAAAAATTAATAGAAAAATATTTTGAAGATGAAAATCATAAAGTCAATTACAACGTATTATCTTTATATATAAAAATCTTCTGTGCGTGTGTATGTAATTGAACTCCTCCTAAACGACTGAACCGATTTTGATGAAATTTTGTGTGTGCGTTCCAGTAGATTCGAGAATGGTTTAGATTCACGTTTCGTCGAAATTGATTCAGTACTTTTTTAGTAATTAGGCAAAAACTAATAGTTAGTGATTTTGCGCTAATTAAAAGTGCTATATATATTAAAGAAAGTCAGGATTTCGTATTAATCATAGCACAAAAAAATCTACCGATCCAAAAATCTTGAAAATTGGGGTAAAAATACTTCTTACACCATCGAGTGCCGCTAAAAAGGGATTTTCGAAAATTCCACCCCTACAATGAGTAGAAAAAAGAACGAACTTTAAAAAAATTCCTTAAAATTCGGCTTTTATAGTTATTTTTCATCTGGTAACATATTTTAGTGTATTTTTTCATGCTGAATCGAACGGTACTAAGCAAATTTGTTTAAGTCCATTAGTTCCTGAGATAATTCATATTTTCCAAATTTGGCGATGTCTTCGGCGCAAAAATCTGAAAATTTCAATCCTTATCTATACATAAATAAGAAAGTCAGAATTTCTTTTTAATCACAGCACAAAAAATTCTACCGAATTTAAAATCTTGAAAATTGGGGTAAAAATACTTCTTATAACATCGAGTGCCGCTAAAAAGGGATTTTCGAAAATTCCACCCCTAAAGAGGGTAAAAAAAAGAATGAACTTTTAAAAAATTCCTTTAAAATCGGATTTTGTAGTTATTTTTCAACTGATAACATATTTTAGTGCATTTTTTCATTCTGAATCGAATGGTACTAAGCAAATTCGTTTAAATCCAGTAGTTCGTGAGATAATTCAAATTTTCCTAATTTGGCGATGCCTTTGGCGCAAAAACCTGAAATTGTCAATCCTTATCTATATATAAATAAGAAAGTCAGGATTTCGTTTTAATCACAGCACAAAAAATTCTACCGAGCCAAAAATCTCGAAAATTGGGGTAAAAATACTTCTTATAATATCGAGTGCCGCTAAAAAGGGATTTTCGAAAATTCCACCCCTAAGAGGAGTAGAAAAAAGAGCAAACTTAAAAAAACTCCTTAAAAATCGGCTTTTGTAGATATTTTTCAACTGATAACATGTTTTAGTGTATTTTTCAATGCTGAATCGAATGGTACTAAGCGAATTCGTTTAAATCCAGTAGTTCGTGATATACTTCACATTTTCCTAATTTGGCGATGTCTTCGGCACAAAAACCTGATATTTTCAATCCTTATCTTTATATATAAAAATCTTCTGTGCGTGTGTATGTAATTGAACTCCTCCTAAACGACTGGACCGATTTTGATGAAATTTTGTGTGTGCATTCCAGTAGATTCGAGAATGATTTAGATTCACGTTTCGTCGAAATTGATTCAGTACTTTTTTAGTAATTAGGCAAAAACTAATAGTTAGTGATTTTTCGCTAATTAAAAGTGCTATATATATTAAAGAAAGTCAGGATTTTGTATTAATCATAGCACAAAAAAATCTACCGATCCAA
Organism: Maratus speculifer; assembly: GCA_964019185.1. NCBI lineage: Eukaryota > Metazoa > Arthropoda > Arachnida > Araneae > Salticidae > Maratus > Maratus speculifer. The sequence goes on from OZ025289.1 coordinate 383,463,540, forward strand.
AAGTCTTGAAAATTGGGGTAAAAATACTTCTTATACCATCGAGTGCCGCTAAAAAGGGATTTTCGAAAATTCCACCCCTACGATGAGTAGAAAAAAGAACGAACTTTAAAAAAATTCCTTAAAAATCGGCTTTTATAGTTATTTTTCATCTGGTAACATATTTTAGTGTATTTTTTCATGCTGAATCGAACGGTACTAAGCAAATTTGTTTAAGTCCATCAGTTCCTGAGATAATTCATATTTTCCAAATTTGGCGATGTCTTCGGCGCAAAAATCTGAAAATTTCAATCCTTATCTATACATAAATAAGAAAGTCAGGATTTCTTTTTAATCACAGCACAAAAAATTCTACCGAATTTAAAATCTTGAAAATTGGGGTAAAAATACTTCTTATAACATCGAGAGCCGCTAAAAAGGGATTTTCGAAAATTCCACCCCTAAGGAGGGTAAAAAAAAAGAACGAACTTTAAAAAAATTCCTTTAAAATCGGATTTTGTAGTTATTTTTCAACTGATAACATATTTTAGTGCATTTTTTCATTCTGAATCGAATGGTACTAAGCAAATTCGTTTAAATCCAGTAGTTCGTGAGATAATTCACATTTTCCTAATTTGGAGATGTCTTCGGCGCAAAAAACCTGAAATTTTCAATCCTTATCTATATATATAAAAGAAAGTCAGGATTTCGTATTAATCACAACACAAAAAAATCTACCGAACCAATAATCTTGAAAATTGGGGTAAAAATACTTCTTATAACGTCGAGTACTGCTAAGAAGGGATTTTTGAAAATTCCACTCCTAAGGGGGGTAAAAAAAAAGAACGAACTTTAAAAAAATTCCTTAAAAATCGGATATTGCAGTTATTTTTCAACTGATAACATATTTTAGTGTATTTTTTCATGCTAAATCGAATAGTACTAAACAAATTATTTTAAACCCAGTAGTTCGTGAGATATTTCAAATTTTGCTAATTTGGCGATGCCTTCGGCTCTAAAATTTGAAGTTTTCAATCCCTATCTTTATATATAAAAATCTTCTGTGCGTGTGTATGTAATTGAACTCCTCCTAAACGACTGGACCGATTTTGATGAAATTTTGTGTGTGCGTTCCAGTAGATTCGAGAATGGTTTAGATTCACGTTTCGTCGAAATTGATTCAGTACTTTTTTAGTAATTAGGCAAAAACTAATAGTTAGTGATTTTGCGCTAATTAAAAGTGCTATATATATTAAAGAAAGTCAGGATTTCGTATTAATCATAGCACAAAAAAATCTACCGATCCAAAAATCTTGAAAATTGGGGTAAAAATACTTCTTACACCATCGAGTGCCGCTAAAAAGGGATTTTCGAAAATTCCACCCCTACGATGAGTAGAAAAAAGAACGAACTTTAAAAAAATTCCTTAAAAATCGGCTTTTATAGTTATTTTTCATCTGGTAACATATTTTAGTGTATTTTTCAATGCTGAATCGAATGGTACTAAGCAAATTCGTTTAAATCCAGTAGTTCGTGACATACTTCACATTTTCCTAATTTGGCGATGTCTTCGGCGCAAAAACCTGATATTTTCAATCCTTATCTTTATATATAAAAATCTTCTGTGCGTGTGTATGTAACGGAGCTCCTCCTAAACGACTGGACCTATTTTAATGAAATTTTGTGTGTGTGTTCCTGTGGATTCGAGAATGGTTTAGATTCACATTTCATCAAAATTGATTCAGTACTTATTTAGTAATTAGGCAAAAACTAATAGTTAGTGATTTTTCGCTAATTAAAAGTGCTATATATATAAAAGGAAGTCAGGATTTCGTATTAATCACAGCACAAAAAAATCTACCGAATTTAAAATCTTGAAAATTGGGGTAAAAATACTTCTTATAACATAGAGTGCCGCTAAAAATGGATTTTCGAAAATTCCACCCCTAAGATGAGTAGAAAAAAGAACGAACTTTTAAAAAGTTCCATAAAAATCGGCTTTTGTAGTTATTTTTCAACTGATACCATATTTTAGTGCATTTTTTCATTCTGAATCGAATGGTCCTAAGCAAATTCGTTTAAATCCAGTAGTTCGTGAGATAATTCACATTTTCCTAATTTGGCGATGTCTTCGGCGCAAACACCTCAAATTTTCAATGCTCATCTTTATATATAAAAATCTTCTGTGTGTGTGTATGTAACGGAACTCCTCCTAAACGACTGGACCTATTTTAATGAAATTTTGTGTGTGTGTTCCAGTGGATTCGAGAATGGTTTAGATTCACATTTCATCAAAATTGATTCAGTACTTTTTTAGTAATTACGCAAAAACTAATAGTTAGTGATTTTTCGCTAATTAAAAGTGCTATATACGTATATAAAAGAAAGTCAGGATTTCGTATTAATCACAGCACAAAAAAAATCTACCGAACCAAAAATCTTGAAAATTGGGGTAAAAATACTTCTTATAACATAGAGTGCCGCTAAAAAGGGATTTTCGAAAATTCCACCCCTAAGATGAGTAGAAAAAAGAACGAACTTTTAAAAAGTTCCATAAAAATCGGCTTTTGTAGTTATTTTTCAACTGATACTATATTTTAGTGCATTTTTTCATTCTGAATCGAATGGTACTAAGCAAATTCGTTTAAATCCAGTAGTTCGTGAGATAATTCACATTTTCCTAATTTGGCGATGTCTTCGGCGCAAACACCTCAAATTTTCAATGCTCATCTTTATATATAAAAATCTTCTGTGCATGTGTATGTAACGGAACTCCTCCTAAACGACTGGACCGATTTTGATGAAATTTTGTGTGTGTGTTCCAGTGGATTCGAGAATGGTTTAGATTCCCATTTCATCGAAATTGGTTCAGTACTTTTTCAGTTATTAGGGAAAAACTAATAAGTGATTTTTCGCTAATTAAAAGTGCTATATATATAAAAGAAAGTCAGGATTTCGTATTAATCACAGCACAAAAAAATCTACCAAACCAAAAATCTTGAAAATTTTGGTAAAAATACTTCTTATAACATCGATTGTCGCTAAGAAGGGATTTTCGAAAATTCCACCCCTAAGGGGGTTAAAAAAAGGAACGAACTTTAAAAAAATTCCTTAAAAATCGGCTTTTGTAGTTATTTTTCAACTGATAACATATTTTAGTGCATTTTTTCATTCTGAATCGAATGGTACGAAACAAATTTGTTTAAGTCCAGTAGTTCGTGAGATAATGCATATTTTCCTAATTTGGCGATGTCTTCGGCGCAAAAACCTGAAATTTTCAATGCTCATCTTTATATATAAAAATCTTCTGTGCGTGTGTATGTAATTGAACTCCTCCTAAACGACTGGACCGATTTTGATGAAATTTTGTGTGTGCGTTCCAGTAGATTCGAGAATGGCTTAGATTCACATTTCGTCGAAATTGATTCAGTACTTTTTTAGTAATTAGGCAAAAACTAATAGTTAATGAATGGTACTAAGCAAATTCGTTTAAATTCAGTAGTTCCTGAGATAATTGACATTTTCCTAATTCGGCGATGTCTTCGGCGCAAAAAACTCAAAATTTCAATGCTTATCTTTATATATAAAAATCTTCTGTGCGTGTGTATGTAATTGAACTCCTCCTAAACGACTGGACCGATTTTGATGAAATTTTGTGTGTGCGTTCCAGTAGATTCGAGAATGGTTTCGATTCACATTTCGTCGAAATTGATTTAGTACTTTTTTAGTAATTAGGCAAAAACTAATAGTTAGTGAATGGTACAAAGCAAATTCGTTTAAATCCAGTAGTTCGTGAGATAATTCACATTTTCCTAATTTGGCGATGTCTTCGGCGCAAAAACCTTAAATTTTCAATGCTCATCTTTATATATAAAAATCTTCTGTGCGTGTGTATGTAACGGAACTCCTCCTAAACGACTGGACCTATTTTAATGAAATTTTGTGTGTGTGTTCCAGTGGATTCGAGAATGGTTTAGATTCACATTTCATCAAAATTGATTCAGTACTTTTTTAGTAATTAGGCAAAAACTAATAGTTAGTGATTTTTCGCTAATTAAAAGTGCTATATATATAAAAGAAAGTCGGGATTTCGTATTAATCACAGCACAAAAAAATCTACCGAACCAAAAATCTTGAAAATTGGGGTAAAAATACTTCTTATAATATAGAGTGCCGCTAAAAAGGGATTTTCGAAAATTCCACCCCTAAGATGAGTAGAAAAAAGAACGAACTTTTAAAAAATTCCATAAAAATCGGCTTTTGTAATTATTTTTCAACTGATACCATATTTTAGTGCATTTTTTCATTCTGAATCGAATGGTACTAAGCAAATTCGTTTAAATCCAGTAGTTCGTGAGATAATTCACATTTTCCTAATTTGGCGATATCTTCGGCGCAAAAACCTCAAATTTTTAATGCTCATCTTTATATATACAAATCTTCTGTGCGTGTGTATGTCACTGAACTCCTCCTAAACGACTGGACCGATTTTAATGAAATTTTGTGCGTGCGTTGAAGTAGATTCGAGAATGGTTTAGATTCACATTTCGTCGAAATTGATTCAGTACTTTTTTAGTAATTAGGCAAAACCTAATAGTTAGTGATTTTTTGCTAATTAAAAGTGTTGAATAAGTTCGATAAATAGAGTTCGGACGGAATGTCCGAGCGGTCGAAGGCGCCAGATTTAAGCTCAGCTTTTTGAAGAAAGATATCACGTGTTCGAACCCCACACTTGACAAACGTGTATGTTTAGAATAATATTTCCTATATTATAATTTTGATTAACCGACTTCAGACAACCGTTAACTTTTAACTAAAAAAAGAAAAAGAAACTTTTCTATCAAAAATTGAACCGACTTCAAAAAATACTGAAGAGTGAAAAATAATTTCCTTACATAATTGTAATAAGAAATTAAATTAAGATCGTAGTGTTTAATCGTGCGTATTGCCATATTTACATACATTTATTTGATTTTCTGGAGTCGGTGCCAAGAAGGACAACGTCCGTCGGGTCCGCTAGTTTAAAATGTATTTTTCTTTTTTAAGAGATCATTTATTATTGAAAATTATGTTGAAAGTTTTAAGATTTAAGGATGTTGTAAGAGTTTACCTTGAAATTTACAAATTTACATACTCACTTTTAAACGCAAAAGCATGTTACAGACATGATTTTGAATTGACTTAAAATTTAATAACCTTTCATTTTTATATAAACTGAATTACATGTTGAATTATAAGCAGTTGTTGTTCGATAAAAATTTTATATTTTACTATTTTACAACATCTGAAAACTCAGTTTAGAGTGCTTTATTGAAATTTAGTTCAAATTCTAAATGCTTTTTTAACAGCATTTTGAAAGATTACTTTTAATGAAAATTGGAAATACCGTTCGATTTCATACTATCTAAATAACAGTATCTGTCACTCTCATCCAAATACAAACAAATATGAATTCTGGAATGTAACCAGTTTGGGTTTGGAAACAATCTTAAGGCTGTTCTCAAATTTAAAAAAGCTATTTTCTGACACATTTCTGAATTCATTTTTGCTTGAAAACACATTAAATTAAAAGGTTTCTAATTCAGTTTTTAATCGAATGACTTTTTCATTTCATGGTAAACGCATATGATTTTACAGAACATACAGTAAAAGTTGGAGTTTTGAACCAAATTCTCGGTATAACAGTGCAAGAAAGAAGAAAAAAATGTTGTTACGTAACAAGAATGACTTATAACTCTAAGTAATTTATTTATCTGAAAATGGAAAACGCTATTTAATTAAAAATTGCTTCAATATGCCTGTTAATTTCATTCCTTTTTAAGCATAAAAATGAATCAGACAATGAGTCGTAACATTTTTTGTTGTCAGCAGGGAATTTGTGAAGTATCTTAAGTGCAACTTAAGATAATAAATATCTTTACCCCCCTTTTAGATGCATGTTTTTCCAATGAGAACACAATTCTCAGTTTTGAATTCATAAGGAGATTCAATGTTCTTCATCTTCTTATAATTAATTTTTGTAAGCATGTTCATAAGGAAAACATGATTGATCGTAAGAATTATATATTCAGTAAAAATCAAATTTTATCAAAAAATACAGATTTAAGTTTCAGTTAAAAAATCCTAAGATGAACATCTAAACTTAGAATGAAGCATCTGAATGTACAATAAATGAGAAATTAGTTTAAAATTGAAGAAAATATTTGTTTCCATACATAATTATGCTATGTCAAATATTTAAAAATTATGTTTCTGAACAAAAAATAATATGCTTGACGAAAAAAATATCATATTGTTAGGTAATAAGTATATAATCTGATGCTGTAAAAGTTTAACTATTGATATTATTGTTTTTTATAGTTGAATTACTATTTAAAAGTTTTTAAAAAAGAAATTTACAAAAAATTCTATGATATTTTAACTTAACATCACTTTTCAGAGTATTTTTAAATAAATAATGTACTGCAATAATTTAAAAATTATCTACTACTACAAAGATAAATCGTCCTTGTTAAAAACATAAGTAAATGATCGTAGTACAAAAATAACAGAAAAAAAAAATCTAATGAAATATCTTGCACAATTATTTTACATATTGAAAAAATATATTTACCTTTGTGGAAAAAGTAACAATATACTAAGAGCCAAGAGCATTCCATCATATAGGATTGATTTTGCTAACCTTTCTTAACCTAGAATGCCTTTTAATTTGTTCTGAATAAAAGAAAAGTTCGAAAATATTCTTTCAAGACCAGCGTTACTTGCTGGTAATGTCATTATTGGGGATGTTTAATTTTAAAAATTCTCATTTTCACTGGTGTTTGTTTTTAAAAGTGACTACCCACAGAAGGCAAGACATTTTCTAGGACTTTCTTGGGGAAATATGTTTCTGGGAAAGGAGTCGGTTTTGCTAGAAGGGTTATTATATATGGCATAAAATTTAGATTAATATTAAAAGGCAATTTGTTGCCCTTTCTTTATGCTCAAATGTCAATTTTAATCCCATATGCTTAGGATGAAGTAAATAAGCTAGCATAAAAGCTAGCACTGCAGTAAATGAGATTTGAATATTGCATTTGAGAGTTTTTATGATATTTCAATCATTAAATGAAATTAAGCAAATTTTATGAGCATCTGCAATAGATTTTAACATATGTAACAAGCATTTATTTTTTTTTTTTAAATCATGATATTTACTTACAATTTTAACAACTACTATGTAATTAATATCATTTTCATGATTATCAATTACCTGCAAATAATATGGCTGATTCTTCATAAAAGATTTAAAACTATGAAATTCTAATACAAATTTATTTATTTTTTAATTAAAACTATTCACAATATTTTATTGGTTATTTATCTTGAATAAAATATGTATAAGCAATTTAATATTACTAAAAAAAGTCTCAGATTATGTCATGAAATTAGTTTTTGCCAGTTTCTCCCAGTTAAAACCACTTTCTGCCACTGGTAGGGCAGAAACCATTTTCTGCCGGCAAAAACCCAGCCCTGGTATAAATTAACACAGCAGCCCCCCCCCCCCCCAAAAAAAAAAGTCAATCCGACCGGCAGCAAAATGTAGTAGTCAATCGGTCTCAAACCCAACAAGTAGCAAAAAAGTAGAAGTTAACCTGACCCACTGCAAAAAGTAGACATCAAATAGACATAAATGCGAACCACAAAAAAAGTATTAGTTACAGCGTGGTGCGAAAGGGTGGGGGCGAAGAGGGTGGTCGCCTCAGGTCCGGAAATTTAAAGGGCATCAAATTTATATTACCAACGTCATTTTTGGCCTGTCACAAGAAAAGTCGTTTTTTTGGGGGGGAGGGTAAACTGAAACTTTGTCCAGGTGCTGTTTGTTCGCACGCCCCTGATTAGTTAAAACAACCAGCAGCAAAAAATAGAAATCAACTGGATCCAAACATGACCCGCTTGAAAAATAGAAGTCAACCGGACCCAAGCCCGACCCGCAGAAAATATAGAAGTTAACTGGACCCAAACCCGACCCGCAGTGAAAATATTAGCCCCGACCCATGCATAAGATTCGAGTCTCCCAATTTTTAAAATCCCCCTCCCTCCTTGAGGACTCTCCAGATCCGCCCTTGTATCCCTATCTAATTCTTATAGCCAAATTTCATAAGAATCCCATCAGTTACAATTGGTTGCAGTACATATAATAATACAGCTAATAAATTTCTATTAAAAATTCTTAATCATATATATACAATATGTATATATATTTATATACAGGGAGTGGTTTTGGGTTCCTAGGGTCATATAGTGAAACTTTATGAAAATGTTTTTCAAAAGTCGTAGCATGGTAACGACTGCAATAGGTAGTATTCCTTACGAAATCTACCTAAAAAAATTCTAATATTGAAGCTCTATAATAATAAAAAATGTCCCCACTGAAAATAATTAATTCTAATACCGGCCCGAATAGCCAAACAACTAACAACCTTTTTTCTCTCTTTTTTCTACCCTTACCCTTTCGCTCAACAAAAGAGCCAAGATCCCTGCAAGATTAAATTACATCCATCCTTCTCTCCCTTATACATCAAAATTCTCCACTTATTCACCGGAGTTTCGATTTCAACAGGAAGTGACGTGTTTAGACTGCCGAACTGGGTTTGCCAGCAGTAATTCTCTATTGCCTTTTCCGAGTGAAATTCAGCGCTATCTATTGTAAAAAGGGGATTTTTCAAATCTGTGACGTTTCCCTTTAACTCTATCTAAATACTTATAATTCAGTAATAATTTAAAATTCTTAATATTTACCTGTATTCAGTAGAGGCTAATGAGGGAGTGATGAGGAAGGCTTAGGACCTCACCAAACTCTACTGAATATAGATAAATATTAGAAAAATATCAATTATTACTATTTAAAAGTATTTAGATAGAGTTAAAACAAACCAAGGCTAATTTCAATTCAGATAATGACAAAAAAGTAAATGGGCATTTTGTTAAAATTCATCACTTTTTCAAAGTCACTCCCTCATGACTATTATTTTGGCCTATTTGGAGAGAATCACCCATAAATAGTTTTATATTTGCACTAGTATAAATGACAAATTTTGCAAATTTTTCATTACATTAGTACTTTAACTGTCATAGCATCTGAGATAGAGATGCAATTATAATGTGTGTAATCTAAGTCTTAGAGAAAATTATTCATTTTATTATGCAATTTACAAAATGTCAATACATTGTTTTATTTTTGAGTTATCATGTTTTGCAGAAATGTGAATTTTTGGCATAATTTTAATTGGTAGTTGCTAACATTTTTATATTTTTTTCAAAGTTTTAAAGTGAATGTTATGAAAAATGAATAACAAGAGAAAATTTCAAAAAATCACTTCTGAAGGTGTGTGGATACCTTAATGATTGGAAATTACGCATTTATGAATTATTTAAGTATTAAAAGTAATACTAGAATGCAAAGAGGCAAAATCACATGAAGACATTATAAATAAAATAAAAAAATTCTGATAAATACCACTGAATTTCAACAAACATAAGTTTTCATTACAAATCATTTAGTCCACATGGTTTGTCATTTTGTATGGTCTAAACCTTAAGACATTAACATGAAACCTGAGAAATAAAACAAAATTTACTATCTACAAATCCCACAATTATATTTTAATGAATATTAAAATTTTGTGCATTGATGAAAGAGATTTTTTTTTCCATTTGAACATTTATTATAATTTGTTTGCATATATTAAGAGGTATTGCAATAATCTTAGAATGTACTTAAATTCACTTTAAACTGTTAAAAGCTAATACAGTAGACTCTCCCAAATCTGCACAGCTTGGGACCAGAGGTTATGCGGATTTTAGAATTTTGCGGATTTCTGGTTATTGCTTTGTTTACATTTATTAAACAGTAATTTGAGTGCAATTAATAGTGCATTCGAAACTATAATGAAAGCTTACAATATAATAAAATATTAAAATAACTAATAAACTAAAATAATAAAAAAAATTAAGATTTTTTTAAAATGATTAAAGTACTAATAGCAAAGGTCAAGTTAATAATCAATAATGTATGATTAAATATTCATTATAAAGATTATATATACAGTAGACTCCCTCAAATCCGCACAGCTTGGGATCAGAGGTTTTGCAGATTTTAGAATTTTGCGGATTTCTAGTCATTGCTTTGTTTACATTTTTTAAAAAGTAATTTGAATGTAATTAATAATGAAATCAAAAGTATAATGAATGGGTACAATATGCTAAAATATTAAAATAAGTAATAAACTAAAATAATAACAAATTAGACAGTTTTTAAAATGATAAAAATACTAAAAGCAAAAGTTAAATTAATAAATCAATAGTATACAATTAAATATTCATTATAGAGATGAAATGTGTTTTTCCTAAATTATTCAATGAAGCCTCATAAAGGTACATTACTAATTCACATCAAGATCATAAAATAATGAAGCTTTATTTCAGGTTTAGCTAGACTTAATAAGTATAAGAGCTTGATTAATACATAAACTAGCAGGGGAGACCGAGCTTAGCTCGGTCAAAATTAACTTTGTGTTCAACTCGATATAGTATTTTCACTGTATCATTAACTCTGCATTATTACTGTAAAACATGTTTATAATAGTATTATTTAGAAAAACAATCAATAAGAAAACTATGTTTTTATGCGCATGTTTATAAATTTTACTTTATTTTAAAATTTACAACGAAAGGACATCGATCGAAATCACTTTTTTAGCTCGACTCTGATTGGTTTAACCATGCATCTCGAATCCTCTTAAGAATGTATAAAAAAGATTCTTTACATTCTGAAAGACAATATTTTTTGTTAGATATAGCCAAAGTTGGAGGCATTCTTTCATTTGGCTCCAAATACGTGTTTTGGTTTTCGTAATTTTTATAGTCGATTTTTTGGCCATATGTCGCCAATATTTTGTCAAATATCACTTAGTTATTGGCTTTTGCCATATTCTCGTGACCCTGACCTGTATTACCCAAAATGAGCCACTAATCAAATTTGATCAAGCATGTGACATAGCTCAATCGTCTTCAGGTAATCAAAAACAGTAGAATATAAAATTGAATCAAAATCGTTTAAGCATTTTTTAGGTAAAATTAGCTTGGCAGCATTCAGCAATGAAGCGAAATGACCCACTAATGTAATTTTGTTTAACATGCGACTCATCCCAATAGTCTTCTCGTGACAAAAAACGTTTTGTTTCAAAATTTAGGTAAAATTGATTGAGTCGTTGTTATATATAATTAGAATGACCCTAGCGCATTAAGACCCAAAATGACCCACTAATCGAATTTTCGCGAGCATGTGTCCAAGCCAAATGGTTTTCTCTTGCTCAAAAACGATATAATACAAAGTATAGTCAAAATGGTGAGTACTGTTTTCTATATAAAATTAGCATGACCCATCATGACCAACAAATGACCCTTATAATTGAAATCTCTCGAACGTGTGGCCTAGCTCATTAGTTTTAGCATGCCGAAAAACATTAGATACAAAATTTAGATAAAATCGATTGAGCCTCTTTTTAGATATAGTTTGACCCTGACTCCTTATGATCCAAAATGACCCATTGATCGAATTTTCACAAAAATCTGTCATAACCCAATGATTTTCTTGTGCCCGAAAACGATAAAATACAAAACTTAGTCAAAATTGCGCGAAACGTTGTCTAGATAAAATTAGAATGACCCAAAAGTGGCCCACTAATCGAAATTTCTCGAACATGTGACCTACCCCAATGATTTTCTCATGCCAAAAATATGTTGTATACAAAATTTCGTTAAAATCGACCCAACCATTCTTTAGATATAGCTTGACCTTGACCCATTAAGACCCACAAATGACCCTTATAATTGAAAGCTCTCGAATATGTGACTTAGTCCATTAGTTTTCTCGTTTCTAAAAATTGTTATGCACAGAATTTCATTAAAATTGATCCTGTCGTTCTTTAATTATATATAGCTTGACCCAGACCCTTTATGATCCAAAATGATCCATTAATCGAAATTTTTCGAACATGTAACCTAGTCCAATGATTTTATCGTGCCAAAAAAAATGTTGCACACAAAATTTCATTAAAATCGATCCACCTGTTCTTTAGATATAGCTTGACCATGACCCATTATGACCCATCATGACCCAGAAATGACCCTCATAGTCGAAATCTCTCAAACATGTAATTTAGCCCATTAGTTTTCTCATGTCAAAAAACTGTTACATACTAAATTTCGTTATAATCCATCACGCCGTTCTTTAAATATAAATAGCTTGACCCAGACTCTTAATGACCCAAAATGACCCATTAATCGAAATTTTCCGAACATGTAACCTAGTCCAATGATTTTATCGTGCCAAAAAAATGTTGCATACAAAATTTCGTTAAAATCGATCCACCTGTTATTTAGATATAGCTTGACCATGACCCTTTATGACTCATCATAACCCACAAATGACCCTCATAGTCGAAATCTCTCAAACATGTGATTTAGCCCATTAGTTTTCTCATGTCAAAAAACTGCTACATACAAAATTTCGTTATAATCTATCACGCCGTTCTTTAAATATAAATAGCTTGACCCAGATCCTTAATGACCCAATATGACCCATTAAAATTTTTTTTCGAGCATGTAACCTAGCCCAATGTTTTTCTCGAGCCCGAAAACCATAGAATGCAATTTTTAGTCAAAATTGCGTGAGAAAATCTCTAGATAAAAATAGCACGACCCACAATGACCCCAAAAATGACCCACTAACCGAATTTTCTCGAACATGTTACCTAATCCAATGGTCTTCTTGTAATCCAAAACGATAAAATATATAATTTGGTCGAAATCGTTAGAGCCGTTTTTTAAATAAAAATGGCTTGACCCACAATGACCCAAAAATGACCCACTAATCAAAATTTTTCGAACATGTGATCCAGCTCAATTGTTTTCTCGTGCCAAAAAACTATTGGATACAAAATTTCCTTAAAATCGATCCAGCCGTTCTCTAGATATAAATAGCTTGATCCTGACCCATTATGACCCAAAATGACCCAATAATCGAATTTTCTCGAACATGTGACCTAGCCCAATGGTCTTCTCGTGCCCGAAAATGGTAAAATCCAAATTTTTGCGAAAATCGTTAGAGCCATTTTTGAGATAAAATTTACCCACACACACACACACAATTTTTGCTCGCATTATAGTATAAGATATATTTGGTAAGATTGTGATTACCAATGATATCAGCAATATCTTTATTTTTTCAGAAATAAATTATTATTTCCTCATGAAAAAACATGAATTCAATAACCTTAACAAAAATTACAAATTAAAAAAATATATGGAATTGATATAAAACTAAAAAAGTCGAATTTTGCACCTACATCTGAACTGAATGCTTCATTGTTTACATCTGTAAAATATGTGCGGATTTTAGAGAGTTGCGGATTTTAGGAGTGTGGATTTGAGGGAGTCTACTGTATTTTTCCAAAATTATTCAACAAAACTTGTCTCATAAAAGTACATTACTAATTCACATCAAAATCACAAAATAAGGATTCTTTTTTTTCAAGTTTAGCCAGGCTTAATAACCAAAAATCTTAATTAATGCATAAATATATTTGTAAGAAGACTGATTACCAGTAATATCAGCAATATCTGTAATTTTTTTCAAAAAAAAAAAAAAAAAAAAAAAAAAAAAAAATCTTTTATGAAAAAAACATGAGTAATAGAGTATTATTAAGAAAATTACAAATTAAAAAATATATAGAACTGATACAAAACTAAAAAAATCAAATTTTGTCCCAAATATCTGAACTGAAAATTTCATTGTTTACATCCATAAAATATGTGCGGATTTTAGAGAGTTGCGGATTTCTGGTTTGTGGATTTCAGGGAGTCTAGTGTATAATTATGTTTCAGCAATTAGGTCTATTGGAATATTATCTTTTTAAATATAGGTATTTTGTTATTTTTAACTACTAAGTATTAAATAGACTGAAGTGGTTTATATGCTTTTTTAAAATGTGTATTTTATATCTGTACATTGTGCCACAAAATGCCTAAAATCATTAAAAAATGCAGTTGGGCATATAGCTCAATCACCCATCCGAGGCACCAACCAAAATATGGCATAGGTGTGTACCTCTCAGAGGAAAACAACCCCTGTCAGCACCAGACAAATCAAAAGTAAGACAATAGGCTCGAAACTATGGGCCCTAAAAATACAAAATAAAATAAAAGGAAAAGACGTGCCCTAGCATGAAATAATAATTATATGCAACTTAGAAAATCTAATAAACAATCCCTCTTTTTTTATCTCTCTCTCTTTCCTTACCCTTTTTTTCTCTTTTTTTTTTCTTTTCTCTTTCCTTTATCAAGGCATTTTACATACACAAAAGTCTATTAATTTGATGATCGTATATACAGAGAACAAATTGTAAATTCAGACAAGTTACAAAATACAATAATCTGGCAGCTAAATTAAATGAAAAAACAATGATACATACAGTGTGAAAAAAAACATATTACATATGCGAGCGAAAAGTACTATGAATGTATATAACTTTAAAAATAATTAAAGTGTTTACAATTAAATCTGAAAAATGTACAATCAAAGCTGAAAACTGTACAATTAACTAAAAGAATGTCTGAAAAAGTTAAATAAATGTCCAAATTGGTCAGTCTCTGTAGAAGGTGTAGTTTGGGGTAGTTTTATCCCATGCTATATATTTAAATAACATCAGAGCATAAACAGAAATAGTCCATAAATTATACTCAAAAAGTGTACTTAATGAACGAATAGTTCCTGTTAAGTTCATTGTAAATGTCACACAAATTTCAGCAGTTCGAACGAGACATTACTACATTTCTGATGTTCCATTCAAGAGAACGATTTTTAATATAAGTACCGTATTTTCAGGCGTATCTGCCGCACACACCGTAAACGCCGCACCTCCGAAAATGAATTAAAATAAAACAAATATTCATCAGAAGCGCCGCACCGCCGTATGCGCCGCACTTACGAAAATACATCAAAATGTTAAAAATTGCGTTATATTCAGTGTTTTTTCGCATTTATTTTAACATTTGTAATATAAATCCAATTTTAAATAGTATATTTTTTATATTTTTTATGATAAAAATAAATTTGAAATCGTGCACCCTTTTTTTTTGCGATTTTTTTAATACGTTTTTTAAAATTTGTAACGAGGTTTCCAGGGTTTTATCGCGATATTTGATGGAATTTGCAGGGTGTTATCTTGATATTTGACAAATTTGCAGTTTTTTCGCGATACTTGAAAAAATTAGTGTTTTTTATGGGGAATCAAGGGATGAATCATGACAAATTGAATGAATCATGAATATTTGAATGAATAATGAATCATGAATTTTGATACTTGAAAAAATTTGGATTTAAAAAAAAACGTAAATTCTGTCGAAAAAGCGCAAAAAGGAGAAATTTGTAAAAAAAGCATAAAAAAATGAAATCTTTTAAAAAATCTCGAAAAAACACACATTTTATCAAAGATTCATGATCCATTCATTTCATCATGATTCATTCTGCTCTCATTCACCTTTGAGACGGTTTGAATCATGATGAAATGAATGAATTATTAATCTTTGATGAAATGTTCGTTCTTTCGAGATTTTGTAATAGATTTCATGCCTTTTTTTTCAAATTTCTCTTTTTTCTGCGTTTTTTCGCCTGAGTTTACCTTTTTTCTTGTTCTTTTACCGTTTATTTATAGATACGACATATTTGAGTTTTTTCTAGCATTTTTTTTTTTTTTTTTTTTTTTTTTTTTTTGCAATTCTTTTCGGCGTTCCTTTGAGAAATTCACGATTTTTCCGCGAACTTTTGACATAATTTGTGTTTTTTTAGAGATTTTTTGACATATTTCGCATTTTTACTGCAATCTTTCGTTGAAATGTGGGTTTTTTAGCGATACTTCGGCGAAATTCATGATTTTTTTGCAGTCCTTTCAATAAATTTGCGGTTATTTTTCGTGATTCTTTGGCGAAATTAGCGTTTTTTTTTCAGCGATTTTTTTTATAGTGGAGACTAGCGTTTGATTGGGAAGGGCGGATTAATGGGATTTTACGATAATAAAATTGTAGTTTTTCAAGTGATCCTTTAATGAAATACACATTTTTTTCTTTTTGCATATTCGCGCTTTTCCCGCGAACCTTTGATAAAAGTCGTGTTTTTTTCTCCCGATCCTTTGATAAAATTCTTGCTTTTCCGGCGATTGATTGACAGAAATTAGACTATCATTTGTCGAAATTCGCGATATTTTTACGCTTCGCATTTTCTTCCTGATGATTGACTTTTCAGAATTTTCAGAAAAATTCCGATCAGAATCAGGTCTCTGAATGAATATCGCTGCAAGGAGGAAAAAAATATATTGTATCCGCCACCCCGTCAGAAGCGCCGCAGTAAGCATAATTTTAACTTTTAAACTCATATGCGCCGTGGCGCTTACGCCCGAAAATACAGTAAAAGAAAATGGCAAAACTTGGCATCTATCAAAGAGAAAGTAATGAACATCTCCACGAATACCGCAGATGCATTTATCAGAACTCCGTTTTCCAATTTTATGTAAATGAGCTGGAAAAGCACCATGTGTCGAGATGAAATAAGCACAAACTTGGGAATAACATAAAAAATCCTTGTTGACTTGTTTAAAAATGCCATAGGTATCTCTACCCTTCGTACTGTTAGTCCATTGATATTGCCAGTCTAGCATACATTTCTTCTTGAAGTGATATTTTAATTTACGGATTTAGCCAAATAATCAGCAAGCTCATTACCTCTAATCCCAGCATGGGCCTTGACCCAGCCTAGATGTACCGTCTTATTTTGCAAAAGACGCAATTTCATAAAAATGTCAAACAAAAGATAATTGTCAGAAAACAGGCGTTTAAGCGAAGAAACTGAAGAAAGACTATCCGTATAAATATAAAAATGATTAAAGTTACTTTGTTGACACCACTGCAAAGCTTCTGAAATTCCCACCAACTCAGCTTGATATATAGAGTTTAAAATATTTAATTTTATTCTAAGCTCATAAATTATCTCAGGTACTTCTAGGTTATCCCGTCGACCAAAAAATTATCGCCAAACTATAAGATTAAATGCCAATAATGGATGATCGTGAATGTCACATTCAATGACATTAAATGCGATTCACGTGTTTAAAATGTCATTAAGTGATTTTTATTTCGGCTTTTTATTAATATTTTTATTAATATTCTACTAATTATTTGTTTGTTTTTTTTTTGTTATTTAAAATAAAAATTATGTCAACATGTATAATTTGGCTATTAGTTTGGTGATTTGTATAATTTGGCGAAATCTGTCGACGGGATAACCTAGAAGTACCTTATTTCATTTCTTTGAAACACAGTAAATGCTCCCACACCTCCAGGCATCTTGGAACTATCTGTAAATATAATTGGATGCTTATTAGCTGGCACTGAATGAACTATTGGATTAATAAAATTTATATGGTGATTTTCATAAAAATTCAGATAATGATAGGATGGAATTTTCTTCATCACTGTACTAGACATAGCCACCATTCCATCTAATGAAATTGATTCATCACCTGAGATAATTGCAAAATAATGTGCTGAGTTTGACAGCTCGAGATCAATTGGTATGATACCAGCTAACAGAACAGCTGGCCTGGCAGAACTTTACTCCATTTTAGCAACCTGTCAGCAACTACTGTCCAAATTAACTGTCCCAAACAGGAACCCTGTGGTCAACCAAAAAGTAATCGGAACCAGCAAATTCCGCTAATAAACTTAAAACCTATAAGCCAATTAGAAATATAGTTTTTAAAAACAGCTTTTAAGTAATCATAAATAGGTAAATTATTAATAATTTCTGCCATTAATTTCCAATCCAGACTATCAGATGCTCCAGAAATGTCAAACGAAACTGCTATACAATACTTAAATGTAGCAAGATCATTTCTAATTTTCTTCCTTAATACTGAGAGAGCTATCAACGTGCTTTTCCCCTCATGGAATCTGTATTGATCATCGTCTAAATATGATGCTGCTTCTAGCATTGTCATTATTCTCATTTTTAATAGTCTCTCATAAACCTTACCCATTATCGGAAGCAATCTTATTGGTCTGTATGAGCTTGAGGAACCCTCAGGTTTGTTACGTTTTTTAAAGAAAATGACAATTCCTTTTTCCAGCAACGTGGGAAATGAGCAAACCTAAGACATGAGTAATATTTTTTGCGAAGATTCTTTACTATCAAAGCATCCACATCATCGTAACCCGGTGATTTATGATTATGTTGTTTAATAAGAACAGTTCTTAATTCACGTCTAATAAAAGGACGGAAATCATCATGATCTTTATAATCTGTATAGCTTATGAACTCATGAATATTATCTGAGACAGCATATAGCTCATTGGTACATGCATTACAATGTGAAAACCCCTTTAGAAAGAAAACCCCTTTTTTTAACCCCCTATTAATGGTCAAGTTGCAAGAAGCCATTTTCAATAAAAGATTTGTAATGTTTGGCTTTTAATTTGTCCATACCTCAGATATCACTATTTTTCCTGGCCAAAACATTAAAAAAAACTTGCCCTTAAAAAAAAAAAAAAAAAAAAAAAAAAAACATTTTATTGGGATATTACTAATTTTTATATATTTTTTTCGAGTGTGTTTTTCTAAATAATATCAATGTATATATATATATATATATTTTTTTTTTTTTTTCTTTTTTTTTTTTTTAATTTCAATACTTTTATGTTAGTTGGGCATAAATCTCCTCAACAGAATTTTTGTTTTCTGACAATAGCAGTTTTAATTTTTTGCATGTATAAATAAGAAACAATAGTTTGATTTTCAAATTAAAATATTTTGGTTTATATTGTCACTTCTTATTTATTTCTGTGTTTTAAATAAAATGAGTAAAAGTTCTATATTTTAAATGTGATGATTGAAAAAGTTTACATTTTTAAATGAAAAATTATGAAATATGAACAATGTAGATAGGAGCAATATTGCCCGCCTAACATTAAAAGTACTTAAATTTTTTTTTATTGAACTTTACAAATTTTTACCTTATTTCGTTTTATGTTACAGCCTCTAGCAAGCAGCTTTATCTTCCTTAAATACATGTTAAGCATTACATTATGTCACTGTAAATCATAATTTAATTGTCCATTTTTTCGCCAAATCGGGAGCTTTTGATAGAGAAATCAAGAACATTTACGACCATGGAAGCACATAATATATTTTGTGTTGTTATATATATCATCTTTATATAACTAATATCTCTTATCCATTTATGCTTAATGTATGTTTGCTTATCAGTTGCAATACATTCTCTAATGTAGAGATTTCTCATCCTATTAAGCAGGGTTGGGTTTCTTCCAGAATGGTGGAATAAACAAACAGAAAACAAAACAGATGCTCAAAATTAAAGTTTTTAGCTATGTAAAAGAATTAAACTCAAAGTATAACTGTATGAAATCTAAATTGGAAAATTTAATTATATTAAATTTTTTATTTTTGGAAAAATAAGTAATTTTTAATTTCAAACTTCATATTCTACAGACATTTTCAGGTGATAGATTTTATAACTTTAATGGTAGAAGAAATTTTTTTAAAATTAAATTCGCCCATTTATGTAAAAATAGAGAGAAATACTACCATCAAATTTTTTTTATATAATACCATACAAATTTTCTTTCAAATGATGTGTCACACGACTGGTGTTGTAAAGAAATTAAAAGGGGGGGGGACGCACAAGACATCCATAATATGAATAAGCAGTTGCAGACCTTTCAAATGATGTGTCACACGAGAGTTGTTGTAAAGAAATTAAATATGTGCCCCCTGGGGGGCAGAGTGGGGGGGTGACACACAAGACATCCATAATATGAATAAGCAGTTGCAGACCTTTCAAATGACGTGTCACACGACTGGTGTTGTAAAGAAATTAAAAGGGGGGGGTGACACACGAGACATCCACAATATGAATAAGCAGTTGCAGACCTTTCAAATGATGTGTCACATGACTGGTGTTGTAAAGAAATTAAAAATGTGCCCCCCCCCCCTGGGGGCAGAAGAATGTGGGGTTAACACACAAGACATGAACAATATGAATAAGCAGTTGTAGACCTTTCAAATGATGTGTCACACGAGAGTTGTTGTAAAGAAATTAAAAATGTGCCCCCTGGGGGGCAGAGTGGGGGGGGGTGACACACAAAACATCCATAATATGAATAAACAATTGCAGAACTTTCAAATGATGTGTCTTATGACTGGTGTTGTAAAGAAATTAAAAATGTGCCTCCCCCTGACACACAAGACATCTACAATATGAATAAGCGGTTGCAGACCTTTCAAATGATGTGTCACATGACTGGTGTTGTAAAGAAATTTAAAATGTGCCCCCCCTGGGGAGGCAGAGTGGGGGGGTGGCACACAAAACTTCCATAATATGAATAAGCAATTGCAGACGTTTCAAATGATGTGTCACACAGCTGGTGTTGTAAAGAAATTAAAAATATGCCCCCCCTGGGGAGGCAGAGTGAGGGGTGGCACACAAGACATCCATAATATGAATAAGCAGTTGCAGATCTTTCAAATGATGTGTCACACAACTGGTGTTGTAAAGAAATTAAAAATGTGCCCCCTGGGGTGGCAGAGTGGGGGGTGACACACAAGACATCCATAATATGAATAAGCAGTTGCAGATCTTTCAAATGATGTGTCACACAACTGGTGTTGTAAAGAAATAAAAAATGTGCCCCCCTGGGGGGCAGAGTGGGGGGTGACACACAAGACATCCACAATATGAATAAGCAGTTGCAGACCTTTCAAATGATGTGTCACACGAATGTTGTTGTAAAGAAATTAAAAATGTGCCCCCCGGGGGGCAGAGTGGGGGGGGAGTCACACACAAGATGTCCATAATATAACTAAGCAGTTGCAGACCTCTCAAATGATGTGTCACACGACTGATGTTGTTAAGAAATTAAAAATGTGCCCCCCTTGGAGGGGCAGAGTGGGGGGAGTGACACACAAGACATCCATAATATGAATAAGCAGTTGCAGACCTTCCAAATGATGTGTCACACGACTGGTGTTGTAAAGAAATTAAAAATGTGCCCCCCCTGGGGAGGCAGAGTGGGGGGTGGCACACAAGACTTCCATAATATGAATAAGCAGTTGCAGACGTTTCAAATGATGTGTCACACGGCTGGTGTTGTAAAGAAATTTAAAATGTGCGCCCCCTGGGGAGGCAAAGTGGGGGTGGCACACAAGACAGCCATAATATGAATAAGCAGTTACAGACCTTTCAAATGATGTGTTACATGACTGGTGTGTTAAAGAAATTAAAAATGTGCCCCCCCCCTGCAGGGCAGAGTGGGGGGTGACACACAAGACATCCATAATATGAATAAGCAGTTGTAGACGTTTCAAATGATGTGTCACACAACTGGTGTTGTAAAGAAATTAAAAATGTGCCCCCCTGGAAAGGCAGAGTGGGGGGTGACACACAAGACATCCATTATATGAATAGGCAGTTGCAGATCTTTCATACGATGTGTGACACGAGTGTTGTTGTTAAGAAATTAAAAATGTGACCGCTTGGGGGGCAGAGTGGGGGGTGACACACAAGACATCCATATTATGAATGAGCAGTTGCAGACCTTTCAAATGATGTGTCACACGACTGGTGTTGTAAAGAAATTAAAAATGTGCACCCCCTGGGGGGGGGCAGAGCGGAGGGGAACCCACAGTTGCAGTTGTTTTACACTATAGGGGGGCTGCACAACCCTGCTCGCTACGCTCGCCAATCCCCCGCATAATCGCCTCACGATTCTGTTCGGTATTGCTTTGCAATCCCGGTTGGAATCGCTCCACGATGCATAGACGGAGCCTTTCGACTCATGGAAGGAGTGGTCCAAGCGGATTTGTTATTTCTGGAAATCTTACACATCAGCATCATTCAGGAGTCATTCATTTTAAGGCTATTTTTTTTTACTATAGAAGGATAAAAATATATTATTTTCATTTAAAAATGTATTATTTTAAACTGTGCAATAAATTTGTGATTATTTATACTAGCATTTAGTGTGCATATCTTAGAGCTAATTTTAAAAGATTAATGTTCTAAAAATAGTTACGGGTGGATTAGTGATGGGCGATCAGGGACGTAGCTTTAGGGGGGATGGGGGGGGGAGTCTCCCCTCCCAATATGTTCATGTAGTAGGGCGCCAAAGAAGGTTTAAGGGCACCGTTAGGCGCCCGGAATAAAGGTTTTGTTAGTAGTAACAAGTAATTATAAAATAACTTAATTTTAAATGTAAAATTACAAAGTAACTTATTATTCACTTACAAAACATGAAAAAGCACTTAATTTTAGACTTGTTACCTTTATTCCCCCCACTCCTATCCCAAAGAAAATTTATGCATCCGAAATAAAAAATTTCAAGAACAGACTTGTAATGAATTCCAGGATAGATGTACAATTATTTCCTTTTTATAGTAGTTGGTGGTCACCCTTAGAAATAGATAGAAAGTGGAAAAAAAGTGTGGAAACGACTGTAGTGCGTTTGAATGGTTCTATAATATGTTTTAGTAGTAGGGCGCCGTTGAAGGTTTATAGGGTGCCGTTAGGCACCTAACATTTTTATTATTAATGTGGCATTCTTAGATTATTTTTTACACACACAAAAAAAGAAAAAATAATGAAATAACAGTAATTTGGAATTGATATTATTGTAAATTTATAAGAAAATAAATTATGGTTTCAAAAAAGTATAGGAGATCCATTACATTTGAGACATTTTAAGATTACTACCAGGCGCTATCCCCAGTGCGAAAACAAGAACACATTCCAGAAATGGACATTGTTCCATCACTACATGTAATTTGATCTTTCGGAGAAAAGCTCTCCTTGGTGGTCTTCAACAGGGTCATCTGAACTTAACTATTTTAACTCCCCTCTTATGTCCTTCCTTGTGTGATGTTAGATTGTTTCCGGGTGTCACCTACAGACAGCTTTGTTGTCCAGTGTCTATTGTTGCAAGATTGTACTGAAGCTAATAACGCGACTACTCGAAACTAGCGATTTTTTTCGTTCAATTTTTAAAATAAAAATAAAAAGCCGTCTTTTGTAGTCGTCCAGAGAAAAGAAGTTCAGTCATGAGTGATGACTGAAATAAAACATAAAAACAAAAAACCAGGACTTACTACAAAGAACAAAACAGAAAAAGAAGTTATGAAGCGGGGAAATGATGCAAATTTATGAAAAAGTGGATGAAAAACGATGATGCAGTCGAAGGTAAAAAATATACATATTTTCCTTTAGTTAAGCATGTTCTTAAAGTACAATGTTCATATTTCTGATGCAATTGTGAGTTCATTTATTATCATTGCTATTATTAGTGGGAAAAAAATCGAATAGCATTCTCAGTTTTCCGGTAAATTTAAGTTTTAATGATTTTTATTATTTATTTCCTAAACAGATAGCTATTTTTTGATTAATGGTGATTTCTGAAACTTTTACATTATTAATAATCGACCTAGTTTTAACCCAGGACTGGACAGGAATGAAGCTTTCCCCAAAATTAAAAGAAATATATGGTTAAGGGTGTACTCGAAAACATGCTTTTCCACCTTCAACATTTCGAAACTTTCTGATAGAATTTCAGACTCATTTTTAAAAATAGAAACATGAAATTTGCTGGAGTGATTTCCGAAGAGATGTACAAGGTGCCGTATGATCTTATTTTTCACTCCATTTATTAGAATTTGATTGATAAACAATCATTGGTTCAGCATGATCCTTTTTTTCGTCTCCAGCTCTTCCGCTTTGGAAAATTCGGTTCACAATGCCCACTTTGACAGCATTTTTCACACTATTTTCTGCCTTTACCAAAATATCGAGCTTTACGGCACCTTGTATAATTTCTGAATAAGAGAATCTGTCAGTCTGATGAATTTGAGAGTAAAAATGAATTAAAAATTAAATGCGAAAATAAGCAGTTTGAATCGGAATACACCCTTACTTATAAATGTTTTTTGAAAAAACAATCAAACATAGTAAAATGCAATCGAATGGAACCAAACAAATATTCAGTTTTACATGATTTTTTTTATTTAGGTTTTTGGTATCCACATATTGCATTTTCAGAGATTTTATTGTATAAAACACTGTATTTAAAATTCTAACATTATAATTAAAAATGCATTGTTACTGATCAAGTGGCACTGATTCCATTCTTGCAAGGGTTACTGATCAAGTGGTAAAAAAAGTGCTTTTCAAAAATGTTTTCAACTGAGCAATAGATTTTTTGGGCTCTATTTTTGTTTTATAATATAATTCCTAAATATAATTTTTTTTGTATTTTATCAATTGTACATATACATTTCAAGTTATTGTCACTCTTCTGATGGATCTTTTTTCTGCTTTGCGGTGGACATTACAGCTTAAATTTGATTTATCTGAAAAATAACAGTTTTCAATTAACTCTATAAACACCACGATGTACTGATGTGCAAAGTGAACTCTTCTATCTGAAATTCTAAAATATATGTGTATGTCTTTATTTTAAATCGAGATTGAAATGTTCTATGCATCTGAGTTTTTTGCGTCGCTAAATTACTTCTGACAAAATTTAATGATATCCAGTATTCAGCATACTATTGCTAAATTGAACATGCTGCTTAAGGGGTTAAATAAGTTTTTATTCTAGTGATTAGATAAAGGGATTTGGAAATAATTGATTTTTGCTTTTAAAGTAGCCATTGTCAAAAGAGAATATTAAATTTACTTTGAACGACTGTCTTTTAATGTTAAAAAGTGACAGGAAAAAAATATATTCATTAATGTACTGTATAATTAATAGAATAATCGTGCGATCGGTTTAAAAAATATGCATAAGAAAAAAATAACTACTCTAAAGTTTTGTGTTATAACTGCAGTACAATACAGATGATTTTTTAGTTATATGTATTTACTGGGGAACTAAGATAATAAAAGGGAAAATATGTTATTCCATTTTACAGAAACTGGAATATTCAGTATATTTGGTATACAGACTACCGTTACTTCCTTGAAAAGGGGTTGAATGTTTATCGAGAGATTTAACAAACCTTTTTTACATTGATGGGAGTGGTAGTAGTGGGGCCGATCTCAGAGGATCTCACCAGAAAAAATTGAAGGCTAAATTCAGTTATATTGACCAGCAAGTTTCGGGCGGAAGCTGCGGCTTTGAAACCACTATAACTCTCTTATAGTTAACTTTGCGTTCTGTATTTTTATTTTTCTTCCAAATACAATTGTTCTTATCATGTCAGGAAAATGAATTTAAGGATCCAGGATTCGGATTCTAAATTGCCTTTTTAGACCTTGAAAAAACAAGAGCTGGGAGAAATATTTTATCAGCACATGTGCATGCGCGCTTAAAATGGAAATTTAACCATGGCTGCATCACTTATGTCGCCTAAATAGATGCCATTGCCATGAATAAATAACTAAAGATAAAAAGTAGCATAACTAACGCCCCTTCTCCTAAAAAAAGTGCAAATAATTCAAGGGCGGCAAAACATTAAAAGGCGCCAAATTTTGGTTCTCCCCCCTCCCCCCCCCAATAAAAATTTCAAGCTACGCCCCTGTGAGCGATTCTGGAAATTTTAAGAATCAATTAAAATCGACATTTTATAAATCGATTATAATAAGAATCGATTTCTAAATTCTAGAATTGATATTTCAATACACAGATAAGCTCAAAATTAGTAATTCTAAAACTTGACAAATCAGCAGGGTCATATTCACCGACTTCCACCCCTCACACACATTTAGGGAGGCACAGAAGTAAGCTATTGCAGATTTTAGAGTCGAATAATAAGAATTTATCTTTTAAAATTATTATTTTTAAGATGTAATTTTAATAACAATTTATATTATATTTAAATTTATTTTTTAAGAAAGATCTTGGTGAGATTTAAAAAACGTTTTTTTTTTTTATATCTGGAACAGATATACAGTCAAACCTCGTTAACATGAACACACTTAACATGAATTACTTTTAACATGAATTGTTTTCACCGGACCCTATAAAAACTAATACAAAGAATTGATACTCATAACATGAATTACTGTTAACATAAACAAAATTTTGATTCATCTTAAGTTTCATGTTAATGAGGTTTGACGGTATATTTTACTTATTCCTTCAACCAAACAAATGGAAACTTACTTCCTATAAATGTCATTCATCTTTAAAATCTGCATATGAGCAAAATTTTGAAGGATCTAACTTATTTAAAAAGTTAAATGTTTTTTCAGTCTTTTTAAGGCCCTTCTATAAAGATGGAGATAATGCAAATATTGCAAATCTTTTAAAATAGCTGTGTTGATTTAATTACAAAATAAGCACATGCTAATTATTAATTACCTCCAATTTAAAATCAGAAATTCTGATTTAAATAATATATGTAACTAAAATTTCTTTTCTTTTTAAAATGTATATCTCCTCATTTCATTTATACTTTATAAATATCATGCTTTTTTAATATTTACCAAATTTCCAGCTGTTAACAAAAAGAAGGAAAAAAAGTTGTCATTCTAAGAATTGTTAACAAACAGTGAAACAACATACTTTTCTCCAGGAGTGCAGAATATGTCCGATCCGGCGATCTAGAATCGGGAGAAAATTTAGGTCATCTAGGAAATTTTGCACAAAAATATACAATCGATTTTGCTTTTAACAATGAACTACATAATTACTCAACAGAAAAAATCCCACTACAATTAGAAAGATCCATATGGTGACGTTTACAAAGTTGAGCTCAGAATAATATATACTCGTGCATATATTGAGAAAGTTTGGGGGAAAAAAATCTATACCTGTAATAATACAGAATTTATGCAAGTCTATAACAATTACATATCGTAAAAGTTTGGGGAAATTTTTATATGGATTGGGGGAAATTTTGGAGTAAAAACGTTTTCTGCATCCCTGCTTTTCTCTGGTTAATAAATAAAGTACAGTACAGTAAAAATACAGTAGACCATCGATCATCCAAAGAAATTGGAAGTGATCCTAATTCAGATAAATGGACAACCAGAAACGGATTAACTACCATCCGGGCCCCTAGGCTTGACTTTCTGAGCGCCCCCTTTCACTCCTTCAAAGTGGTATATACTGGGAAAATTAAAACACATGCTTGCTTCATTAACTCATAAGTCATTGATGATTAAAATATAAAAGATTACGACAAAGAATTTCGCACATCTTTTGTCTTTTGTATTAATGTCCGACCAGTGTAAAAGAATATTTTCTTGTTCTTTATATAAGGAAAATTTTAGCACCGGGCCCCCTTTTCTTCTGGGCCCCTAGTCTTCAGCCGACTCCGCCTAATGGGTAATCTGCCTCTGTGGACAACTAAACCTCCAATTATCGGGCAGCGCATAACCGGGGACATAAAATATTTGGCAACGCCAAATATATCTTTAGTTTATACAAGGTTTCAAAATAAGGCATTTTAATAAGATTGAGCTACTGCGAACATTTAAAAAAAATCCATGCACATTTTGAATGACTTTGTTACAACGAATAAACCGATGAAGCAGAATCATTTCTATTCTTAATATGACACCAAAAATAAGGCCAGAAACAAAAGGGAATCTCATAATACTGGATAGCTTTTTGTGAAAAGTGCACTCACTGAAACAATAATAAAATGAATATTGCCCAGTTAATCTGATGGCATCAGAATCATTTGCTTGCACAGAAGGTGAAAATAATGAAGTTTTAATAGATCCTCCCCATCCTTGAGTGAAGTACAGAAATTATTATTAATTATACAACGACATTTTGAAGCTCGAGGTGGAGATTATAAAATATTATATGGTTTGGGAAAAAGAACTGCAGAAATGTGCGAAAAAAAACACTAAAAAAACAATAATCAACTGTATTGGATTTTTTCAAAAAATTGTAATGAGATAAGTAGTGATAAAACCAAAATATTAATCATGTAATTTAAGTGAATGTGCTTATGATAGAAGTGTGAAGTTATAATGCTTAATATAAGAATTTTTATTTCATTTTGTAGTTCTCTTTTTTTAAAAAAAGAAAGTAACTATTTTACAATTAAAATAATTTTTTTTTTTTACTGCTATAGATTGTTAGATTTTAAGATATTATTAATGATGTGGTAAGGTAGAATAAATTTCCCCACTTAATCAAATATCCCTGCTTAATCGAGTAATAGATGTAGAACCACATAGAACCACACATATTTATTTAAGCAGGGTTGACTGTATATAAAATAAACTGGTTCCTTATATTGAATAAATTGTATACATATAAAAAAAAATTGCTTGTGTATATGACACAATGAATAGGTTACCAGAAAATACGTTATTAAATTTCTTTTCTTGTGAAAGCAATTTTACCTATTTCACCAAAGCCACAATATGAGAAAAGTACCAAATTGTGATTATGTTTTGTTAAATATCTTATTGTTTTAATATTTTGTATTGATCATACCTATACTGATGAAAAATTTTTGTATTTAATCAACATTTTTGGAGAAGCATACAAACTTTTATTCTGCTTGAAATCACATAACCTCTTCAAAATCTGTAATCAGGTTTTGGCAACCAATATTGGCCCAAATGAATTTGTTAAGGAACTGTATATGACCAAATCAACACCCCCTGTTTGAAGGATTTAGAGGTGGAAATTCTGTGTTTTCACATTTTTCTGGTTAATTGTAGTATGAAATTTACTTATTTGTGAAATTTCATGATTCTACGACTTTTAGAAGTTCCTTAGTTTGATGATCACCAATGATTCACTGACAAAAAAACTCTTTTTTGGAATCTATTATTTCGAAAACTACTAAAATACGGAAACATGATATCTTGAAACTTAGTTCATTTTGATCATACAAACATGTGTAAATGAAAAATTTATTTCTCTATCTAAAACAAAGTTATGAGGGGGGGGGGGGGGGGAATTATGTGGAAAGGGTTCAGGAAGAGGTAGCTTATGGCTTGTGTGAATGCACTACTTTGCTCCTAGATGAAAAGCATTTATTGTTTATTTACAGAGACACACAAAAGAATTCCAATATGGTTTATGGAAAAAAGTGGTTTGCGGTGCATTTTAATGATGTTATGATACTTCAAACATAATGAAATTACTAACGTACACAACAGAATGTTTTCAATAGATTATGGATTGCACAGCATTATCATTCATGTGCAGACTGCACAAAATAATTTGGGTATGAGACTGAAGATTGGTAATTGCCTGCATTTTCTATCACGGTTTGCATTTATTTAATTTTGAGTTTTAGGCGGTGGCTATAAATTTTATAGAGTGTGGTAGCACTACACAAAATAATTTGTTTATAGACAGCAGTTGCTGAAATTTTTTTTTTTACTGAATTTTGTGTTTAGTTGTTTATTTAGATATCTTATTCCATTTTAAGAAAAGATTAAATTTCTTAAAAATATTCTGTTAGTGTTGAAATATATGTCATAATCTATGCTTGATGCATGATTTTTCATTCTTGTTTTAAAGTTTAATATTTCAAAATCTGTATTAACAATAGATTTTTTTTTTCTAGGAGTAATTGTAATCCTGACATTTCTCAAGTACTCCGACAACATTACACTAAACCCTATTTTTTGCCTTCTGATTCAGAGTTGAGTGCCATTGACTGGATATTCATGGGTTACAAAGGTCAAGGTGCTAGTATGCATCTTGATTATGTTAGAAGACCATCCTGGCAAGCTCAAATTAAAGGAAAGAAATCTTGGTATCTTTTGCCACCCCCTGAATGTGAAAATGTATGCACTGCTATGAATATTACTGTTCATCGTGGTGATATAATACTTGTTGACACAAATCAGTGGTATCATACAACAGTTATTGAAGGAGATGAAATGAGTGTGACTTTAGGTTCTGAATATGATTGATAATACCTAATATATTATAGTTCATCCAATGCTGGACTTTTTAACTTCTAATGCACACAAATATTAAGAATAATTGTAACTAATGTTCCTAAAAATATTTAAGTATGTTATTTATAATATATATTTATATATGTTTGTATTAAGCAATGTATGATTATTAACATTATGTGTTATTGAATTTATTGAGATATTTTTTAAAAAGTGGTATAATTTTACATGTACTAACTAGGTTTTATTTTATTGGGAATATAGAAGATTTTGTTATGTTATTGCATGGTAGCAAAAAACTTATAAAAAGGCAGTGGCCACTGCAGATTATTCTAAGTTTTACACATTAATTTAACATTTTGAAAAATTAAAAAGATATCTGTTTTGTACCTACAAATTATTTTATTTTCTTCATAAATGCAAATTAATGTTTGTGAATTATTATCATTTTCATTTAAAATATATATATATACATATGTTTCATCTATTATTTTGAAGGTTGCTGATAAATTTTGGTCTCTAATGCTGGTGCTACCGATTGACACAGAAAATTCAACAATTGGAATTACTGTTTTAATGTTATTGTTATAAGTTACATTCATATAAATGCACACTATTGGCCATATGTGTTCATTTCTAGCTGAAATGTAAGAAAAATTATTCGTATTTACAATTTTACAAGTGTAATGTATAACTCTGTTTTGTTTTCAATAAACAGACAAAATAGAAATTTTGTGAAATTCAAAGTACAGTAGAACCCCGCTAATTCGGACCTCCGTTAATCCAGATCTCTGGGAAATCTGGATCAGTTTAATCTATTTTTTTTTTGTGAAGTGATCGGAAAAATTTCCATAACATAAATTTATTTCAGCTTCATATTCTGAATAAATAAGCATTTTCTGAAATCTTTTTGGAATACCTCAAGATCTCTTATTTAAACCCTTTAATGTTATCTATAAAAGGAACTACTATACATCACTCAAGCTTTGTCAATTCCAGTTTTCACAGTTTTCTATTTAATCCATTTGGAAATGTCATCAAAAGCTCACTGCTTAAAAAAGTTTTACTCAGACGTCAGACCATTGCAAGAAAGCAAAGTGAAATAGTCCTTATAAACACACTGACTGATAAGGATCGCGATCTGATCTTTGTCAGCCAGTCCATAGGCCTCTTGGGACTGTTTCCTTGTCTACGTGGCAAAGGCCTTTTACAAATCACTTGCGGAAAATCGAAATAAAAGGAGGAATAAACGTGAATGCTTAAGAGAATGCGTGACTATGCGGCCTGCAAAACTGGCAGAATGTGACAAATTTTATAATTACAAAGTAAACATTTTTATTGTCTGTAAATATTGAATATGTTCAGTATAAAGTAATTTTCTTTGAGTATGTTTTATTTTATTTCATTTGTTCACATTCTCCGGACAATCCGGATTGGGCCTGGTTGTAATTAATCCAAATTATCGGGGTTCTACTGTACTTAATAAAAAGATGTTTCTTTTAAAGGGAAGAAAAAATAGTTAAAAAGTGTAAAAAAGAAAGAGAGAGAAAAATAAATCATGTATCATATATGAGGATTTGGTACATTAATCAAAAGCAATAAGTAGTGTATTACAAATAAAATTTTTAAATAAAAAAAGTATATGTAAGTGTCATATTAAATGAGAATAAAGTTCAAATTATGGTTATCACTATATTTCATTTGGCTAGAAAAAAATTATCAAAATTGCCAAATTGCAGGATCTTTTTTTTTTTCTCCCTGCACTTAGACAACACAGGCTAAGCCAAAGAAACTATAAATTCTAAAATACATATTCTTTGGCTGAATGACTGCTGTTGTTTACCGAATTTAATTGTACTGTACTATTTGCAACACTCTATTTCTATAAAAAAAATTTCTACATTTCGGCAAATTTACATTTTTTGCCCCAAAGCTTATCGGAATTACAATCCCCCCCCCCCCCCAAAAAAAAATAAAAATAAAAAATAAAGTCAGTTGAAAATTTCCTGCCTTATTCTCTTTATTGCAGCAACGAATAATCAGTCATTTAAATTCCTTTATGCTGCAACTTCCCACAACACGCACAGTTTAAAATCTTTAAATTTTTCCTCCTTGTTGCTCTGTAGTAATAAAAGACAAATGAACTAAATCCCCCTCCCCTCCCTTAAAAATTTCCACTTCTTTCTCTTTTCTTTTCTAGCCTTTAAAATTGTTAAAACTATTTATTTTTATCTTGTTTTCAGGGACATAAACCACCCTCGTTGCATAGGGGGGATGTAGACTCATAAATTTCCGACTCCCAGAAGGAAAGCTTCCGAGTAGTATGAAAAATAAAATTTCGACTATAATATACATACATACATATATGTATGATCTGTATATACATACATATATATGTAAAATGTCATGCATTAATTTCATGGAAATTCTGGCGGCTTGTGAAAGATTGTGTTATTTTTCAGTCGACAAATCTAGTCAACTTGTGTGAAATTCTTAATAATAGCTGTTATCAGATAATTGAAATTGAGAATACAAGGTGATTGTTTTGCAGTCGTAGTACTAATCTATACGGTGAGAGCATAAGTGTAGCAAGGCAATGGATTCCATAATTTGGTGATTTCTCCACCAGAAACGGAGCTAGTTTGTATTCTAAGTTGTTTATTCATCAAACATGAAAAATTAAAATGAGTCTCACATATGAAAAAATTCGTAAGCCCTTCATTCTTTGGCACGAATCATTATGTCATACTATATGATTTTAAAAAGAAAATTTAGAAAACTACAAGTGTCGTAGACAGGATATAATGTATATCGAAACACTTCAAACAAGACAACAATCTAAGCTCTGAAGTCACTGCATCTGCTTTTTGTTAGATTAGCGGAGAACGAGATATATCGACGTAGTATAGAAATGAGTCAATTAGTGAAAGGAGTACATCTAGAGATGGGCAGCTAAGCTAATCACTTGAGAGGGGAAGTTGCTTAGGAACCCATACCTTGTAGCATGGTGTTTTTGAGGTAAAAAGTTTAGCATCAAAAAAGTGTGGGAACATATATTACAGGAATTAAGATTGGAAATAAAAATAACAAAATGGCTTTTCAAACATTCGAAAATAGTAACTAGCTTCTTTCAGAATATTATAGATTGGATAGCTGATAAAATTTATAAAGGACAAAAAACTCTAAGATTTTGAATGAAATATTTATTAATATACGCATTTTAAAATTAAAGGGAAATTAAATAGAAACAAATAACAGGCATTATTAAAAAATTGGGAGATGAAGAATATGCCGGAAATTTAGAATAATTTAGATGAATATTGCAAAATGAAATGTTTATGTAACACACACACAAATGCATACACATATATATACTGGCAACCTTTGTCCGATACGCTAGTCGGTTTTCCTAAAAGATTATTGAATTAAAAAAAATATCACAGATAAAATAAAACTATATTTTCTTAACATCAGCTAAATTAACTATTATTGTTGACTTTAATCGTATAATTTTACATTATCCTCTTCAAAGTCGATGTTGGCGATAGAATAGACAAAATAGCTCTAAAACCACTGAAGTACAGTAGAGGACCTATTATCCGGAATTCCGAAATACGGAAGGACCCGAAATCCGGAAATGAAAGTTTGAGAACGAGGTGAATCATGATGAAATGAACGAATCATGAATCTTTGATCAAATGTGTGTTTTTTCGAAATTTTTTAAGAGTTCATGCTTTTTTGGGTTTTTTTTTTTCAAAATTCACCATTTTTCTGCTTTTTTTCGACAGAATTTACATTAAAAAAAACGCAATTTTTTTCAAGTATTGCTTCAAGTATCAAAATTCATAAGTCATTCAAAGATTCATGATTCATTCATTTCACCATGATTCATGTCCATAAAAAACGCAAATTTTTTCAAGTATAGCGAAAAAACTCTGCAAATTCGTCGAATATCGCGATAAAACCCTGCAAATCTCGTCAAATATCGCGAAAAAATCCTGCAGATATCTCGCAAAAAATTAATAGGTCCTCTACTGTACTATAATTAACAATTTTTTGGTAGGTTTGTTATACTGAATTTTACACTCCTACCTAAAACTTGTGTTTAGATATGGTGAAACGACCTAAAACTTACCATCATCCCATTAAACCTACCTACTTGAGAAATTTCAAAACCAATAAAATATATGTTTAAGTATGTTTTAGTATATTGCGAAATGATCTAAGAGTTTCAATATCCTCCCTTTAATCCTCTTAAAGGCGGGAAAATTTCTAAAATCTCTGAAATGCATGTAAAATTGCTTTTAAATTAGCTTGCTATCTCGAATTTCATAATTTCATGCTGCTACCTAAAACTGCCGCCAGAATATGGCCAAATATTTTAGAATTTTTTTTGTTGAATTCATGTAGCTTGGAAAATATCCAGACTTATAAGGAAATGCACTAAATATTTGCAATTCACTTTTGAATTTTCATTGGATATCACCTAAATTCGGTGATACAAATTTCTAACTAAATTTAAAGTTAGAGAAAACGAGAAGTTCCATCACTTCAATCAGCATATCTTAAAATTTCCACACCAAAGTAAAAAATTTTCGTCAATACAACAGAATCTCGATAGCTCGAAGGGAAAGTGCACGAAAAAAATTCGGAATGTCAAGGTTTCTGCTCAAAATATCAAGGTTTCATATAAAATTAACATCGCTGGAACATGTATATAAGTATTTTTTCGTCATATCGAGGTTTTTGAGTTCTCAATATTCAACAAATCAATGTTCACCTGTATAGATTTCGTCAAAAGAAGAAAATCTCAAATATTTCCGAATAAGAAAAAAATTACGTAAATTTTCTTTGTTCAAAATTGTTTTCTTTTCTTTTTCTTCTAATTAAAAACTACAATAAAAAAATTCTCCAATTCACAAGTTTTTATAATTTAATATACAGTAGATTCCCTCAAATCCGCAACTCTCTAAAATCCGCACATATTTTATGGATGTAAACAATGAAACATTCAGTTCAAATGTAGATACAAAATTGGACTTTTTTAGTTTTATATCAGTTCCATATATTTTTTTATTTATAATTTTAGTTAAGATTACTGAATTCATGTTTTTTCATAAAGAAAGAATGATTTATTTCTGAAAAATAAAGATATTGCTGATATCATTGGTAATCACAATCTTATCAAATATATTTATGTATTAATCAAGCTTTTTTACTTATTAAGTCTGGCTAAACTTGAAATAAAGCTTCATTATTTTATGATGCTGATGTGAATTAGTAATGTACCTTTATGAGGCAAGTTTCATTGAATAATTTAGGAAAAATACATTTAATCTTTATAATGAATATGTGATTGTACATTATTGATTATTAACTTGACCTTTGCTTTTAGTATTTTAATCATTTAAAAATTATCTAAATTTTTATTATTTTAGTTTGTTACTTATTTTAATATTTTAGTATATTGTAAGCAGTCATTATACTTATGATTTCATTATTAATTACATTCAAATTAATTTTTAAAAAATGTAAACAATAAAATGACCAGAAATCCACAAAATTCTAAAATCCGCAAAACCTCTGGTCCCAAGCTGTGCAGATTTGAGGGAGTCTACTGTATGTATGTTGCTTTTGACTAAACTTACATTTTCCCGATGGAACGGGAATTTTTCTGACTGATTTTTTCCTTTTTCCAATTTGTAAGTCCTTTTAGGTAAGTACCATTTTTCCGACTAAACGTACATTTTGCCTACTGAATGGGAATTTTTCTGATTGATTTTTTCTTTTTTCAATTTGTAAGTTCTTATAGTGAACAACATTTTTCCGACTAAATGTACATTTTTTTCTATCAAACGGAAAATTTTTTTATTGTTTTTTTCGTTTTTCCTATTTGTAAGTCCTTATAGTAAATAACATTTTTCCAACTAAGCGTACATTTTCCACGCTGATTTTTTTCGTTTTTCCAATTTATAGGTATTTTACAATTAAGTGCATTGTTCACCGACCAAACATGAAAATTTTCAACTGATTTTCTCAGGGGGTGCGCCCCTCCCCCCTGGGATTTATGCCCCTGCTTGTTTTTATGCTATATTTGTAATAGTAAATAACCAAACTTCCCACTCTCTACCTTTTGGCTCTTAAGCATATAAAATGTAACATCTTTAAATTTCTTATTATTCTTTTAAGATTTTCTGCCTCATTTGTTACATTTTAACAACAATAAATAATCGGTCATCTGAAATACAGTGGAACCTGTTAAAGTGATCACCTTGGTAAACCTGGTCTACCTGGCTAAAGTGACCACTTTTGCAAAATTTTACTCATACTCATGTAAAATAATAAGAGAATTGTTTGGTAATGTTATATAAGTAATGTAAATATTACTTATGTTTTACTATAGACCTGTCTATAGCATAACGTGACCACAAAGCCTGTCATTGTCAATGTTACTTGAACCTGTAAAATGTGACCATCCATTTTTCTGCATGCGGAAAATATTTAAACTAAAACACTAAAGTGACTATTTTCCGAAATTTCTATTAATATCCATACAGGAATTTATCTCATATAATGATCCCCTGCAAAATTTATTCATTTGTCCTTTTATGTAATGGTGCTTGTACCCGATTGAGGTGATCTTCCCTTCCCATTTTTTCGAACGAAGTGAGAGAAGAATGGGGAATATATCTGCCATACATATCAACGAATCCTAGGATAGGAATGCTTGCGCCTGTTCCTTATTTGCTAACTAAGTCGCGTTAGTTCGAATGCTTATATGAGATAGTGAAATGGCAATTGTTCAGGTTTGTTTTAAAAAGGGTTTTTTGCATATGGTCTCAGAAATTCTAAAAATAAAATTAGACGTGCTCTTTCATGCGTTGGTATTGCTTGCAAGATTTGTAACATTTAACATTAAATTTTAGATGTACTATAAACTTATAGTTATCTGTGCGAAGCGAAGTCTTATACACATAGTACGTAACGATATTAAAAGTAAAAAAATTCTTTCGTCAAGCAAATCTCAAAAATACTTGTCGGATTTCGATTCTGTTTGTACCAAAAGGTACCTATGAAAGTAACCTGCTGGATGCACCTTGTTTCAAAAATTAGTTCCAAATAATTTAAAAGTTATATTAAAAAAACTGATAAAAAAGCACAATTTATTGTATACATCACAGATATTTGGTGAGTGTCATTTTTCACCGACTGGATATTTTCGTAGACAACGGAATCAGAGTACATGGAGTAAATAGTTGTCTGAGCAAAGTGAAGGCTAATACACATAGTACATCACGATATTAAAAGTCAAACAAAATTCTTTCATCAAGCAAATCTCAAAAAATACTTGTCGAATTGCGATTCTGATTGTGTCAAACGGTACCTATGAGTGTAACCTACTGAATGCACCTACTTTCAAAAATTAGTTCCATATAGTTTAAAAAACTGATAAAAAAGCACAATTTATTTCCATACGTCACAGAAATTTAGTGTGTGTCACTTTCATCGGCTGGATGTTTTCGTTTGTATTAACTGTTTTGTTCTAACTATTTAAAGGAACCACACACCATATAAAAAATTCCCTCATTCTACACAACTATCATGATTTGCACCACTTTTAGGTACTAAAATTGGTGTGTATATTCTTGACGTTATTTCAAAGAGTTCAAATTCCGATACAAGATATTTTAATGCTTCATTATATGTATTACTTTTAATGTATTGCGTATTTCAAATTTTATACCCATACATGGCTGTTTTGTATAGTTTGATTTCCTATTTTTTTAACTGTGTATAGGAATTTTTATGTAATATTTTGCAATTGTACCATTCACTTTGCTATTTTTTGTCATTTCAGTTTGTGACAATGTATAATCAAT
Source organism: Maratus speculifer (assembly GCA_964019185.1). Taxonomy (NCBI): domain Eukaryota; kingdom Metazoa; phylum Arthropoda; class Arachnida; order Araneae; family Salticidae; genus Maratus; species Maratus speculifer. The sequence continues at coordinate 383,501,383 of OZ025289.1, forward strand.
TAAAAATAGCATATTTTTTTTAGCATATTATTATTAAAACTCTGTTCTAAGCAATATCGCTCAGACCAATCCCTCTGAGGGAAGTCCTAGTTTTATTATTGCTTTGGTAGTTTTTTCAAACTACTCTTTTTAATACAGTCATTTTTCTGCTTAAAATATGGAGAATAAGGAACCTAATGTAAAATGTATATACCGTAGTTCTTCAATAGAATTCAAAAGGAAGATGAATTGTAAGTTAATTATCTTCTATACAGTATATTTTAAATTAGTAATTAAATAATTATATTTGTTAATTAATCAGTTCATTACTTAATATAGTGCACTCTTCCTATGTTTATTTTATTTTATTTTTTGAGATTATAAAAAATTTAATGTGCCATTTTCAAATACACTTCATAAAGTGACCACCTCTATATAGTGACCATTTTAGCTGGTCCCGAGGGTGGTCACTTTAAGCAGGTTCCACTGTATTTATCACATTAAAAAGGGCGGAATTATATGTGGGAGTGGAGCAAAGCAATTGTTTTCACTTTCTTTTATCAGTTTGGCTATTTTCACCTCTTTTTAGGGATGCATCATTCAACAGAACTTTATTTTATCATTAGTCAAAACCACAGCAAATTTTGTGCTTGCAGTGTCCTGGCATCAGGTGCAAGCTTAATTAAAAATGGAGTTTAATGAATAGGGTTAACAATTAACTTTAGAATCTGTTTTATGACCAATCTATTTTATTAATATTTCTTTCCATTTGGCTGCATATTTGTTGATGCTGGTTTGTTTAGCTAAAGCAGGTCAAAAATCAGCAAAAACCCTAACTCTGTTTTATTATTAATATAGGTAACGATATTAATATGATTTTAAAGTAAAAAAAATAATAGTATTACAAAAAACATGCAGAAAATAACATTATGTTAAAATATGTTTTCTTCTAAAATGCCATATTAAAAAATGTAAGAAGCTTAAAGATTAAGTTGATTATCGAAATTATATAAAAAGCAATCCTAGCTTATTCAGGTAATTTCTCTCTCTCTCTCTTTCTTTCTTTAAGATTGCATTAAAAAATTACTATTATTTTATACACTGTCTATTCTAAGAAGAATATGTTCTTAAGCATTTATTTCTAATGTATTCATTCAAGCAGACTTAGCACAAAATCTGAATATTGTTTCCTAGCATAATTTGATTCACAATTTGCTTTTAAATCGAAACTACACTGTTTAAAACGTGATGTCTTATAAATGAAGATATGTAAGCAATTTGTATTATAGGCCACTTTAACATTCAAATGTATTTTCATTATGTACCGTTATATACAGGGTGTCCCAGAACTTCGTGTACAAACTTTGAGGGGTAGTAGAGAACATCGTTTGGAACCACAATTACATAGGAAAGCATGGGCAGAAACATCTTGTTGAAAATGTATATGAAACTACAAAATTATAAATACAAAATGAACATTGACACCAGAATTTTAATATGAATTTCCCAATTATTATGTATGTGAAATGTATTTTTTTTCTTCTTTGCAAATACATTTTTCCGCGATTTCTGATGTCATTAATATTTTTCCACATTTTAACAATTTCTAATAGCTACTAAGATACTTGATTTTAAAGAAACATAATTTTAAATTTAATTTAAAATTAAATTATTTCTTGTAATTATTTCTGTGTAATAAATCGTTCTACACTGCTTTCCACATTGTGTCAAAACTTTTTTTTGAGATTTTCACGGGCAAAGCACTCCCATTGCTAAAATGTGGAAAAAATATGAATGACATCAGAAATTGCCTAAAAATGTATTTGCAAAGAAGAAAACCCAGACATTTCACATGCATAATAAATGGAAAAATCATATTAAAATTCTGGTGTCAATGCTTATGATGGCAAAAATATAATAAAAGCCACCTTTATGCGATTAGCCGAGATCGCAGTTCTATACTGTGAAGTACACCAGGTCCATATTTTACTTTTTTTTCTGGAACGAAGTAATATAAGCATCTTTTGATAAAGTCAGTTAGTTCATAAACATCTTGACTAAATTGTCTTTATTTTGCAAAAAATGAGAAATATGAGCATATCAAAACACCAGGAATGCGCCATATATACACAAAACTTTCGCTAGCATTAAAAGAAACATCTTTCATTTTCAACGACGACGAATCTTGCGGGTTGACTTGTCCGCGACAAAATGTAATCTGAATAAATTTTCACATTTCACAAACGCCAAGAGAAAATGTCTTGGCATACAATAGATTCCCAATCCGATCTAAAAAACATACTGGTAAAAACGACCGTTATATAATAAGCAATGGGAAAAATTTTAAATGAGGGTTGTCAAGAATACAACAGTTATCGCCTGCGGTGAAAAACGCGCAACTCACAGTAACCCTAAAAGAAAATTACACAATCGGTAACAATTAAGTTCTTTATACAAGACAAAATGAGATGATTGGGAAGTAAAAATAGCAGTTATTTAAAACAGAAAAAATATTTAATTTGTTTGATATTTAATCAACTGAAAAGCAAGAAAGAAAAATCTAGAAATGGAATGGTATTTTAAAACTAACTTATTATTTGTTTTTTATTTATTATTATTATTATATGCAATTTGGAGACGAACACTCAATAAAAATACCTATTAAAAATGCTTTACTTTTAAAATTAAATTTTAAAAGAGGGGGGGGGGGAGCCAACATTTGAAATATTAATAAAGATATATAAAATAGAATATGTGTTACATCACAATGCTCATATTGTATTAAAAAATTTGTTGTTTCATATACATTTTCAATGGCTGTGAAAGGGTTAACAAGACATTTCCGCCCATGCTTTCCTATGTAATTGTGGTTCCAAATGATGTTCTCTACCACCCCTCAAAGTTTGTACATGAAGTTCTGGGACACCCTGTATATGACGGAAACATCAATAAATATTTGAAAAACAGCCATTACTGTGTTTCTTGTTCAATGCATTGAAACTTCATAGTTAGGAACCCAGTGAAATATTTAACCATTTTATGCAAGCTCTTCCATTATGTAATTGAGGATGCGAGTTTCAAAATTTGTCGTATCCAGAAAATCAAGTTTCTGGAAATCTCTGACTGCGTCTGTTGATTTTCATAGTAAACCAATATTTTGCAATGTCAGAAATAATTTTCCCCCAGTTTATAGTATTTTTTGATGCAGGTTCAACAATAGAATAGATTAAAATAGAAAACTCTATTTTGTTTTTAATTTTGGATAAGGCGAGTTTTACATTGCCTATTGATCTTAATCACAAAAATAGCACAGCCTCAGAAGCCACAACATCCCCTAGTGAAGAGGGAATAAATGGCAACCTGATTTTCAAAATATCACTACTGATTGTGGTATTATCTTTTGATTTTTCATAATCAGATTTCAGTTTCATTTCTCTTTGACTGCGGTTCTTGAAGCAGCATTCAGTACTATGGCGATAGCTAAAAGTGTTACTTCAAATGACAAAAATCGCCTCCTACTTGTCAATTTCCCCATCATTTTTTGCATTTTCTAAGCATTTCATTGGCTGTTTAAGGAAAGGCTTTTCCATTGTCAGATTTCCAAACATTTGATTGGCTGTTACTGGTGACTCACTTTTTTTCTGCCGTCAAAATCACTCCAACACAAAATAGTTGCTTGCTTTCCAAGGACTCCCCTGGAGCCTTTGGATAACATGGAGATGCCTAGAATTTTAATCGACTTTGATCCCAAATGTAATAGCCAGGCTTTGTTGCACTGAAATAATAAAGCGTTTTTAACACTTTACAATAAAGTTTAAAAGAATTTATGAATTCAATTTGTATTTCTTTCTGTAACATGTGTAAATATTCTTGGATTGTCATGCAACGCTATTGAGGCTTACCATAGCAAGTTTTAATGTTGAAATAAAATGTGCAGTACTCATACTTATTGACGAATGGGAAATTTGAAAATAATCTGAATTGCCATAGAAAAGTATTATCACAAAAAAGAAATATTCTGTATTTTTTAATAATTCAACCAAAAATTATAGCTGAATCTGGGATCTATCAAATATCAATCTAATCTGATACTTCTTACGGCAGATTTTGCTGAATTGACAGACCAATTGTAATATTTTCCATTTTTCGTCACAATATGTAACTAAGTCACATTCTGAAGAAAAGGGGATAATGTAAGAAGGTTGATTAACCGAGTGTGTCAGTTAATTGGATGTCGGATAATTTTAGAGTCTATAGTATTTTTATTTGCATTAACTATTCCATATCCATGTAATGCAAGGAATGGCATAACCAACAGAAACAATGACTGTCTAGATTATATGTCATTCAATATTGCCCCCCCCCCCAAAAAAAAAGAAAAAAAAAAGTCTCTGGATCTGCCCCTGGTAATAGCACTTTTAGAGCTGTTTGCTTGAGTAATAAGATCAATTACATATTTGAAGATCAGCTAGTATAAAATGAATAAATAAAAAATGTTGCTGGCTCTTAGACTATCAGTGTAGTATCTAGCGAGGGGATAACTAAAAGTATTTGTGAAATGATCTGAGAGGTACATTAATTCAATATTGTGTTTGATATTTAGTGAAGATTTATAATTGCACTATAAACATAATGAACCTATACTAAGGTATATTTGTAACAAATGTTGTAAAAAAACTGGATAAGTGATTGACTGTTTTAAAAATTCACTAACTTGCAAATGGTGACAACAATTAAAAAGTTTCTTGCAGCAGGGTTGGATAGCATATCATAAGCTTTTTAACTAACATTTTCTACCATTTTTATTTAATTGGAAATTAAACATTATTTGGAATGAGTTTCCAACCACAACATCACATTGAAAGTGTTTATAGTGAAATGTGTTGTTACCATGGAAATAAAGACTTTTTGGGAAAGAGCATGCATAGAAACTACTTCAACGAATCTACCAACTATAGTTTTGCTTTAGCGATCATTGTACATGATAACATTAACCATCTAGATTAAAGCATTGTTAATCATAGACCAATCAGATTACCTAAATTCTTGTGCACAGTAGGAATCTTAATTACAAAAAGGAAATTATTGTGGATCTATAGTAATTTTTTCCACTGTAATGTCACTTACTGTTTCCTTATTTTGGAATGCTTAAAGACAGCATTCACAATTTGGCATCAATTTAAAGTAGTATCCAAGTAGTTGAACAATTTTATATTTCTGGATTAACTTGTATTTTGCTGTCCATATATGTATATCAACAGAAATACCTTAAATATTTATATATAGGATTTTTAAAATTATCAAACCTAACTTTGTCCCCCATATTCCTAGCAACACCACTGGTTCTTAAAAATTTGTTGTATAATTATTGCCGAAGCTCAACACCAGCTTCCCAGCAAAAATGATATTTTTGCGATAGCGAGCATCCAAAATATTTCTTGCAACCATACAAAAAATTATCTAGATGTCGGTAGTGCCAAAATCTCGTCGAAAAGTTGACACAAGATCTTTCTGTTTTTCCATAAAGATAATATTTTGATTGTTTAAATTATTAATTAAAACATTAGCTCCATTGTTGTAAATTAAGCATTTTAACCTCGTTCTCATCGTTATGATGTCATCCTTTATGACATGTGCAATAGAATGACTCTCAGAAATTTTTTTTCCTACTTATGTAACAACAGGGGTGGCGCCAGAATTTGCCTAACAGGAGCATGGTATCTGTTAGAATTGCCCGGGTTGGGTAGCTGATCCTGAAAATTACATCTATAGTCAACCTACAACTCAATCCGAATTTGCCAAAAAATTTCCTCCATCCATAAGGCCTAAGTAATCTAATTCCTGCCCAAATAATTTTCGGCGAGCTGCAACCTAACTCAAATCCAGAATACTTTTACCTGAAACCTGATCTGAAATGAAAAGAAAATAAATAGGTTTTGATGCAATTATAAAAGTTTATCTACATTGTACATTCATAATTCTGCCGCACAAAAATGTATGAACAAAACATTCCATTAGTCACTGTGAACTTTGGCAATAATGGTGTTTCACAGAATCGAGCCAATATCAGTGCAATTCCCTGCCAAATGTAGCTATGGTACTGCTGGATGATGAATGCTACCATTAATACTATCATAGGCATCAACAGTACACAAAATGCAAGGTAGCATTGTAGATTATGCAGTAATATATCTAGGATGAAAATTCTTCACAGCAGGTCAAGCATATGTTGTCTTGAGTCGTGTGAAATCATTAAATGGACTATTAATTGAAGAACTGGCCTGCTCAAAACTCACTGGAAAGGTTTCTTGTAGTAATGAAGCATTACAAGAGATGGATAGAATAAGAAATTATAGACCACCATCAGCTTCATAAATTAGAAACAGAAAAAATGTAGAAAGCGAATAAATAGTAACAAATTTAAAATAATAGTTCAACACCATATATAGAAAGGAAAATAAAAAATTGCAAGGAAATTCGCTTTCTATTTTGCCACTTAATATTGTGATTCTGTCATATGTATATTGTAAACTCCTTAAAACCCGCAATTCTCTAAAATCCTCACATAGTTTACAGATGTAAGCAATAAAACTTTCAGTTCAGATATTGGTACAGAATATAATTTTTTTAATTTTTATATCAATTCTATACATTTTTTAACCTGTAATTTTTATTAATATTACTGACTTCATGCTTTTTCATGAAGGAAGGATTTTTTTTTTTTTTTTCAGAAAAAAATTCAAGATATTGTTGATATCACTGGTAATCAATCTTTTTGCCAAATGCATTTACACATTAATCAAGCTTTTTTGACTATCAAGTCAGTCTAAACCGGAAATAAACCTTCCTTATTTTATGATTTTGATGTGAATTAGTAGTACACTGTTATGGGCAAGTTTCATTGAATAATTTAGGAGAAATGCATCTAATCTTTATAAAGAATATTTAATTTTTTATTATTGATTATTTACTTCACCTTTGCTTTTAATATTTTAATCATTTTAAATTATCTAAATTTTTATTATTTTAGTTTATTACTTTACTTAATTATTTTATTTACTGCATTGTAAACATTCATTATAACTTTGATAATATAATTAATTGCATTCAAATTATTGTTCAAAAAATGTAAACAAACTCATGAACAAAAATCACCAAAATTCTAAAATCTGCACAAGCTCTGGTCCCAAGCTGTGTGGATTTGAGGGAATCTACTGTATACATATTTATATTAACTGTAATTATTTAAGAAAATGTAACTAAAATTAAAATTTTTCTAAATTAACCTAAGTAGAAATTGACTTTTTTTTTTAAATTATTACCTGAAAATTACACCTGGAATCAACTTGACCCGAATTTGCCAAAAAATTTCTGCCACCCACAACATGACCCAGGGCTGCTGGCTTTTAGCCGGGCCGGTTTAAACCACTTAAAAAAAGCCGGCTTTTACTAAACTTTTTTTTTTTTTTTTTACAAAAACTATTCTTAAAATGAAATGTATTATTAATTAGTAACTGTTTAATTACTGTTGTCATAAAAATGAACTGTCTAATAAATTGTCAATTAAAATATAAATAATTGATAGTTGAAATATATTCTTGTGAACAGCAGATAGGAAGAATGTTTATTAGAAAATTTTTGCAATAAAATTTTCTTTTGAAGTAGTTCAAATGATTTTTACGAAATATAATACCAATCATTTGACTTACAAGCCCCGTTTCCAAAGGCTTTTGAAATCAAACTGACATTTTAGGGAGGGGGTGATATACGGTTGTCGTACCTGCTTTCATTTTGCACCCGTTTCCATATGCGAGCACAAAAACAACCCCCTTAAAAAATCCGGAAGCTGCGCAATTTTTCTTTCTGATCTATGATTGGCTGATTGGTGGAACTTCCTGTGTAAACACAAGATGTTTTGTTACATGGTACTGTTTGAACCACTGAGCTGCGGATCATTGGAAGGTTTGAAAAGAATAAAATTAGATTTTTGAATGTTTAATTGACAAAAATATTTTTCAAAGTTTAATTACTAATAATTATCAATTATTATATAATTATATAAATACATTACATAATTGTTATATAATATTTTACATAACAATAATTATGGTATTTATATTTAAAAAAAATAAAAAATTGTTATTTGTAATTAAAACTGCATACATTTTGTTTTTCAAATTGCAACTAATTATATAATGTAATTAACATTATCAATAAATTCTTACATAACATGTAAATATTATTAATAATATTATTTATTAATTATAATTAATAATTATAATTAAATTTATTAATCATAATAATAGTTATTATATAATAATATTAATTTTAGTATGTATAATTTATATTGAAAAATCTATTATAGCTTTCTGTAAAAAATACTATATATTGGTTTAGTATTAATTAATAATTACATATTATTAATTATATATTATAATTAATAATAGCAATACAATTAGTATATTTTTTCAGGAATAATCATTATTATTGATAAAAAGTGCAAAAACGAAAAAAAAAAAAAAAAAAAAAAAAAGATGGTTATAAGTATATTTATTTTGTAATTAATACTTCAAATTTAAAAACCAATTTAAAGAAAATCCTAAATGTTTAAGATTAATTTAGCATTCAGTTCAGTATAAACATTTATTATTTATTTAAAATAAGCTAATTGTATAATAGGGTCATTCTACGTGAAATCAACCAATTTAAAGAAAACTTGTTGCATCATAGTCACAGATTTTTTTTAAATTTTTATCATAAACAGACATAGTAGTGAAACCCTCAAATCTGAAATTTAAAAGTAATATTCGCAATATTGGCTGAGATATAGACATTTGAAAACTGACCATTTTTACTAAATGGCAGCCATCTTGGAATTTCATCAGTGTCTAAAAATGCCCATAACTTGATAACTAATGGCTCAAATTTTATACATCTGGTACCAATTTGAAGCTATTTGTACAAAGAATGCATATTTTACATTAAAACAATAGTAAATTTTCATTTATTTACTTTTTATTATGTGCAAACTGAAAATATCACACAAAAAAAGGGCTGATTGTAATTGCCCATAAAAAAAAATGAATCATGAATTTTTCTGAAACTTGGTAAAAACATTGCTCCATGTGTGTGCTTTAAATAATAAAAAAATTGGAGAGGTAAAATCTGTTGTTTAAAAATAAATGATTTTTTACACTTAAGGTGTCACTAACCAAATAATGATCATTTTAGAATTTGTAAGTATTCCTAATTTAACAAATAATGGTTGAAATAAAATTTTCTAACATTTAAATTAATATATTGTGAGTATATTATATAATTCAATAAAGGAATATCAATTTGCAGCTATTTATGCTAAATATTCATATATTAAAATACAAGTAAATTTTCATTTCTACAATATTTTTTATTTCATTTAAAATATGAGAATATAATTCTCGAAACATATTTACATAAATATTAAATACCTTACTATAATGAACTACATAAAAAAAAAAGGCCACATAATATTTTCCCCTGAAATATTGGAGAAATACTAGCTGAACACACAGTTGAATTCATTCACTTATGTAATTTAAATGAAATAAAATAAAAAATATATATAAATTTGACCACATAAATTTCATTTTTTAAGTGAAAAAAAATGCCTTAAATAGGCTCTATGTATAGGGGAGAGTGGGGAGAAATGGTATATTTTTTACAAAAACTTGAAAATCATTTTTGTTTGACACAAAAACAAAAATTCCGTTTTGAATACATAATAAAACACTTTTTAATGTTCTTGAGCAATATAGCTAAACAATTTTATAATTAAAGAAATTGTAAATTTCAAAATGTGTCCCATACCTCCCCACTAACAGGCAGGAATGAGACAACTATAAAACAATATATTATACGAAACAACAAAAGAAATGATTCTAGAGTTGGCTATATTTACAATCTAACAAAGATTATAGGTTGATAAAGTCTGTGCTACAACATCAAATTCCAGTATCTTCATCAATGGAAGGATAATTCAGGATTGTTAGAGATTATAATCACTCGTTCAATTTATTTATATTTTGAAGTAAATTAATGTATTTTCAATGCTATAATTAATATACTACTCTTTAAAAGTATTTGCATATTAGCAATTTATACTCATCTTATTAAAAAGTAAGAATTAGACATGTTCCATCCCCCCCCCTTTCCTGGCATGTCTCATTATTCTCTATTTTCTTTTATTATAAACAGAAATACTGCTTTTAAGCATAATTTAAATTATAGTTAATATACAATATAATTTTCTATAAATAGGAGAACTATTACATTTATGCATAAACAAATCATTAATTAATATACAGAAAGCACAAAAAGTTTATGAAGTAAATTTACTTTTGATTCTTGAAATAATCTTTTCTTTATACAACTGCAAGCTTACATCAACCAGCTACTTTTTTCAACTGAAGATTGGGATACTATTGCTTCATGTAATGTGTGATTGATGAAATTTTCAGAATTATACATAAAGAGAAAAACTTACTGTCCCATTCCACCCCACTCTCCTCTATATGTAACGTAAATCCTCATTTATATGTATTGCATTTACAAATATTTTATAATTATACATTATATTCCTTAATTATTTCCTTATATTTTTCAGTGTAAAAGTTTTTCCAATAGTATACATTTTTTGGGGAGGAGGATGAGGTTGAGGGAGAATTCCTACAAAATTAGTGCAAAAGAATTTTTAAATATACATTTACATTAATTTAGATTTTAGAAAATTTTATTTTAACCATTATTTTTTAAATTAGGAATACTTACAGATTCTAAAATGATCATTATTTGGTTAATGACACCTTAAGTGTAAAAAATCATTTATTTTTAAACAACAGATTTTACCTCTCCAATTTTTTTTATTATTTAAAGCATACACATAGAGCAATGTTTTTACCAAGTTTCAAAAAAATTCATGATGATTCATTTTTTATGGGCAATTACAATTGGCCCTTTTTTTGGGTGATATTTTCAGTTTGCACATAATAAAAAGTAAATAAATGAAAATTTACTATTGTTTTGATGTAAAATATGCATTCTTTGTACAAATAGCTTCAAATAGGTACCAGATATATAAAATTTGAGCCATTAGTTGTCAAGTTATAGGCACTTTTAGACACTGATGAAATTCCAAGATGGCCGCCATTTAGTAAAAATGGTCAGTTTTCAAATGTCTATATCTCAGCCAATATTGCGAATATTACTTTTAAATTTCAGATTTGAGTGTTTCATTATTATGTCTGTCTATGATAAAAAATTAAAAAAAATCTGTGACTATGATGCAACACCCATTGGTTGAATTCATGTGGAATGACCCAATATGAATATAGTTATAATTAGCATATAGTCTAAATATTTTTTATTTTTCATTAAAAAAATAATAAAACTAATTGCATAGTATAAATGAAAAATATATGAACATTTTATAATTATTAATATTTAACAATATTTACTAAATCAATATTATAAATATATAATAATAAATTGTTAATGATTAATATAATTAAGATATAATGAATGTAGTATTACTAATATGAAACTAAAAACAAATACTAAGTGCAATTAGCTATTAATTATCTGCATTTAAAAATATAATAACAAATTCTCATAATATAAATTTATATTTGAAGAAATTATTTAATAATAAAAAACAAAATATAAGTAAAATGATTCACAAAAAAATATATCGTTTAAGAAAATTAATTAAAAAAACTGAAGGCAAATATTGATAAATTTCTATTTATAAGTATACAAAATACATTAAATAGCATGCTTCTAAAAGCATATGAACACAATATACCAATCTTTTTCCAATAAAGAAAATTTTTTTAAATTGTATAATATATATTGAATTTTATGCTTTGGTTCTGCAAGTTTCACTTGTATTCAGTTTGATTGATTTTTTTCCCCATGTTTCAATGTTATGATTTAATATTAAATGCAAAACTAACAGTATTCATTAAATTGTAAAATTTCAGCTAAAGTGATATTAAAATAGCAAAGACAAAGATATCTAAATAAAAAAAGGCATAAATAATAATCCGCGTTAGAATTTCTAAAAAAAAAGTCACTGGTCCCACGGACCAGTAAGCATGAGAATTTACTGGTCCGCTACATAAAATTCTATTAAATATTTTTAACACTTAGAGTGGCCTCTCCCCCCCCCCTCCTTGGAAAATAACCCAATCTTACTTTGCATTTATCCAAAATTTTCAGTATAATAAAATGTAAAATTATAATTTGCTAAAAATTAAATAAACAGTACGTAAAGAAAAACTATCAAATTATTAATTAGATATTTTATTTGCCATTACTTATTTCAACTGACTGTAAGGTGTTTAATGCAAATTTTTTTAGATTTTTCTTCAGATTGTAGCCAGAGTGGTGGCATTGTAGCTAGTAATAAAACAAGTATGAAAAATCATGTGTTAAGAATGTGTTATGAAGCACTTTCCAACACTTAATAAAATCTTTAACAAAACTTTGTTATTTAGGTAAATAATAGTGTATAGCCAAATACACCCAAATATGTATTCCAGTACTTTTAAATAGCCCTGTATTTCATATGCCAGTTGATATAATGGGAAAATTTAGTTTAGCAAGAAAATACCCAGTAGCTTGACATTTCTTTTTCAGCAATTCATACTATTAGATGGAAACATACTTGAATACTTTTGTTCAGCCCTGTAGTTTACATTGTATCTTTATTACACGTCAGCATTAGGCTAAAATTTATTGTAAACTATAACACTTTTAAAACAACTGAAATCACATTCTCATAAACCATCATTCATAGGCATCCATGTACCTAATTCTTTGCGTGGCCCTGTATATTCTTTTATCTATATTCTGCAAATATTCTTAGTAAATTGAATGAAGCTCAGCGTAAAAATGTATAGCTTATTTAAGAACCAAGTTTAAATAATTTGCGCTCATATTCAGTAACATTAGTGAGCTCTTTTGGGTAGCCCTGTATATCAACTATAACATTCATAAACACCATATAATGTGCATATATTTAGCAAAATATAAACGCGCATATCATAATTAAAATGCATTTCATCCCTCCATCAGCCATCATCGGACACATATACGGTACTTCGGAAAGAATATACTATTTGAAATCTTTTGTATAGCCCTGTAAATGCTATGTACTTCATATTATGCAAGACAGTAGCGTATAATTTATATTAAACTTCAGTGACATATATCAATTTTATTATACATGAAATAGCTTAATATATTTAAAATATGACACACACAATTCCCCCTTTTACCATTATCTAGTGGAATTCTTTTGTGTGGCCCTGTAAATGAATAATAACTACATTTTCACCTTATATTTTATAGAATGCATATTTTAATATGTTTGACAGGGTATAACATCTTTAAAATTCCTTTGAAACAATTTTTCCCTATAGGCCGTAATGTAATGGGAAACTTTTGATTCGCCCTGTAGATAAACTAATCATGGTAGAAACTTCATTTTCAATAAAGTTCGTGCTAGGGTAAACGTCAATAACGTCCTAAAATTTCATGGCAATCCGAGTATATTAACGATTTTTCCCATAGGCCGTAATGTAATGGGAAACTTTTGATTCTCTCTGTAGATAAACTAATCATGGTAGATGCTTCATTTTCAATAGGGTTCATGCTAGGGTAAACATCAATAACGTATAAAAATTTCATAGCAATCCGAGTATATTTACGGGAGTTAGAGCACAGACAGATGGCCAGACGGCTAGATAAACCGAATACATAAGCACTTTTCAACTTTGTTCGAAAGTGCTAAAAAAAAATCTTATGTGCGATCGGTTGCAGTTCTCTCAGGGCTTGAAAAGAGGCACTGGTCCTGCGGACCACTAAATTTTTCAAATTAGTCGTCCGATTGAATTATCGGTGGTCTCGGACCAGCAGACCACCAAGGATTTCGAACGCTGATATTTTTTTTTTCTTTCCTCCCATGGAATTTGAATTATATTACATGAAAGTAAATGAGCATACAGGTATAATTTCAGGGGATCGTTAGTGGGGTCTCCCCCCTCCTCTCCCACACACAGATTTCTGATTTTATTATTTTCTGTTTTATATGGATTAGAAGTGACAATTCTCCCTGGAACTACAGCTTGAAAAACAAAAAATAAATAGTTTTTTATCACAGATAGCTTTCTAAAAATATAAATAATATAATTATTATATCATATTAAACTATTATTAACTTATTAAGTATTTATTTACAGAAAGTTATAATTGATTTTTCAATTTGAATTATACATAATTATATTAATATAGAATGATTAATTAATAAATAATTTTATTAATAATATTTACATGTTATGTAATAATTTATTAATAATAATGTTAATTACATTAAATAAAAATTAATTGTAGCTTAAACAAAATATATATAGTTTTAATTATAAATGATAATTAATAAAAATAAATATAATAATTATTATTATTTTTATAAATATTTTATATAATTATGTTGTACGGAGGTGTACTAAATTAAAAAGAAAAACTAAATTAAAAGGAAAAAGCAAGTAGACTGTAAATTTAATGGAATGTTTATTTTTTTCTAAGAGTCGCTGCTTGATGCAGCATTAGAGCTTGTTGCTAAGAGACTGTTTCTCTCAATCCACTGCGTCACACAACACGTGAGCAGGGTTACAGTAAATTGCCGATTGGCGTATAATTGGCGTGGGCTGTGTTTGTCGCCAAGGCGATGTTACAAGAACACAATACAGAAGCGGAACATCCCGCCCGGCGTTGAAATATTTTTATATTTCAAGATACATATGCAATACAAGTAATAATACAATATGATACAGATTATAAGCAAAAATAAATAAATAAAATAAATAAACACAAATAATACATGAAAAATTAATCTATACTAATATTATAAAGAGGAAAGATTTGATTGTTTGTTTGTTTGAATTGAATAGGCTCCGAAACTACTTGACGGATTTGAAAAATTCTTCCACCGTTGGAAAGCTACACTATTTCCGGTGAACATAGGCTAATTTTTTATTGATTTAATAAAATATTTTTCTTAATAATTCAAAATTTCATTATTTTTCATACAGAATCAATTAAAATTTTTCCGATAAAAAATAAGCATTTTTCTTTCCCGTTGCCAAGAAAATGTAATCTGGTATAATATTAATAATAATTTGATTAATTCAATTAGTAATTATGGAACAAAACAATTTGTATGATTTTAAAATAGAAAAAAAAATAATGAAATAGTTTACTGATAAATAAACGACTATTACTGGATTACCACGTGAGGCATAAAATCGCAATTTTGTTGTAATCGTGCCAACGTGATCCGTAGATGATATCTGCATCTAAATATTATTGGCAATATTATTGTTTATATAATTTGTTTACATTTTTGGCAATATTACATTATTTGGCAATACTTGAACTCCTATCGACCAAAAAACTGTCGCCAAAGTATAAGGTTAAATATCAATAATGGATGATCGTAAATGTCACATTCTTTTGATATTAAATATGTTTTGCAAATTGTTACGTCGTCAACTAATTTTAATCCGATATTTTATCTCTTTTTCTATTAATATTTTAATAATTTATTAATTCTTTGGTTATTTAAAATAAAAATTATATCCATTTGTATAATTTGGCGAAATTGATCGACGGAATAATCAAATTGTACCAATTGTTTGTTTACACTCTATATGGATATTTAGGTTGATAGAATTAGCGTACTTATCGAGTCTCCGCCAAGTCATATGCCAAGCAGTCATTAAATCGTGTTTTTGTCTTACTATTATATCTTTTTCATCTGCAATTATTTTACCATCACTAAAAAGGGGTACTTCTAGGTTATCCCGTCGACCAATTTCGCCAAATTATACAAATCGCCAAACTAAAAGCCAAATTATACATGTTGACATAATTTTTATTTTAAATAACGAAAAAACAAATAATTAGTAGAATATTAATAAAAGTATTAATAAAAAATCGAAATAAAAATCCCTTAATGACATTTTAAACACGTGAATCGCATTTAATGTCATTGAATGTGACATTCACGATCATCTATTATTGGCATTTAATCTTATAGTTTGGCGATAATTTCTGGTCGACGAGATAACCTAAAAAAGAAATATAAGTACCTAAAAAAGAAATATTTTGAATGTGAAAGAAAATTCATTATCATGAAAAAATATTTGCAATTAATTTATCATTCATTCTAATAAAAAAACGGTACTACTAAGTTATCCCGTCGACCAAAAAATTATCGCCAAACTATCAGATTAGATGCTAATAATGGATGATCGTGAATGTCGCATTCAATGACATTAACTACGATTCACGTGTTTAAAATGTCATTAAACGATTTTTATTTCGACTTTTTATTAATATTTTACTAATTTTTTTTTTGCGCATACATTAGTGAATTTTTTCATGCTTAATTGAATGGTACTAAGCAAATTCTTTTAAATCCAGTACTTGGTGAGATACTTCACATTTTCCTAATTTGGCGATGTCTTCGGCGCAAAAACCTGAAATTTTGAATCCTTATCTATCTATCTATATATATGTATATGTATATATACATATATATATATATACATATATATATACATACATATATATATATATATATATAAATCTTTCCTATAGGAAGTTCATCGGATGGTCTAAAATAATAACATGTTTCACCATACCTCAGAAGCAAATTCAGGTAGAAGCAATTCAAGTGGAATTCAAGATAAAAAAAACCTACTAAAAAAATCTGAATTACTTTAGTACTTTTGTAATTTGTCAGTTATTTAGTCATTTTAGAGGTATTTTGTCGTCAAAATGAACTTTGAACTGACCAATGTAAGATTACATAAATCAGACAAAAGTTGTGGGTATTTGATTCGATATTAAGATTGTTTATTTAAATATGTTTCGTTTGATTCAAGATTATTTTAGAGATACTGACCAGCGTAGCGGGCGGAGGCTGCTAGTACATAATAAAGCACATTTAAAGTTTAGGATCTATGATGTTGTCCTCAATGGGTAATATACTTATTTTTGAAATAGGTCGTTTAAAATTACCTTTAGCGGTACGAACTTCAACTACCCTGACTATCCCGTCCGCGCCTGGGAAAACCTTATTAATGCGGCCTAGTGACCAAGTGCAAATGGGTAATTGTGAGTCCTTAAGCAAAACTAGCATTCCTGGCAGAATATTAGGCTTTTTAAATAGCCACTTGTTTCTTTCTTGTAACTGGCTCAGATAATTATTCTGCCAACGTTTCCATATTAACTGCGTTAATTTTTGAGTCCTTTGCCATTTATTTAGCAAATTATCTTTGACCTCACTTAAATTGGGTTCTGGAATTAAATTAAGAGGCTTTCCTATGAGAAAGTGACCAGGAGTCAACACCTGAAGATCGTCAGGATCTGTTGACAAAGGACAAAGCGGTCGCGAATTTAAAATAGCTTCTATCTGTGTGATAACTGTCAGGAATTCCTCGATCGTGAGATGAGCTGAACCCACAGCTCTTTTTAAGTGGTATTTGAAAGATTTGACTCCTGCCTCCCAAAGGCCACCAAAATTTGGCGCCCTAGGAGGGGAGAACTTCCAGTTAATACCTTCAGAAGCTAAAAAGTTCGAAACTTCATCACTCGTAACAAGTCTACGTAAATGTTTTAGTTCTGCTGAAGCCCCAACGAAATTTGTAGCATTGTCGCTAAAGATTACAGAGCTTTTCCCACGACGAGCGAAGAATCTTTTTAGAGTCGCTATTATAGCCTCGGATGTCAAATCTGAGACAAAATCCAAGTGCACAGCTTTAGTGACCATACATACAAATATGGCAACATAGATTTTCTGAAAAGTACCCTTTCTTTGACCTTTATATTTTATTTCAAAAGGCCCACTTAAATCTAATCCCACATTTGAAAATGGGGAACTGGGAACTATTCTTTCAGGAGGGAGATCCCCCATCATTTGACTAGCCGTTATAGGTTTAATTTTAAAGCATTGTAAACACTCATGTACAATTTTACGCGCAATATTTCTGCCACCGAGAGGCCAATATTTTTGACGCACAGTGTTCAACAGAGCTTGGGGTCCTACATGAAAATCTCGTTTATGATAATATTGAAAAATTAGTTTCGTCAAGCGACAGCTCGCCGGAAGTATAATGGGGTGTTTATGATCAAAATTCAAATTTGATTTTGCTAGTTTTCCTCCCACCCTCAATAAGCTATCTCCATCTAAAAAGGGATTTAAGAATTTTAACTTACTTGCGCGATGAACCGAAGATCCCGCTTGGAGGGCCGAAATTTCATTTTTGAAATACTTTACCTGTTCATTTTTTATTAAATAAACCTCTGCCTTTCTTAATTCCTCCAGCAACAGAGGGCCAGTTGCAGATGTTGCTTTTTTACATTTATGTATGAATCTGAAAATATAAGCTAAAATTCTAATTAATTTTTGGAAATTATTGCTAAGATTAATTAAATTATCACAGAAATTAGAGTCATTATGAATAACGAATGTCAAGTTGCTGGGAGCTTTAAGCTCACTAGAATAATGTTCATCTTTAATGTCACTTATATTAGAGTCAGTTTTTGCTATTGTTTCTTCAAGAATTGAAAGAGGCGGGCCATGCCACCACAACTGGTTAGAAGACAGGTTTTCCACACTTGCACCTCTTGATATCAAGTCAGCTGGATTGTGTTCTGACGGAATATGAAACCATGGAAAGTTCTTAGTTTGTTCCTTAATTTGCACAACTCGGTTTCCCACAAACGTTTTCAGGAGATGAGGAGCAGTGTCTATCCAAGCTAAAGCAATAGTTGAATCAGAAAACAAATTGACTGAAGCTATTTGTTTGTCTAATGAATTTAAGACCTTGTTAGTGAGTTTAGCAAAAAGAAGACATGCTGACAGTTCGAGACGTGACACTGTTATTACTTTGGTTGGACACACGCGGGATTTACTACATAATAAGTGACTGATGGTTTCACTAGAATTAGATGTTTGCATGTATATCACTGCGCCATAAGCCTTGGAAGACGCATCTGCGAAACCATTTAGCACCACTGATTGGTTCACAGCTAGGAAGCATCTTGGTACTTCAATGGATTCCAGTTCTTTAAGACTTTCGAGGAAGGTTTTCCATAGTTTGGCGACATGAGAGGGCAGCTTCTCATTCCACTCTATTTTAAGAAGCCATAGCTCCTGCATGAATATTTTTGCTTTAGCAATCACTGGCCCTAAGAGACCGAGAGGATCATAAATGCGGGCAATTTGCGAAAGTACATCTCTTTTTGTGAAATCACTCTTTGTGTTGATATTAACTTTATACCTAAACATATCATTGAAACTGTTCCACAACATCCCTAATGTTTTAACAGTTATTTCTTCAGAATTTCTGTCCAGGGGAAACATGTGATTATCAGTAGATTGGACCTCATTGGTACACCATTTGTGTAAAACCATCCCTCCCTTTAGGAGGAGTTCAGTTAATTGCGATTTCATTAATCTGAATTCTTCTAAATTGGATGAGCCCGATAGGCAATCATCCATATAAAAGTCCTTCAAAACAATTTTCGATGCTAACGGGAATTCCTTTTTCTCATCTAGAGCTAATTGTTGTAATACTTTGGTGGCTAAGTAGGGAGCACAAGATGTTCCATACGAAACTGTTGTTAGCTGAAATACCTTAACCGGGGATGACATACTGTCTTTCCACAAAATTTTTAAATATTTGTACTGGGATGGATTTATTTCTATCATCCTAAACATTTGTTTAATATCCGCAGTAAAAGCATAAATATGCTTTCTAAATCTAATTAATATCGAAAAAAGATCATCTTGCAGAACTCCACCCTTACATAATAAATCGTTCAAAGATTTTCCGTTGGTTGACTTGGCACTAGCGTCAAAAACGACGCGTAGTTTTGTGGTTTTACTAGAGGGTCGTAAAACGCCGTGATGTGGTAAGTAATAGCCATCATTAAAGTTCGTGTTTTCTTTTATTTCATGCATGTGATTTAAATCTCTATATTCTTTAATAAATTCTGTGTATAAATTTTTCATAACAGGATCTCGATCTAAACGTTGCCACAGAGAGTTTAATCTTTTCAAAGCAAGATTTTTGGAATTTCCCAAATCGGGTTCTAAAACCTGTGGTTTAAACGGCATCGTGACCACAAACCTACCATCCCGTTTTCTGAAGTGCGTTTTATCGAAGTGATCATTACAATATTCTAATTCCTCACTGTTACAGGGTTTTAAATTTTGCACTTCTTCAATTTCCCAAAAAGACTTCAAAGTGTCATTAAGTAAATCAAGATTTTTTGTTAAGAAACAATAATTAGTATTATTATTATTTACTGTTTTGTCATAAATACAACCAGATACAATGTAACCGAAAATACTTGATTGCAAATATAAATTATTGCCTAACTTTATTTTTTCTTCATTTAAAAGAGAAAAATACAGTTCAGCACCGATAATTATCTCCACACTGCTTGGAATGTTAAATTTTTTATCCGCTAAACAAATATTTGCTGGAATTTTTAAATCTGATATGTTTATCTTTTTCGAGGGCGTGAAGTCACAAATGTTTGGAACGATTAATAACTCAATATCATAACTGGCACTATTCATTTTATTTGACAACTTTGATTTGATTCTAGATTTAATGTAAATAGGCAATTTATTTATTCCACTTACAGGAATATTTATTTTCTCCTTTTTCAAGCCTAATATTTGTGCTGCTTTAAATGTACAAAAACAATTCTGAGATGCGGAATCTAATATTGCCCTGAAAGGAATTTTGATGCCATTTACATCTGTCAAATAAATTATTGCAGTGCTAATTAAAACAGATTTATTATTATCATTTTCATATGAAAAAAATGAATGAGCAGTAGTTTCGTTTTGTGATAAATCTTCCGAAACAAAATTGCTATTTATTGTTTCATGTATTGGGAGATTGTTTATAGGATTGTTTACTGGTGTTGTATAATTATGTAATGATGAATGATGGCTTGCGCTCTTGCAAACATGACAAGTGCCTTTTGAATTACAATAATTAATGAGGTGGGCTGAACTTAAACAATTGAAGCAAAGTTTATTTTTCTTAACAAGGTTAATTCGCTCACTTAACTTCATATTTTTATATTTAACACAATGATATAAGGGGTGGTTTTCGGTTTTACAAATTACGCAACATTTACTTTGAGGTTTGTTTGTTTTTATGAATAAGGATTTTGCAGTATATTTAGAGGATACATTAGAACTTATACTATTTAAGATTTGACATCTTCGCTCAAGAAATTCTAAAAATTCATCAAAATTAGGCACTTCATTATCCTTTAATGTTAGTTCGTATTGTTTACGAGTTTCGTTATCTAGTTTATTTAGAATAATATTCAGCAAAATTGCGTTCGAGAAATTATCTCTATCATACTTTAAGATCTTTAAAGCCCTTAAATTTTTCTTCACGTTATCCAATAAAATGCGGAGATCCTTAGCGGATTCCTGTTTAATTACATAAAGATTTAAAATATTCTTTATATGACAATCTACCATAACTCTTTTATTCTCGTATCTTTGTTCTAACGCATTGAAAAGTGAAACATAATTTTCATCTGGTGTAAGCAAACTCCTCACTTCACCAGTCAAAGCAGAACGCAAATAAAATAATTTTTCATTATCTTTTAAATTTGAATTATCATTAATAAGCTCGTTAAATGTACTTTTAAATACGGACCATTCTTCAATTCTGCCACTAAAAACCGGCAATATGACCCTAGGTAGCTTAATGCTAGACGTTTTAGCTTGGTCCTGTTCAATAGATTTTTTATTAGAATCAGTATTTTCATAATAAGCATTAATAGAGGATTTTAAGCTTACCTCTAGTTTTAGAATATCCTCGTCCAGTTGACTCAGTATTTTTTCAGTTTCTTCCAACTTTTCTTCCTCTATTATTCTATAATATTCCAGTTTAAGAGCTTCAAACTTTTCTTCTGTTTTCGACAGTAAATCCAGGTGGGCTTTCCATTCGGATAAATTAAATGTTTTTCCATCCGTTGCGTTAAATATCCTGGTGACTTGGGCCTTGATATTCCCTCACCTTCTGTTCAACGCTTTTATCTCAGTTTCCGACATTATTCATCTTGTTGACGAAATTCGATAAATTCAATATTTAATTCAATAGAAAAGACACTGATTCGTTCATACCTCCGGGTCGCTAGGACCAAATGTACGGAGGTGTACTAAATTAAAAAGAAAAACTAAATTAAAAGGAAAAAGCAAGTAGACTGTAAATTTAATGGAATGTTTATTTTTTTCTAAGAGTCGCTGCTTGATGCAGCATTAGAGCTTGTTGCTAAGAGACTGTTTCTCTCAATCCACTGCGTCACACAACACGTGAGCAGGGTTACAGTAAATTGCCGATTGGCGTATAATTGGCGTGGGCTGTGTTTGTCGCCAAGGCGATGTTACAAGAACACAATACAGAAGCGGAACATATGTAATATATTTATATAAATAATTAACTATTAATAATTATATAATAATTGATAATTAATTATTAGTAATTAAGCTTTGAAAAATAGTTTTTGTAACTTGAAATTTGAAAAATTTAATTATATTCTTTTCAAACTTTCGAATGATCAGCATATGTTGCTTGTATAAAATTCATACAAAACACCAGAAGTAGACTTTGCCGAATGCAAGAGCACAGTAGCGCATGTTTATCCAAACTGAATCATAGGTAAAAGGCGACTTACTGACCTAGTCGTTTGCAGGTCTGACTTTGGGGGGGAAATGACCTAGGCTCGGTCCTTCTTCTAACTGGTTTGTGCACTGGAAATGGAGTAGGGGGTGTTCTGAGATGTCTTGAAAAACTGCATTGGAAGTGGGGCTACATTTTAAATATCAGTACTACACTGATCTTGTTCTAAACAAAACCATTTCTTGAAATTTTATTTTAAATTCCCTCTATCATATCTATACTCCTTTAGCATAAATGCTTTAGTTCCTGAAATATTGCTAATCTAGTAACCTATTAGACTAAACACTAAACCTCTCCTAATATGAAGAATTTGCAGATGGGAAAGTTTGCTAATTGACCCAAATCAATTCCTCTCCTTTTAATGTGTGGAAAGATTCGTGAAGGAACAAAAACAAAATATTTAGTCTATATAGAAAGAAAGAGCATGTTTATAAACATTTCCATCAATCAATTTACCACACCACTGCATTTTTATCATAGTGATCATTGCAGGAACATTTATGGCAATATAGGCCAATCATATCATGGACCTGTCCAGGGCCGTAGCAAGGTGTTTTGAGGCCCCCCCCAAAAAAATATAACTTTGGGCCCCCCTCCCCCCCACTTTCAACTGAATTTTTTAAAAAATATTTATGTTAAAGTTTCCTATGAGTTTCAAATTATATTAATGTAATAAACAAATTTAATAATTATCATAAGTATTTTAAATCATTATTAAAATTATTATAACATTCATAACTCTGCACAAATACGAAATAAATATGCATTGCTTAAAGAACCCGTGGCAAAATGCGCGCGACACTGTGACGGGCGTCGCAGACTTTTAAGGATACCTGCAGACTCAGCAATGCCACGGACGCGCTATTGCGCTTAAATTATGCAAAAAATCGGTCATGGGGCACAAAAAATAGCTCTTTCCTGTGGGACGCGTAATTTCGTCAAAATTTCGTCGCAAAATAAGAGCGATTTCATCCAAAGATCGCGAGAATAAACGCAAATATTATCAAAGCATCGCGAAAAAACGGCAATTTTCGTCAGAAAATCTTTCAAAAGCAGATTTCATCAAAAACTTGCGAAAAAAAGGGCAAATTTTGTTAAAAAAAATACCCCCAAAACGGCAAATTTCATCAAAAAATCTTGAAGAAAGACAGATAACGTCAAAAAATCGCGAAAAAACGACAAATTTTGTGAAAAAATCTCGAAAATAAAGACGGATTTCGTCAAAAGATCGCAAAGTAAACAAAAATTTCGTCAAAGGCACAAGGGAAAAAAAGAAAGATATTGCTGGAAGTGGATTTTTCTGTTTTATTATTATTTTATAGGTGATGGAAATAATTTACAGATACACATGCATGTTACCATAATTAATTAGCACTACAATAGCTGAAAAAATAATTTATGTAATACGTTGCATTTTGCAGACTATTTTTGAAAATATTATTAGCGTTGCAGACATTTGAAGATAGTTCTGCCACCGGGCTTAAAGATAAATTAACAATGTTAAAATAAAATTTGTCTTAAACAATTTTACAAATAAGCACATAATGCTAAGATTTTATTATAAAGTATAGAAAATAAATAAATTATATAAACACATAATTTTAACATATCGCTACTTAAGATGCTACTTCAGTTACGCGAAAAGACCCATTCTCTAATGCATGGAAGAATGGAATGGAATACTATGAAATAAATTTATATCTCAGTTGCATTTCAATATTTTAAATGATTTTTTTTCACTGGATAGCTGAGATCAATCTGTATGCAGATTTCTTTTCACCTTTTTTTATTTTGTTTGCAAAGTTTTTTTAAGAAGATGCTTTAATTTTCGAAACCGGTTTTAAAAATGAAAGTGACCTCATTAAAATTATTTGTAAACAACATCGAAAAAGCAAAAAACAGCCCGTATATAGATCGATCTCAGCTATCCTCAAAGAGCACCGATTAACCAAATTCATTGCATAATCAAGTATTGAATGACAAAGAATTTACAGAAACTGACTTATAAAAATTTTACAAGTTTCTTTTTAATATAAATTTTTTTTTAAAGTAACAATTTATATACATTTTTCCTCCTTTTAAAATATGAAATGCTAGTAACTACAGGTTTCAAGACAATTATAAACTCTAGTTCATGAAGACTTTTTCTTAAAATAAATAAACAAAAATATTTTTAAAATAAGAACTTAAATGATAAAGTGAAAGCAAAATTGTTATTATTTTTAAAAGAGGCAAAAGATTTCGAATTGTGCGTAAAGATATAGACCCCACAACACTTTAACAGGCTCGAGGATTGTGCCATTTCTTGTCAGTTTCAGAGCCCATTAAGAATTAGAAGTAGAGGAAGCCCGACATCACAGAGGGGGGGGGGGGGTCCCTATTATCCTATCAGTTGTTTTTTCATTTACTAAATCCACTTTTCGTATGTTTAAATTATTCGAAATTTTATTATGCAAATTTCGATTAAATAACGTTTTTACTATTAAATTAAAACTGACTATCTACATATTATACACATTAAAAAATATTTTATTAAATACATAATTATACGTAACCAATTAATTTTGTAAAATACATATATGGAATTACAGTTGAGGATATTTGAACTTCAAAATATTTCTTATGTTTTACAAATTGCAGCATAGTAAGAAAAAATATTTCATAATAAAAAAAAACTATATATGTTTTACTCTGATTGAATTTATTGAATTGAAAATTAGCTTTGAAAAGTAAATTTGCGGGGGCCCTTTGTACTTTAGTTGGTAAGAATGGGCTTTATGGGCCTGTGAGATTATTTAGCATCCCGAAAAAAAAAGAAAGAACGAAAGAGCATAGAAAAATTTTAAATAGCACAATTTCTTATTGTGACATGAATTTAGAACTCTAGATTTTCAAGGAAATAAGAATATAAATTAAAAGAGAATTTACTTATTACTTGTTAACAAACGAAATAGTAGTTTAACATATGAATGCAATGAAATCGGAAGTTGACGCAGGGATTTTTTCTTGGATCCCATTTTGTAAAAAAAAAAGTTATTTTTATGAAATTTATTGTATTTTGTAAGGAAATTTGAATTCCAGTTATTGAAATTCGCATCAAACATTTATTAATAATAATTTATTTAAATCTATATGCTAAATTTCTCATTTCAGGTAAACTTGTTTCCTTTGCAAAACACATAGTTTAAAACCTAACAGTATAAAATTAATTAGAGTATATTTTTATGGAATAGAATTTTGATTTTTATGGAATAGAATTTTGTGAATGGTGTGATTTATTAAAAAGAATTTTGTGAAGGAGCCCTAATAAAATGCTTAAATGAAAAACATGTAAATGAGAAATGTGTGTTATTAAAATGTGCTCTATTAGTATACATATATTTTTCCAAGCTGTGCAAATTTTTCTAATACTTAAAATTTTTAATAACTGCTATATAAATTACATAAAGTAATAAATATGACTTACCAGATTAGTATAGGAGTAGATCTTTTTTCCTGCAGATATACACTTAATTTTATAAATACTATACTATGCGTATTACTAAAATAAATCAGAAAAAAACATACGAAAATCCACATCTGAAGTGATGTGTTGTCTACAGACATGTACTTGTATGCATTAGCGGGCTGCTAAAAAACTTGAATAGGCCAGTACTCCCTTCAAGGTCAAGAAATCAGGTTACTACTAAGTAACTAAGCTGTTAACTTTTAAGGGGATTCTCTAGATGTTATTTGTGTCACCCACGTCGTGAAATCGGTGTGAAAAATGACCTATCTTCTAAGAACATAATATTCCGGTATTTCAAAAGAAAACACCCTTTTGTCGCTAGCAGCTTTATACAAGAACCCGGCTTTCTTCAGAGTCGATCCGATGGCCGGTACTCTTTCCTTATCTTTCTTAGTTCCATGCAAAAACCCATGGTCAAAAAGCGAGGGGGGGAAAACGAGTAAAAAAATAAGGATTTTCAGTTTCTTTGTTTCTGCGTTTTTAAAATCTAAACAAGGTTTTTGATAAAAACAGGGCCCCGTTAAGACTACGGGGGGCCCCGGAACAAACATCATTCTGGACACTCCCCCCTCTATCTATCTGTAATTTTTTTTTCTTTTTTCTTTTTTTTAAATAATGTAGAAGTGGCAAACACTAAAAATAAAAAACATATTGCATACATGCATAATTTTTGTACACACATCTATATACAAGATATCCCAAAAAATTGGTCACAACTTTATTTAAAAATATTAATTTGATAATTATAGAAATTAACTTATCCCGTTACGAGGAAACAATAATAAAAAAATTTCTTTAAAAAGCTATAGGATACTATGTTGTTGTAATCAGGGCCTGGCTAAGTCATGGGCCAGCACAACTGCATCGGACGTGGGATCCCCTCAATCGGGGGCCCTCAAGGGCAAATATAATTTTTTTGTTAAGGCTAATAAAAAATGGCCAAAAATGGCAAAAATTCCTTCTTTCTTTCTTTCTTTATTTTTAGCTTTATTGGGGCTCTTTTCTCATATCTCCTCTGTTTTGGAACCCCATGCCCCTCCCGCCCCTCCCCTGGATCTAACAGTTACATCACAGTTGTATTTACATTTTAATGGCTCACATTTAGTCTTATATTTCTATAACAGAAGAAAAAAACGTATTCCATAATTTCTTAAAGTTATCTTTGTTGTGCTATTCTGCATACAAATGCGAATAGACAACTAGTATAAAAATTAGTTTTAGACACTTTAGCATAATTCAAGAAAAAATCCAAAAGTTAGAAAGGGGCCCCCATAATCTAAGTCGGGCCCTGGTTGTAATAAAATTTTAATAATTTATTTTCTAATGATATAGTTTGTTTTCTGCGTATGTGGAGGGAGCACTGGAAGCAGAGAGGAAAAGGAGAACAACATTCCCTTCCTAAATGTTTGAAAACGCATGAATTTCGGTCACTTTTGGCACATTTTAAGCATTTGGCACCCTTTAATGAAAATCCTCATTATTGGGGGGGGGGGGGCTTTAAAAAGGTGCACCTGGAGAAATTGCCTGGTTGGCCCCTGAATAAGAAAAGGAGAATTTGAAAAAAAAAAAAAAAACATTAAAGAAGTGTTTTCTCACATTTTCAAAACAAATAAACCTCGGTAAAAAGGTCGATAGAATCGATTAGGGGGCCCCCTGACTTCGTCGGCCCCCCCCAAATGGGGGGTACGGGGGGCGGTCGCTACGGCCCTGGACCTGTCAAACAGAGACCAATCAGATTGGCCGAGGTCATGTGTATGGCAGGAGACAGGTGTCTCTTGCCATTGCCACCCTGCAGTAATTCA
Source organism: Maratus speculifer (assembly GCA_964019185.1). Lineage (NCBI taxonomy): Eukaryota > Metazoa > Arthropoda > Arachnida > Araneae > Salticidae > Maratus > Maratus speculifer. The sequence continues at coordinate 383,529,498 of OZ025289.1, forward strand.
ACCCACACTATGTCAGCAGCTCTTTCCTTATAAGAAAAAATAAATGAAGAAAAAGGGATGTGCAATAAAATTTGTATAAGTTTGAATCAATCAGGACCGAGAAAATTGTTCACAGTAAATGATATTCTGCCTTAAACAAATTTTACACTGTCTATGGATTCACAAGGACTTGAAAAACCTTTTCGAGCTAGACAAATTTCCATCTTACACAGTTTGGCTTACAGAGAATTTATTGCACTTAGAAAGATAAATAAATATAAAAGCTATGACAAAATTATTTATATTTTCTTATTTCAAAAGTGGAATACTGCCTTGTAACTTTCTTACATAAACAACTGACTATTTTTATTCATAATACTAACACATTCTTATATCCAGGAGTCATTGTTCAAATGAAGTATTTTATAAACAGTATCATTTTGTATATTATTTATTTGAATATAATTTGTACCCAAAATAACATGAAAGTAACTTAACTAAGCATAGGAGTGCCACTGGATCTATAGTATAGATATCTGTTAATCATATTATCTTTTTATGAGGTTTTTGAGATATATTATTAACTAGCTATAAAAGTGGACATCTGAAACATGATTTTTAAATGAATTTCATAAGATTTTAGTTTTAATTTAAATAAAACAACCATTAGTAAGGTAAATTAATTAAAGTAGTAGTTAAAAATAAGTAGTAATATATGCACTGGAAAGAAGCCGGCTTTTTTGCAGCTCTGACATGACCAGAACCCACCCAAATATCTTTTAGTGAGCTGCAACCTAACCTGAATCTAGAATACTTTTACCTGCAATCTGACCCAAACCCAAAATAAAAAGAAAACAAATAAGATTTTGATGCAATTATAAAAGGTTATCAACAATTGTATGTCTAATACTAATTTTACGTATTATGTGGGTAAATCAAATATAAACCAGAATTTCTACTTGGAGCCTGAAGGTCAGCCTGAGGGCACCCAAACCTCTGCACATGACAGGTGGGGATACCACATGACTGTCTGTGCACCGGTATGTGCTATTCTCTCCGTTCCTCAGTCTGCATCTCAATGATTGAGCAAGAGGTCCCCCCCCCCCAACTTTGTGTAATGCATTATCGTTAAATTTCTTACAAATGAAGGCTTAAGACCAGCTGAAATCTTATGAAATCTTCAAAGGGGACATGCCTGAAGAAAGCCCAAATATATAACTGACACAGAAATTTTGTTAAAGGACGAACAGAAATTGAAAACTCACCCCATGCTTGCCCTCCTTGAACAAGTTTGATTAAAGCCATTTGGCACATTCTCGAGGGTAGTACCTATTACTGCCAGCTGTTGGGCGAAACAAAACATGCATATCAGAAGAAAAAAACATAAATTTCCGATAAGAGAAGTGAATTTATTTCATGACAATGTATGTCTCCTTACAGCCAATCCGACCCGTGAAAAGTTATACGAAATGCATTGGAAAACTCTTCTATAATTTTCCTATAGCTGAGTTACTCTTCCAGAGTTACTCTTCTGTGATTAACACATGTTTGGGCCTTTAAAAGAATCATTAGGAGATGAATGATTTGGCGATGACACTGGGACCGTTCAAGTATTACATAAGCACTAAAGGGGGAGGGAGGGGTCCAGAGTCTGCTTATTTTTTCTGACAAGGGGGAGTAGGGGGTCACGACAATTCTTACGTAAACATTAAACAACGAAACAACTGCAGTTCAAATTAAACAAGCAAGCAAGGACCGGAAACCTGCAATATCCCAGGCCACTGTTCCAGTGAAAACTTTATAATAGACAATGTTGAAACATGGGTTCAAGGATCCTGGACATCATATTAAAATATGAACACCAAATTGAACTCCAACATTTATATGATTCATGTCAAAAATTTTAGTTATGACGCCAAGTAAGTTAAGACTTCTTGTATATCTTGTTTTATTGTTCAGAGTGTTAAATAACAATATATTTAAACCATTTTGTATTCTGCGGTTTGTTTAAGGGTGTATTCGAAAAACCGCTTTTCCACCTTCAACAGCTCGAAATTTTCCGATTTAATTTCAGACACACTTTTAAAAGTAGAAACATGAAACTTGCTGAGGGGAATTTTGAAGAGACGTACAAGGTGCCGTGTGATGTCATTTTACGCTCCATTCATTAGAATTTGATTTATGAACAATTATCTACTCAGCATGACACTTTTTTTCGTCCCCAAATCTCCCGCTTCGGAAAAATCTGTTAAAAATGCCGTTTTTGATTGCTTTTGTTTGCAATATTTTCTGCATTTATCAAAGAATAGACAGTCACGGCACTTTGTGTAGTTTCTGAATAAGAGAATCTGCGAGTTTGATGATTTGAGAGCAAAAGTGGATTCAAAAATAAATCGGAAAATAAGCAGTTTGAATCGAAATACACCCTTAATGCAATAAGCAACAATATATTAAAACCATTTTATATATTTTGATATCACAATCCCTATATGCCTATATAAATTTGTAGGATTAATGATGTAATTGATTGGTAACTTTTTATAAGTCAAGAAGTATTGATGTATAAACTGTCATAAAATCCTACGTAAGCAAAGGGGGGGAGGGGTCGGGGGGTTTTGCATTTGCTTATATTTTCTTACAAGGGGTGGGAGGGGGTACAAAATGACTAAAAATATGCTTACATAATACTTGATCGGTCCCACTGCTGCTGAAGCCTTTGTGCGCAATTGGCTGGAGACATGTCCCTCTTCATTCTATGATGACGGCACCAAAAAACTTCCAATCCGTTTTGGAAAATATGTTTCAAAATCAGGATATTATATAGAAAAATAACATGTAACTACTTTCTGTTTTATATTTTATGCGAATAAATTAAAAAACAAAAATTCCAGTTTATATTTAATTCATCCTCGTATAGAGAAAAATGGACAAATCTGTATTCTTTAATATTGGAATATAGTAAAATCTCTGAATAGCAGACATCTCACTGAACAGATTCTTGCATGGTTCAAGTTGTCCTTAATTTTTTTCTTTCGAGTCAAAGTGATACTAACTTTCTGCTGGTCAGGTTCACTCTAGAATATATCTTAATGATTATGTTTAAGTTTTAGGCAAATCAGGTTGTTGGGATATTAAACTAGTTGGATGTGTCAATCCCGAAACTTTCTTCTATCTCATAAGTACATTTTACTATATAAAAAGAACGTGGTGACCCCAAAGTTACCCACTATCGAATTTCCTCGAACATTTGACCTAGCCTAATGAGATGCTGGTATCCGAAAAGCCTAAAACGCAAAATTTAATTAATATTCTGAGAAAATGAGCTTAGTAGTGCCTCATGTTGGGTAATTTATACTAAAACCTAATAAGCATCTATTGATGTCAAGACCTAACAGAATCTGAAATTTGATGGAATTTCGTCCATTAGTTCTTGAGATATAGTTATAACAAAAAATTTGCAAAATGTAGCACAGCAACACTATATCTTGGACAATTTATGCCAAAACGTAAAAAAGCGTCTAATTATGTTATGGTGTAAAAGAATCTGAAGTTTGATGAAATTCTGTGCATTAGTTCTTGAGATATAGCTAGTTAAAAAAAATATAGCACATAGCAAAAAAAAAAATAGCGTGTAAAATATAGCACAGCAGCACCATCAGTTGAAGAATTTATAACAAAACGTAATCATTGTTTAATTATGTTATATGTCATTTTGTAAGAAAATCTGAAGTTTGATGAAATTCTGTGCGTTGGTTGTTGAGATATAGCTATCGGAAAAATCGTGCAAAATCCAGCATAGTTGCTCCACCTGTTGCAAGGTTAATACCAAAATGTAATCAGCGTCTAACTATGCTATATATTCTAGTGTAAAAGAAACTAAAATTTGATGAAGTTCTCTGCATTAGTTCTTGAGATATAGCTATCGCAAAAATCGTGCAAAATGTAGCATAGCAGCGCCATCTATAGGGCAGTTCACACCAAAACCTTATCAGCGGCTATGTATCTCAAGGTATCGCGGAATCTGAAGTTTGGTGAAATTCTGTGCATTAGTTCTTGAGATATAGCTATCATGAAAATCATGAAGAACGTGGCATAGCAGCGCTATCTGCTGGCCAATTTACACCAAAACTTAATCAGCGTTTATTTATATCAAGGGGTTACAGAATCTGAAGTTTGGTAAAATTCTGTGCATTAGTTCTTGAGATATAGCAATCTTGAAAATCATGAAAAACGTAGTATAGCAGCGCCACCTGCAGGCCAATTTTCACCAAAAACCAATAGGCACTAATTCATATCAAGATCTAACAGAATATAAAATTTTATTAAATTTTGAGCATTAGTTCTTGAGATAGAGCGCCCACAAATTTTTTGTCACATACAGACAGACAGACTCACAGACAGACACACAGACTCACAGACAGACGGACAGACTCACAGACAGACATTTTCTAAAAATAGTCAAAACATGTTCAGGACCTTCTAAAACGTATAAATCCGTCGAAAACCGGAAGTCGAAAATTTTCATGAATCCAATACTTTCTTCTTGTAAAGATAGAAGAAAGTAAAAAAATGAGCAGAATTACATTTGAAATAAACATGTATTTGAATATGAATAAATATTTAATTAACTGCTTGAGATATAAAAAGTATATAAGAAATGTTGTTGTGCCTCAGAATATGAAAAATATTACCATCTTTCCTTTCTGATAAGCAGAAATATGCATGTATTGTACTTGTGATAGTATATGCATACAAACACATGTTACATATGTGTAAATTGCTTACTAGTCAAAGATATAAATGTGCAAACATATAAGGAAAATTAAGAATTAAATCCATTGTATTATGGAAATCTTATGATATATAGATTTATCACCTGAAAAATACCATGGAAATTATTCTGAAAAATCAGATCAATCTAAACCCGATCTACAGTAAAAAAGTAGATATCAACCTGACCCGCAAGAAAATATACAGCTCCAACCTGGCACCACCTGCTCAGGGTCAGTCAGGTGTAGTGTGGGTAATCTGATTTGATGCCGACTCTAGCCGAATTCCTAAAATATGCCTCAAAGCCCGAGTTTGTGAAATTTTCATTCATTAAGATTGTTCAGTAGGATGGAGCGAAAAAAATTATTTTTTAAAAATCAAAAACAGATAGGTGCCAAAAGTTGCCTTTATACTAGTACATCAACTGCGTGAAATTTTACCGCTGAAAAAAAAATAGCTTGAGTCTGCGCTTTTGCTCCAAAAATCGAAATTTTTGGTAAAATTTATCATTTTTTGACATTTTTTCAAAAAAATTAAAAAATTCCTACAGAGCTGGTTATTATTTAAAAGTGTTACCTAAACAATTATATTTATCTGCTTAACATATTTAAACTATAAAACAATATCTTTATTGGGTATAGCTGGAGCAAAACAGACAACTTTTGGTAAGAAAACGGCATTGCCACTCTATTGGGACATATAATGAATTGTTGTTTTCAATACAGCTCTTCTTTTCAAAACTATCTTGGACATGCGTCATGGAGGTGGCTATATTTCATATACCACCCGTCCCAACTATTTGATCATCTTAGTACAGTGTTTTATTTATACAGTAGACTCCCTCAAATCCCAGGGATCAGCACAACTTGTAGCCTCAAAAATAGTGACTGAAGTTCCTTCAAAAAAGTGACCAAATAGTGACTAAACAAACAATTAATTTTGATAATTAAGTACAGTATAAATGATGCCTGACAAATTTTTTAAATGTATTTGAACCCTTTAAATATTGATTTACTTAAAAAAAAGAAAAAAACTGCATATGAAGCATCTTTTTTTTTTTTTTGAATGAATCCAGTTTTGCCGCACTGGTTAGGTAAAATCAGGTACCTATTTAAAACTCTGGGAAAATTTGTTTTAGTAAAAAACAAACTATTGTTTAATACAGTAAAAAAATACATCAGTGTTGCCAGTTGCAGAAGTTTGCACGGGCCGGGCCGACGGAATGAAGACAAAGATTCAAACGGACCGGCAAAAAAAATGAACGGGCCGGACCAATAATAAAAAAAAAATTAAGCAGTATTGAACTTAGTTGTTCTCAAGATGTCTAGAACAGATACTATGTTTTGTAAAAGTATTAATAGCGATAATGAAGTTCTGTTAACCTAATCTTTGAAAATATACATAAGATGGTTCTTAATTTCACTACTCAACAACGCAAAACTTGACAAATTTTCTGACTGATTTTTAACTGCAAAGGTATAAAATTGACAAGCCTGACTATTGAAGAGATTTGAAATCGAATAGTGTTTTCCATTTTTGGAAAATACATTAACTATCGAGATATGAGCGATTCTTGTCACGTGGCTGCAGATTTTTCTCCCTTTTACGCTGTCGCTTCTGAAAATTTGATTCAAAATGCTAACTTTCCAGTATTTACTCAAAGATGTATTGCTTATATCAGGAAAAAATGGATAATGGTATTCAATTACATATTTTCTGAATAAGAATACCTGCTAATCTTATGCATTTCCGAAAAGAAATGAATTCAGAAATGTATCAGAAACTCCCATTGGATTTGAGAAAATCTTTAATAAATGATCTAGAAATATTGTCATAAATCTACTTTTTATTCAAAAGTAAGTTCAAAAGTAATGATGTTTTAACTTTCTTTTTTTTTTTATTCTAAACTATAATAATTTTTTTAGTGAATTCTTACAGAAATGTTGAAAGTTTCAGAATGTAAGTAATAATTAATGTTGCTATTGTGTATTTTCTGTAAAATATACTGTAAAATCAGCCCATAAACATGTATGCAGTATTCTTAAAAAAAAAAAAAAAAATCTTAATTATATGTTAAAAATCTGAATTTTTTCGAAATAGTAGAAATTATGTTGGGCCTGTTTTCAATGATTTCTGTATGGGCCGGGCCGAACTTTTGACTTTTACACCGGGCCAAAATAAGTTTCGTTCGGGCCGGGCCCGGAAATTCTGGTTCATGCAGACCTCTATCGGGTCGAGGCTAAGGACAAATTTTTAACTTTTTTCCGGGTTGGGCCAGTAACTGCATTCTACGGACAAGCTGGCCAAACTTTTAAGTTTTTTACTGGACCGGGCTATTATTTTCTGTACAGTCCGGGGCGGTCGAGCGTGAAATTTCGGCCAATCCACACCTCTTGTTTGACTGCTCCTAGTTCCTATCCAAGAAACTTTAATTAATACAAAAAAGATCTTTTATATAAAAATAAAAGCAAAATAATTCGAGCATAGGCTCAAAAATTCTCTTTTGTGCAATATATGTGATATAAGAGATACAGAATTGTGCCATCTTTACAACCAAACAACCAATCAAATGAGTCAAGAGTCGACTCATCAATCAAGTGGGTAGACTCCTTGAAAGGAGTTGAAATACCCAACCCTAAGGACGATTCACATACAGAGATCGTCGTCGTATAAGATCGAACACATTAGATAAGTAACAAATCACGTGCAATCCCATATGGGGATAGTCTCAGGTAGGGAGAAAGGGGTGGAAAGTAGACAGAAGCATTGGTTCTTCCTTTTAGCAAGAGACGGAAGAGGATTTCGCAACAAAATGGATGTGTAAAAACGGTGCATCTGTTGCAAGAGCCGATTCGTCGCCATTTTGTTGCGAAATTTTTTTTATTGGTCTGAGATTTTCGAATTTTCTCCAAAAATAGTGGAAAAAGTGACTTGAGATCAAAAATAGTAACAAAAAGTGACCAATGTGAAAAATAGTGACTTTTAGTGAAAATAATGACCTGTGCTGAGCCCTGAAATCCACACTCCCAAAATCCGCAACTCTCTAAAATCCGCACATAATTTACGGATGTAAACAATGAAACATTCAGTTCAGATGTAGGTGCACAATTTGACTTTTTAGTTTTATATCAATTCCATACATTTTTTTAATTTGTAATTTTTGTTAAGGTTATTGAATTCATGTTTTTTCATGAAGGAAGACTAATTTATTTCTGAAAAAAATCAAGATATTGCTGATATCATTGGTAATCACAATCTTACCAAATATATTTATGTATTAATCAAGCTTTTTTAGTTATTAAGTCTGGCTAGATCTGAAATAAAGCTTCGTCATTTTATGATCCTGATGTGAATTAGAAATGTACCTTTATGAGGCAAGTTTCATTGAATAATTTAGGAAAAACACATTTCATCTTTATAATGAATATTTAATCATACAATATTGATTATTAACTTGACCTTTGCTTTTAGTATTTTAATCATCTTCAAAATTATCTAAATTTTTATTATTTTAGTTTATTACTTATTTTAATATTTTAGTATATTGTAAGCATTCATTATAATCTTGATTTCAATTTTAATTACATTCAAATTAAAAAATATATAAACAAAGCAATGACCAGAAATCTGCAAAACCTCTGGTCCCAAGCTGTGCGGATTTGAGGGAGTCTACTGTATATTGATTTGTGATTTTCTTTATCAAAATTTGGCATGTTTTCGATGCATCCATCTATTTTATCTGTTCTTTGTATCCACATACTGCTGTGACTATCTTAATGCATATTTTTACAGCTTATACAAAAAATGACAAGCAGAGTAATGTACGGGAACATTATTAAAGGGCCAACTATTATCTTTAATTAATATTAAATATTAATTAAATTAATTCGGCGATCTATTATCTTTATCAAACTTACATCCAGTTGATGAAAGTGATTGGAAGTTCTGTTACCACAACATTTTATCAGTCAATTATATTTTTTTACGTAATGACCTGCTTCAAAGATGATTTCAGGTATTTCAACTATGCCATCATTTATTCTGCTTTTGCATTTTTTATATGTTGAGAAGCGAGCTGTTTAATGTGATTTCTGGTGATCCTCCAATGGGAATTTGTCCTGCATGTGTAGAGCAACAGTTGTTGTAAATAACTTTTCTTTTTGCATTAGGTTTATGCCGTTTTCTAACTGTTTTCGTAGCCAGGTAATTTCCCATTAACTTTTAGATTAAGTGAACAATATTTGATGGTGAACTATCCTGGGCATAAACTTATAATGCATAGTACTTTTTGAGAGAATGTAGACTCTAAGTACTCATTTAAATTTAGGAGAATTCTATTTGTCGCTGTGAACCATTTTGCATTGGGTAAGCTTAGAATTGTGCATAATAATGGATCATATGCTACTTCAACTCCAGTGAAATTCTTCTGCATCAATTATTAAACAAGTTGATGTAAAACATTATAATCTACATGGATTCACTGCATCAATAAGAAAATCTTTGTCTACGTACTATTCACTTCTTATTGCAATTTTTTATAAAATAGATAATAATTTTGAAAAATTATTTTCTCAAATTTAGTAAAAGGTACTCAGAACAGACTAGAAATTTCTGTCATAGATTTCAAAGCTAATTCATAGGGAAAGCTATTTCTCAGAAGAAATGGGGAATAGTAATTTAGATAACATTTCGCACAAAAAAAAAAAAAAGAGCTCATAAAGCGAATAAAATTTTCCGCTTTATATAAGTACAGGTTGACAATCAGAGTCTATAGATTTTATCCCAAAATATATAATCAAAGTTTATACAGCGGAATATTTTATACCAAATGTATTACACACCTAAAGGATAGGTCTAAAAACTTATTAGAAATTACTCGACTACGAAACAACACAGAAAACGACATAAAACAAATAGTAAAACTTCTTTTGAAATATTATTGCTTTACATGCAAATTTTGTTTGCAATCCTTTGTGATGATCGTCATAATATTAAACTGCTAGCTTATCAAAATATATTCAATGTAATAGGTACAGTAAATGATGAAATATTAGAAACTGAATTCATACAATCAATTTTTAGGCATATAATTATATATATAATGTAATTGATTGAAAAAATGTTGTGGTAACAGAACTTCCAGAACAGATCATAATGTATTAATTGTATGAAAATTTAATGAAGATAATACACTGCTGAATAGGTTCAGTTAACAACATACCTAATACATTACTCAGCTACCTCTTCTGTTATACAAGGTATAAAAATATGCGTGCAGCAGGTCACACCAGTACTATCCAATGTCAGTGAAAACAAAAAAGAGGTAAACTACTTTGGTGCATAGAAAACTTATGCCCTTCTTCGTACAAAAAATAAGAATTCAATACATAAATAAAACACTGGGCCTAGATTGTTGGGTGGCTGAGACAAGTGGGATATGAAATGCAGCTATATCTACGAGTTATATACAGAATAGTTTTGAAAGCAGATAGGTAAGAAATGCATTCAAAACAACATTTCGTTGTATGTTCCAATAGAGAGGTAACGCTGGTTTTTACCAAAAGTTGTCAGATTTGCTCCAATTATACAGACTACAGATATTGTTTTATAGTTTAAATATGTTAAGCAGATAAATATAAAGGTTTGAGTAACACTTTTAAATAATAACCAGCTCTGTAGGAATTTTTTAATTTTTTTAAAAAAATGTCAAAAAATGACAAATTTTACCGAAATTTCGACTTTTAGAGCAAAAGTGCAGACTCGAGCCATTTTTTTTCCAGTGGTAAAATTTCACGCAATTGATGTACTAGTATAAAGGCAACTTTTGGCACCTACCCATTTTTGATTTTTAAAAAATAATTTTTTTCGCTCCACCCTATTGTTCAGGACTTAAGGCTGTTTACAACTGCTCTGCTCAAAAAGCGCAAAGCATTTTGACACATTTACAAATCATTTTTTAACAGAAAGTTATAAAACTGGAAAGCCTGATTGTGGATGCGATTTGGAATCAGATGGGATTTCCATTTTTTATCAATAAATTACCTAATAAGTTATGCATTAAGTTATAAGTTACTTTGCATCTTATGTACTGTTGATGCCCATGATAGTATTAATGATAGCATTCTTTGTTCAACAGTACCGTAGCCATGTTAGTTGGGGAATTACACTGATATTGGCTTGATTCTGTGAACACCATTATTGTCAAAGTTTACATAGACTGATGGAATGTCTTGATCATACATTTGTGTGTAGTGGAAATTAGGCCAATGAATTTAGGTAACAGCGTTTTGCACTGCTCTTGCATCTCAATTTCTATTGTTAGTGCTTGTCTACGACGTAGACCTTGTAATCGTAATTCATGTTGTTCTTGAGTTTCATTTGTTATTGATAGTGCATGTCTTCGACGATCAATAGCGAATCCAAGCAAGAGGTCACAGGGGTCATGACATACACACATACACTCCTAGAAGAAGAAAATGTCTAAAACATATTTTAAAAATTAAATAGATATTAAATTCTTTCAAATTTACACTTTGTTTAACAATGACAATCTTTCTGACTCTTTTAAAGTTCTACTTAAATCCAAAGTTAAGTAATTTTTTTTACACATCTAGAAAGTCATTTTTGATCTCAGATGCAAGATATTTACAAGTGCATTTATTCAGAACAAATTTGATTAATTAGCATATTCCATTTCTTGATCGCAAAGAATATTTCGGGAAATCTAAATAAAATATGAGGGTTTTAAAACTGGATTTCTGGTTACAACAGCCAATTGCTCCCTCATGACGGCATTTTTGTAATTCTTAAAAATTGGTTTAAAATGCTCAATTTCTGAATGATTATTTGTTTTTATAAGAAAATGGGAATTTCTTAATTTTTTGGTACTCCAAAAAATGTGTAAATGTTATATTTTTATGAATATTAATGCAATTTTTTTCTTGTATTTACAAAGTAAAACAACTTCTCAAAATATAAGAAAGCAGCCATTTTGGATATGGGAATAGCCTTCAATATAAACATTAGTTAGTAAATGATGTAACCCCCCCTCCCCTTCCCTTCTAAATGGAAGGTTGGATCCATCCTTGTTGACTATCAGCTAATAATCAAGTTTTGTGCTGCTCTTGAGATGCATCCTGAAATTTTTGATTTTGTTTATCTAAGGGTAGGTGCTTTTCTTCTGTTTCATTTGCAAGCTTTTCTTGGTGCTTTTGTTTTTCTTTCTCCAATCGTTATCTTATAGTTTCTTTTCTCACATAAAACTAAAATTAATTAAATTTAGTCAATGAATTAATATTTAAAAAAAAACCTGTATTAATATCAAGTGTTATTTGTTACAAGTGTAAAAAAATGTATTTGAACTTGAGTGGATGAATATATAGTATTTTAAGATGTCACTGAGAAAATAACAAAAAAAGAGGAAATTACATATGAAGTAAAATTCATGACATTTTTCATGAATTTTATAAACCAAACTATATTGAATTAATATAAATACATTGATATTTTTTTTATTTAAAATATTTTATAATGTATTCCATAATAAATACATTGCACTTTACACATTTGAGCTCTGAATGAAATGATTATCTATGAACTTGTACATTTTTATGCTACATTAACATTCTTCCAAATCCCAGATATAAAGTTTGGTTACCATGCATTCTAATAAAAAGCAATTAATGTAAGAATTAATAATCAATTTTAGTCAATCAATAATCATTTTTATGTGTAAATGTAAAATATACATAATATACAAATAATATAAAATATATATAATATACAAATATAAAATATACAAACATGTAAAATGTACATAACTTGGATCAAATTCAACAGTAAAAGATGTTTTTTTATTGTTTTACTTACAATATAATCTAGACACAATAATAAAATATCAGCAGTATTTGATTCCTATATGACCAAGTTTTGAAGAAAATCTTATATTATTTTAGAGAATGCAAATGTTAATCAATTAAACAGTTTTTAAAAATCACATCACAAATCATACAAAATTTTAGGCTCATTTTATATATTTTTGTAAAAATAATATTTCTATTCAGTTTTTCAGCAATGAAGAAAAAAATTAAAAATTAACTAAAAGTAATTAAAAATTAAAATTTTATTTCAATATATAAGAGCTAAAAAATTAATTCAAATCAATGTAGAATTTATGATTTAAATTTTGTGTCAGTCATGAATTGATCATCAAATATCATTGTATTACATACATAAAACCATTTAAATAAACCAATGAATTTTTAAAAGCATAATATGATTGAAGTTCAATATTTACAAAACAGTTCTTAGAGCACAATCTTATTCTCAGAGTGATATTAAAACACATGCATTTGTAATTGTCATTTTGGAAACACACTTGGCAAACTTAACAAATTAATAAATATTTTATAAAAACTGGAAGGCAGAGATTGGATGACTAAATAAATTAAAATCATTAATATTTTTGTTTTAGCACTTAAAAGATAAAAACCTTATTATTATTTTTTTTAAACTTTAAAATCTTTTTCTCAAACTTATTGTAAATACGGTTAATGTACTATGCATAAAAACATATACTATTTAATTAAAAAGCATTTTTTTTTTTTTCTGTTGACAGCTTTTTAAATCAATTGAGGTAATCTAGCAATGCAATCAATGAGTTTAGTGATGAATTTTACTATATAAAATTCAAAATTAGAAAAATCTTTATGGCTGTGCCAGGAAAAAAAAAAAAAAAAAAAAGGTATCTTTCACATTCCTTGTTTTAAAAATCTAACTTATTTTACTTGACATATGAAGCTAAAATTAGAACCTGATTACAGAAGATTCAACATCAGTCTTCATCAATACTGAATATAAATGAGAACTTTGCCAAACTAATCAGCCATATCCAAGCTGGCTTCATTTAAAGCTATATATGTTTGATGCTAAATTTGGCAATATCTTGAAGTGCTCACTATTTTGAAACAATATTGTAGATGAAGCTAAATAATGAACTCAGTCCAGATCTTAATATCTGTACAAGCTCAGCAACATCAAATTCGGTTAATATACAGGGTGAGTCATAAATATCGAAACAATAGGCTATCTCATTAAATATTGCCCCTAGACCCATACTTCCAACTGCAAAGTTTCATCAAAAAAGGTAAATTTTTTGACAAGATAAGTTGCAACTCCATGGGGGGTTTATTTTAAAAAATACGAAAATTAAATTTTTATACGGCTCCCAGAAGATAAAACTTCCAATTAGAAAAATTTTCCTTATCCATTCCTGAATCGAACAAAAAAAAAAAATTCATCTTGATATCTGCAAATCCCTGAAAGATATTAAAATCCCAAATTTTCCAAATTCGTGACTTACACCACTTAAGCATACCTCTGAGCGCAGCGATATCAGCTCATTTAAAATACAATTTAGGGATCAGTCATTAATTTACACATTATTAAATGTCGATCCAAGACAATAATTTAACTTTTAGATATAAATTAAAAGCGTATAGGTTTTTGCTTTAAACTTCCTTGAAATATGCTAGATATCTGCAATAACCCGAGCTTGGCGCCAGGCTTGTAACTGGCATGACCCATTGGCCGGACCGCCTTATTAAACACTTATTAAAAGTGTTATTAAATTAAGTGATATTAATTAAACTCTCATTGAACGTGTCTTTAAAACTTATTGCCGCAGGCAATAAGTTTAGTAAAAATAGTAATAGCGATAATGACACTTCTATTAACTTAGTTATATGGAATATATTTTAATGTTAATAGAACTATATTTTAATAAATTACACAGAAATATTTTCAAAAATCTAGTTTTTACTATTCAGCTTCAAAATTTATGTGGCTTTAAAACTATTTTTACTTTTTTCTATCTTTACAAGAGAAAAGTATTGGATTCGTGAAGATTTTGAATTCCGGTTTTCGGCAGATTCACACGTTTTAGGGCTCAGAGATATCGAAAAACATGTTTTTACAAAATGTCTGTCTGTGAGTCACTGCTCTTGCATCTCTGTATATGACATAAATTTTGTGAGCACGCTATTTCAAGAACTAATCCACGGAATGACGGAATTTAATAAAAAATTTTATTTACTTAGGTGCTGATTAGTTTTTGGTGTGAATCGCTTAACAGGTGACCCTACTGTACAGGCTTTTGTGAGATTTCCACGATATCTGTATCTCCAGAATTAATGCAAGGAATATCATCAACCTTCAGATTCAGTTAGTCCTTGGCATGAATTGATGTTGTTTATATTTTTTTGTATATAGCTCCACGTGTGGTGCTGCAACACTGAATTCGTTATGCTTTCTGCAATAGCTCTACCTTAAGAACTAATGCAGGAATTTTCATAAAAAGTCAGATTCAGTTACTTCTTGACATGAATTGGTTTTGTTTACGTTTTTGTATCAATCATCTTTCGGGTGGCGCTGTTATAATATGTGTTAATATAATGAATTTTGCATAACTTACACGATTTCTGTGATATCAAGTACTAATGCACTGAATTTCGTATCCTTAGAGTCTTCCGATTGCTACATCTGAGTAGTTTATTCCAAACGGCATTAAAAAAAAAAAAAAAAATATTTATTCGAATGTTAAAGTCTAAGAGTATAATGTTTCTGTTTTGTATTTTTTTATGCTAAGCTCCCACTAATATTTCGTTATAAGTGTATTTAATTGATCAAGGTTTAATGCATTCGAACCAAACATCTTTTAAGAAATTTAATTGAATAATTTCAACTTAAAACGTTTAAATTAAATATGCCAAAGATTCATTAAACACCTGTTCTTGTTTTAAAGTGGATAATTGATTCGCAATTAAACAAAATTTAAAATGTATTTGTAGTTGAACTGAAAACTGTATATTAATCTCTAAAAAAGGGGAAAAAAAGCAGTGGTTAACACCTAAATTTTTTTTTTTTTTTTTTTTTTTTTTTTTTTTTAATGCTGGCCAATTATCTACAATAGGGATATAGGCCGTGAGGGGAAGGGTTCCCTCCGTGAGGGTCTTTTTAAGGGAACCTAACCCGTATTTACGCAAAGAAATCCAGGGTTCGAAGAAAACCATGGAAAACTTCGAATGGTTAGGCCGACAGTCTCGATTGGGTTCGAACCCAGCACCTACCGTCTACCAGTTTGGAGGCCCGTAATTAGAGGTACCTTTTACGCATCATGTAATAGAAATTTTTAACAAGAAAAATATGAAGTTGACAGGGATAAAACAATGAAAAAAAAAATAAATCGGCGTGATAAAAAAATGAGTTTTAAATCAACTGCCACATTTAAATAGTAATTAAAGAAGGCGAGAATGGCAAAACTTAAACACAATCTGAAATCGAAACTATACAAGACGAAGTTAATTACCCAGAAACTTTTAAAAAGCATTTAAAAGTTAGGAGCCCATCTTTGTTTAAAACTAAATGCACTTTTCTGCATCAGACGTTTTTATTTCAGTATTTCTCATTTTTAAACTGACGTAAGTCAATAACCTTCGGTTACGGTAATAGTCCTGCGAATTCAATAGTTTTTTAACACCAAAAAAAAAAAAGCCCAACGTGCCGAAAGAAGTTTTTACCTCAGAAAATTTACTTTTAAAAATATGATTTGTTTACAAAAAATTGCATTTTTTTTAAATTGCTATTTTAAATACTTATATTTTTTTTAAAAAACATTATTTAAAATGCTGAATCAAAATTGAAAATTAGACATTTTCATTTAATCAAAAGAAAAAAATTCATTGCGACAAATAATAATTTGAGTTATGACAATTTTAATTTACTCTAAATTTTTCGAAAAAAAAAAAATTATTAAGAAAGTTTATGATGCGATAATGCTTACAAATTATGTGGTTAACCATCACAAAACATTCCAAATTCTAACTCTAAATAATAAAATAAATGTTTCCTGGACAACTTACAGCAATATTGTTTCTTCAATTACACGCATTTCAATTTGTGTCTGATCCCTTGAAACCTCAAGATTTATCAAAATAGTCATAACTCTCTGAGTTTTGAAGATATAAAGATGAAATTTTTTTTGTTCAATTCAGGAATGGATAAGGAACATTTTTCTAATTGGAAGTGTTATCCTCTGGGGACCGTATAAAAATTTAATTTTCATATTTTTTAAATTAGACCCCCCATGGAGTTGCAACTTGTCTTATCAAAAAATTTACCTTTTTTGATGAAACTTTGCAATTGGAAGTATGGGTCTAGGGGCAATATTTAAGGAGATAGCCTATTGTTTCAATATTTATGACTCACCCTGTATATGAGTGTTGTCACATAGATTTTTAGCTTGCAGGCTATCATAGCCTGAGAGCTTATGTGCCCATCTGTTCTGTATGTATGTTCGTTCGTGCGTAACGCGATAACTCATGATAAAAATATCAGATCCACTTGAAATTTTGTATATAGGTATATCCTGACAAGGCACTTCCCTGATTAGCTTTTGGAGTTCATTCGATATGTATAAGAGGGGGAACGGGGGGCTCATGCCCCTCCCCTTAGTTGATATAAATGGGATTTTTATGCAGAATTAAGTTTTCATTCAAAATTTAAATTAGGATCATTCTGATGAGGCGATTCCGTGACTGTTATTAGGTGTTCATTGAATAAGTATAAATAAGGGAACAGGGGTTCTAATGCCCCCCCCCCCTTAATTTATATAAATGGGTTTTTCAAGCAGAATTTTCAGATTTCGTTCAAATCTCTGAATAGTTTTGGAAGTTTAATGGTTAAGTATAAAAGAGGGGGATAACTCCTTTTAAATTATATAAATGCTAAATGGGTTTTTATTAAGAATTATCTCATTTGCTCTGAATTTTGGATATAGATTTTTTATATGATAAAGCATGTCTTTGATAGTATAGGAGGTTCAATGATTAAGTATAAAAAAAGAGGAAAGGGGAGAGCTGTTTCCCCTTCTTAATTTTTTTTCGAACGGAATTAACCCTTGAAAATATAAGGCATTAATGTACAATTAGTATTTGTAGCCTGTGAGCTCAATGCCATCAGTTTAACTGGGCAGTATTCTTTATTTTTAAATGGCCAGGTGTCTCCTAGAGTTTCAAAAAGCTATATTTCAGTCATTTTTTTTAAGATAAAAAGGAATCAGAAAGTACTGTGGAATCCTAGTGTCAAATTTTTTACGCTTATTATTATTATTTATTTTTTTTTACAATTTCTATTTTTTTTTTTTTTTTTTTTTTTTTTTTTTTTTTTGTGTGTGTGTGTGTGTGTTTAATAATAAGGAAAAAAAATTAAAAGACAGCCATTTTGAAACAATGTATCACAAAGTTAACAAATGAACTTGATTGAGACTTTGATATGGCTTAAACACATGCTCAGTCATATCCAAATGGGTTAATAAATACATATACTACTCCATGACAAAATCTGATTGTTTCAAAGTATGAACTATCCTAGAAACTCAAACTACTATATCTCAGCCATTTTTTTTACATGAAACAAAAAATACTCCAGAACTTTTGTATCAAAGTCAAATTTTTAAGATTTTTTTTTTTTTTAAATTAAACATTTTTACAATGCCCACCATTTTTAAACAAAATAGTAAATGAAGATGGCCAATGTGCTGGTATTGGTATGTACCAGTTGTGTAGTCGTAAAAAAATCAGAGGGTATTCGCTCGAAGCAGAGGGCATACCCTAGATTGTATATACTATAGCCTTCTTGAGAAACAGAGGGTATACAGTGTTCTTTAAAAAGTTCAGAAGGTATATGGCATTTACCCTCCACTACATCCCTTATATGTACTATGTCCAAATTAAATCACATTCATATTAGTACATAAATTCAGGAGTTACAGCTTGACAAAAATCATATAATATATATACAGTCGAACCTCTATATAACGAAACTCCATACATCGAATTTCTCCATATAACGAATTTTTAGTAAGAACGGTCCCCTTTTCGCATGATTACATTAAAAACAGACTCTATATAGCGAAATATCTATCTCCATATAACAAATTTTTTCATAAATTGATCTTAATTTATTCAGTTTTAAAAAAGCTTCGAAATCATATGGAATCAATTTTCCATCACTTATTTTTGATTTATCGTTCAGTGGAGAGGTTTTTTTTTTTTTTTTTTTTTTTATAAATATTACTTCTCTCCTTATTCTTTAAATCTAACAAGTTCATCCCACCTCCCACACACCTTTCAACATCCTTCTCAAAACACAGTCAATTGAATTGTTACACATATAAGAGAGGAATCAATGAGAGCACATAAGAGAGACCTTCAAATGGAGGAAAATATCAACTACAATTTTTCATTTCTTGCTAAAATTTGAGAATTTTTTTTGAGAGCGTAACAATTGTAATTTTAAAATCAAAACAACAAAAAATTACAGATTTCTTCCTCTGAAATTTATGTAAGTCTTCCTCATTTGATTTTCATTAAGCTTTCAAATAAATGTCTTTTCTCTTTTTTGAAACTGCTTAAATAAGTAAGAAATAAAATGTTAGGTTAATATATACTTTTAAACATTTCAAATTCTTAATTAAAAAGATCAAAAATAATATTTGTTCAAAATTTACACATTAAATACTATTTTTAACATCATACTCTATACATCGAATTTCTCTATATAACGAATTTTTTACTGGAACGATGAATTTCGTTATATAGAGGCTCGACTGTATATATATATATATATATATATAGTATCTCTCTATTCTATAAAATAAATAATTAATGCTGTCATCACCGCTGACAGTGAATTTTTTGTTAATATTATGAGAGCTGCAGCATACAAAAATATTAAAATTGGTAATATTATAGGGAAATGTTTAATAAACATGCTGGTGCAGACAGTTTTTAAATTGAATAATTATTTTAAGAGATATTTAATGCTAAACTTTGTCAAAATTGTTTTATTAAAAAAGTTTTATAGGAGCAAAAACTAATCAAGGGAATTTAATCATTTTTAGATCATTTTATAAATTAGAAGTTCTTGGTGTGCAGACTATATGAATATTTTTAATTTGACTCATTTTTTGAGATTTATTTCCATTTTAAATTCATATTTTCTGCATTTCAAGAGATATTTTTTACATATCTTAGAAAAGATAATTATTTTAAATTGTTGCCAACTACTGAAATAGCAAAAATAAATAAATAAATAAACGTTCCTTCAAATTAAAAATTTATAGGCACATGACTATTATAAATAGAAAAACTTTCAAATTAAAGTTAAATAAATATTACATATTAAAACCAGGAACATATTGAAAATTACGGCATAAAAACTATACTTACATGTGATTTTTTTTTTTTTTTTTTTTAAGAAGAAAAATGTAAAAGAGTAAATTCATTAGTATGCATTAAAAGTCATAGATGGAGAAAAATTACTCAGATTTAAAAAACAAAATAAGACAATGCAAATAATATTTCCTTTCTCATAGTAAAAATATTTTTGTGCGAATATATTACAAAATGAAAAAAAAGAATATTTAATATGTGACTATCTCATTGCTAACAAGTCGTAGAACACACAGTGAAAAATGTCCTGCTAAAAGTTAATTGAAAATTAATTATAATTAAATGATGAGAAAAATGTTTGGTAAAAATTAAGTCAGTTTTAAAATGTTATATTTGAGAATCACTTATCTAAAACCATTACCTTATAGCATTGTTAAAAAGTAATGGAAAGCTAAGATTCGGTTGATTAAGTTCATTTTATATTAGCTGATTCTGAAATGTTTAAATAATCTTATTTAATCAAATGCAAAAACAGCCATTAACAGCAGTAATTCGGCCTTAAACCCATTCCATAAAATGGAAAAAAATGAATACCCATTTATAAGGTGATTGGCACTGTTTTTATTGTTATCATTATTACTGTAATTCAATCTTCGGTAATTTTTTTAAAGCAGATCAAATTAATTGATTTTTAGAGGTGGGACAGGGGCTGATGAGTATAGCTTGTAGAGACAGAGCCCCCTAGTATATATATATATAAACATTTGAACATAGTGCGATTTTGAAGTCTGCGAGTAATTTTTAGGTTTTAGCTTTTTATAAAATAAATGTAACAAATTCTGACATTTGTATTGCAGATGGAGAAAGATTGAACATTGTGAAGGCTCTTTGCGACTTATAATAACAGAAAATTGTCAATATTTTTTTTTTTAATCAGTTTATTTTTTTATTTTATTTATTTATTTATTTATTTGCAAATTTCATAACAGATTGGGAAAAATTGCAACATTTGACAAAATTTGCAATTTTGTTTTGATTTGGAGTATTTTAAAAAACAGTTAATTTAAAAATTAGTAATATATATAGAATACTAAACATCATTAGTAAAAATATATCATCAAAAATAAATTATCATTCACACATAAATATCAAATTTAATTATTTTGGTACAACTTTACTAACCTCAAGGGCATTTTCAGGAGAAAAGAAATGTACACAGTATACAATTAAATATTTGATCTCAAATTTATCCTTTTCAGATTCCAGGTTTTATATATGTATATATGTTACTTCAATCATGAATTTATATTAACAAAATGATAACTAAGAAAGATATAAGAGTGAAAAAAATTAAGATTTCTTTTTCCTACATAAACTTTGATGATACATGGGAACTCGATAAATACATTTTTTAGCAATTTGTTAGGATTTTCATTTTACTTTTTTGCATTTCAAAACCAATGAAAAACATGAAATAATTATATATTTAATAATTTTTTGTTACTAATGTATTTTACAAGTAGTATCTTAACATTAAAAAAAAAAAAAAAAAAAAAAAAAAAAAAAAAAAAAAAAAATACATTTCTATTTTTGTTGCAAGTCATTTTAATATAACACATATCTCACTAAAAAAGAACGATAAAAAACAAATTGCTATTTTGTTTAGTTCTTCCATTTATTAGGTTCCATTCAAAATAAATTCTTTCTTTCTTTTTCATTTTTTTTTTCTTTGTTAACTATATATATACATGAAAATAACTGTAAAGATGTGTATCCTATAGGATACACCGAGTCTGAAGAGATTATTACTAAACATATGGAGTATAAACTCTGTAAAATAAATCAACTGAAAATACCAATTTTCTCCTAAATTATATAAAATAAAGTAGGGAAGAGAGACAACAAAAATTTACAAAATTCCAGAAGGAAGTCGGCTATCAAAAATTTTTAGGAATTCCATGCATTAGTTTGTGAGATAAAGAATGGTTTAGAATGGAAAAAAAAGGAATATAAATTTTATAAAAGTTATTAAATGCACTTTCTTCTTAGCTTCATGGATATTATCCTGTCACTTAACTTTGCAAACTTGTCTTAAGTCAATCAATTACCTTGAATTCTTAATATCAAGGTATTATTGGAAACTGGCATTAATAAAATCCCTTACTGTTTTTACAAAGAACACTATTGGGTCAAAACAAATACTTTTATATTTTCAATATATAGTTACACCAGCTAGGGATATAGGAGTAGAAGTTTCGATTATTTCTAAATTTGGCATTTTCTGTAATTCCTTTTCCAATAGATGCTTACTGCACTCTGATATCCTTAAGCCCTTTATATTCAAATACCTGCAGATGAAAAGAAAAAATTAATATTTACACAACTGAAAAAAAAAAAAAAAAAAAAAAAAAGAAAGAAAAAAGAAAAAAATCCATACACAAAATGAGCTTATTGTCATACTGAAATTGTGCAGTATTTTGGAATTTTTAGCATAAATACCCAATTTTAACAGCAGATTTCCCCCCCCCCCACCCACCAGAAAATTTCATTTTAAAGTACCAAACAAAAAACCAATCATTTGGTCAAACAGTTTAAAAATTATGAAAGTTTAAAATTTCAAATTTCTAGTGTTGAATTTGTTTTTAACTGTTGTTAGATGGGTTGAAATGCCAATAGTTTTTAAAGTGTAACTAAAAAATTACTTCGACAAATTAGCTATAATTTTGGATTCACATATTTAAAGCTTCTACAAATAAATTTTTACAAAATAAGTTAAGTCACAAATATATTTTTTTAAAATTTATTTTAAAAATATAAATATTTTGTAACTGAAGGTTCGTTATGATTGTGCTGGATTATTTAAATGAAAACTTCCATAGGTATATTGCACACTTTTTTCTGGGCAGTGAATAAGCTAATCTGCCATGCTTGGAAATAACACATTTATTTGTGCAAAAATAATGATGATGAAATCAAATATTTTTTCTGAACAGTGAATAAAGTGGTCATCCTTAGGAGTGAAATGTTTATTTCTTCAACAAAATCAGTAATGTCAATTAAATACATCAATTTATATTTATACTCAATAATACTTATGTATTGATATATGAGCACATGCATAAGTACCCTCTTTCACTAAACTGACACCAAGATTGGCAATGTTTGTTAAAAATAACTCAAATTGAGTAACAAAAATAAATTGCCATAAACATATCAAAATTGCATATAACTGTCAAATTTGATAATATTTCCATTATCTGATTTTGACTGTAACTAAGAACCTTTCATAATTGGGGTCCATGTCAAAGTGATGCACTATTTTATTTATGCACAATAATACTTATGTATTAGCATACATTCACATAGACAAATGCATGAGCAACCAATAGACCAAATTGTCACCAATCTTTCTAACATTTGAAAACAAAAATTACTTGTCATAATCATGTCCAAATCTTATTCAAATCAGATTTTGAACAAAAGTAAGAAACTTTCATAATTAGGGTCCATTCAAAGTAATACATTTTAAATGCTGTGTTTAGGTACAAAATTATCTGTATTCTTGTTACCAGGGTTGAATATTTTATGAAAAAATAAATCTTATAAGAATTATAATTTTTATCTTTTAAAATAATTACTATACTTTACTTGCAATAATACTTAGTCAATATGTTTTCCTATCATATATATTAAAATGGTAGGTTATTTATTTAAGATCAACAATTCAAGTATTTGTGCATGCGTGAAGTTGAATTTATTAGCCCTTCCAGTTAGAGGAAAGTCGAAGCAAGTCTGGCTAGCTCAGTGGTTTAACCCTTTCCGGCAAGGGCAAAATCTGTTAGTAAAATGAGAAATTATCGACTGACACCGGAATTCACAAACGGATTTTTTAAATATTTTGAATTACTTAATTTAAGCTTTTATTGTAAAAGTAAAATTTTACTAAAATGTTATCGGTGCCGTTTGAAAGTTTGAAATTAAAATTAGGTATCCCAGACTGGGCACAGTGCACCGGAAAGGGTTAAGGCACGAATTTAAAGCTCTGAGCTTTTGTAGAGGCCTAGGGTTCGATCCCAATGCTCGGCAAAATAATTTATTTGAACAACGATACATTTTACTATGAGGGAAAGTTATGATTTTTATTCTTTTGTTATGATTATTATTTTGATGCTTTATAATTAAATAAAATTTAACACTCAACAAATTTTTTTAAGTAACATTTTTATTTTTAAAATATTTCAAGTAATTAAAACATAGTAATTATTAGATATAAACAGCCAATTTCCAGTTCAGGGTTTTAGAGATATTTTTAAAAGAATAAAATTATTGAAAATCTACAAATCACATTTAAAAAAATATATATATATACAACAATAAATACAACACACACAAATAAAAATTGTAAAAATGTCATAAAATTTAATTTAACATCTAGCAATATTTAAAAAAAAATGTATTCTAATTTTCTAAAAAATGTAAATGTTTAAACATTTTTTTTGTCGGTAGGTAGTAGCAGCAATTTTCCCCTTTCCTGTCGTGTGCGTGGAAGCTTAGAAACAGTTATCCATTTGTAAATGGTAATATACATGAATTATATAAATAAATAAATATTATACATCATTTAGACCACATATAAGTCTGCTAAAATATTTTAGAAATAGTTTAACAATTTTAACTTAAAATATTTAAGCTAAAGCATTTTTTATTTAATTTAAACAAATCTACAATTTTTGTTAGATTTTGTGTGAGCATTGCAAGGAAGATTTATGTTTGTGTGTATATAAGGAAAAGTATTAATTATTTTCCAGGGAAAAAAATAAAGAAGAGAAACAGAGGGAAAGAAAAATAGTCATGTAAGAATTATAATTGAATTACTTTGTGATACTCATGGTTTAATAATTAAATAATGTATAAAAACATAATGAAAAAGTAAAATAATTAAAATATATTACAATAGTTACTTGATAGCATGAAATTTTAAGCTTAGAGATTTAAAATGAGACTGATAAAAATAAAATTAATAAAAACTTTTCAATATAATTTAAAAAATTAAAAAATACTAAACATTGTTATTTTTTCAAAACACTGAGAAAATTCATCAAAATATATATCAGTTCAATTAATTTTAGTTATCCTTCTGCTAAAAAACAAGTGCTGTTAAAGTTCTGCTTAAAATTCTTTTAGATCATAGGTTCCCAACAGGGGCGGTATTGCCCTCCCAAGGGGTGCTGGAACCTTCCAGGGGTGCGGTGACGGGTCCAGAGGAAAATGGGGGGGGGGGGGGGGGTAAGACAGTCAAGGGGGGTGGCCATGACGTACTTACTAATTTAAGAAATTAATGAAACTAGTTGGTTTGTCTCCCCAGTGTAGCCCGGGCGCATGATAAAAAAATTAACTTTAGATGAAAATCTATGAAAACGAGTCTTCTTTTTTATACCTATCTATAAATATGCTGCAAGATTAATCTATTTAAACCTAAACTGTGGCAAATTTTGTATTTCAAAATGTCTGAATCCTAGAAGAAATGCCGGCAGCATGGTTGAATATTTGAAATATGGATTTAAGCATTCTACTATAAACCAATCATTACCTATGTGCTTAATTTGCCAAAAGGTTTTTACAAATGAAGCCATGTAGTCTTCTAGATTACAAGAGCATTTGAATTAAATGCATGCTGATAAAAAGGACAAAGGTTTATCTTATTTTCAAGGCCTGGAAAAGAAATATTTAAAACACGGAACTGTATCAAACCTTTTTGAGTTGTCTTCTAAACAAGATGACGATTCCAGGATGTTCCAGATGGACTACGAACTTCATATAATGTTGCATTGTTAATCGCAAAAGCAGAGAAACCACAACAAATGGCAAGGAATTAATCTTGCCGGCAGTGAAAGAGGTAATAACAGCTGATATTCATCATAAAACACCGTCAGATATCATTAAAAAAATTCCTCTGAGTAATAATTCAATACGAAGAAGAATAGATGAAATGGCCAAAGACCTTGAAATATCACTCAGCAATTACTTAGACTTGCAAATTTTCATTCATCTCAATGAATCAGCACTATCAAATAACGAAGCACTACTTTCTTAAAATGTCAGCCAAAAAATAACTCAAGTTGAGCCAAAATTCACTTATCTCATGTTTTGAAAAGCAGCTTCTCATAAAGAGTTGAAACAACTCAAGTGAGTGAGTCGTTTTTAAACAATTTAAATCAAGATGAGTTATTTAAATAAGCAATCTAAATCAAGATGAGTAAAGCATTTAAAAAACAATTCATTCATGATTCAATAAATTACAGATCTTTCCTGAGAAGCCAAATCCATTCTTTCGTTTTAAGAGTGTACTCTTATCGTATGTCCGATACATAAAAGTAGAAAAAAAATGTCAAGAATATTTATGTTCTAAAAATTTAAAAAATGATACAAAGGAAGAATCGATATTTAACATCATGAACATGCTTCTTCAAGAAAAAGAAATTCCTACTCATAATATTTTATCAACAGCAACTGGTGCTACAGCAGCAGCGGGGCGTCATAAGGGTTTCGTAGCACATTTGAAAGAAGCAGTACCAAATGTACTCGCTGTACATTCTTGTTATTCATCGTCAACATTTAGTAGCCAAAAGCCTGGATGAACGTTTGCGTACGTCGCTTTATTCCGTTATTATAGCAGTGAATAAGATTAGAAAGAATTCTTTGAACGACAGATTATTCAGCCAAGTTTGTAGTGAAAATGACGATGATTACAATTGCTTGCTCTTGAACACAAAAGTTCGTTCGCTTCGAAAGGTATTTGTCTGATTCGTTTTTTCAATCTTTTTGTCTTAGTACTGGGTTTCCTTGAAAATAAAGATGAAAAAGTGCGCGAAAACCTGATAACATCCAAAAATGACATAGCTTATTTGACAGACCTATGTAGAATATTCAATGAAATCAATTTACAATTAATTCAAAGATGATGAATTAAATTTAATTAAAACTAAAAATGTCATAGCTGTTTTTGTGAGAAAACAAGCGATGTTCAAACGAAATCTAGATAGAAGTGAATACAGCCATTTTCCTACATTAGCAACAGTCTCTGCAAAGCAGGAATATTTACTAACTTACTGCTAACACTTGGACACGCTTTTTATATTGATTTTATTGAGCGATTCCGTGACGTTTCGAACATGACCATACCGAGTTGGTTTTTAGATCCTTTCCCAAATGCAGATACAGCAGAATCATCAAATTTAGAAGAGGAACTCATAGAACTCACAACTAATGAAGAACTAAAAGTAAAATTTGGAAGTGGATACTAAGAGTTCTGGCTTCAAAAGTCTATACCAGCTCTCTACCCTGAGCTGTTGGCAAAAGTGCAGAAAATTTTAATTGCTTTTCTGTCATGCTATTTGACTGAGCTTGGGTTCAGTGCAGTATCTAATTTATTCGCTATGAAAAGAAATTGACTGCATGTCACTGAAGGTGGCATTTACGACTGCTGTTAACAAAATTGGAACCTGACTTTAAAAATTGTTAAAATTCCATCAGTCTCAATCATCTTAACATTTTTTATTTCTTATTGATTTTATATTTATGTCATTACTTCTTTTTCATTACTTTTTTTATTTTTTGTTTATTCACATTATTATTTGTGAACCATTTAATATGTTAAAGATATCACAAATCTAAAAGATATTAAATGTAAATGCAGAGTTTTAAAAACTAAAAACTTCACATATTATACGTCGAGTGCTTTCGATCAAAACTTGATCATCCTTGGGGCAGCTTTGTTTATATTTGAATTGCGTTATAATACGAAAAGGGATTTCAGTACATAATCAAAGCTATCCTGTGGATGATGAAGTTCTGATTGAAAGCACATGGCATATAATACTTGAAGTTTTAAGCTTTTAAAACTGTGTTTTTATGTATAACATTTTTTAGATACATGTCTTCTTTAACATATTAAATGCACCTTTTTAGCCAATTTGTTTAATTTTATTTTGTGTTTATTTTTAAAATTTTTACTGAAAATTTTTTTATTACGTTAGATAGTCGTTTTAATTATAATTTTTTATTTTGTGTTTCTGTATAAATAGACAAAAAAAATAAAAATATGTATAGGTAATATGCAACAATATTTTAATTGGTATAATTAACTATTATGGAAGAGGGGGGGGGGTTGGAATATTTTTCTCATCTAAGGGGGGCAGTGGTCTATAAAAGGTTGGGCACCTATGTTTTAGATTAGGGATGAACAATAGGGTGGGCCGAAAAAAACTTTTTTTCGATTTTCGATGATGGCGGGTGCGGAAAAGTGGCCACTGGTGGCACTCAGTTCATACAAAAAATTTGAGATTTTTTGGACATTTCCTTACCCTGCCGCAAACGGCTTGAAGTTTTGCAAAAATGCTCATTTTTGAACTTTTTTCGAAAAAAACGGAAAAATATTATATTAAATTTATTTTGGTTGTATTTACTTGAAAAGGCATATTAATGTACCAAATGTTTAAATAAGATCTGATCATGCATTATTTAATATCTATATGTATTATAACTTAGGCTATTTTTATAGCTTTTTCACGTATAACAGGCAAAAGTTGTATTTGTTTTAATCAATCGTTAGTTTCTCTCTTATTTATGTCTCTTGGTCTTCTTTATATTTTTTCTATGTGTCAAACATCATATATTTGGGCAACAGACAGCAGTATACTTGTAAAACAAATCTGGAAGGTGAGAAGGGGGTGAAGCGGAACTCTAAGCGAGCGCAATGACTTGTCGTAATACTCAGGGAGTGAAGGACGAAATAGATGAGAGCCAAAATGGGATAAAGGATTCTTATTATTTCTCCTTGCTCAGTAACCTGCGACATTTGTTCAGTGTTAACAGGAAACCTTTTTCTAGTGATATACAATGCTTTTTGGGTCGTTTAATGTGCCATTATAGTGTTTTGTGCATTTTATTACGACGAACTTAGAAATGGCTAGTATAAAGGACCATGGCAATGCAAAGACAAAATAATAGCGTGAAAAGTAACTTTTTGGGGGCATCATGCATACTGAAAGAATTGCAATGGACAACTTATGCTGATAATCATGCGCCACTATACTGGTTGCTTCACAATGTAGAAGTTGTGATAGCAGAGGATATGAATCTCGTCATCGATAAAAACAAAGTCAGAAGAGAGAAATAGAAACTTGGAAAGAAGATACAGGCAGAAGAAGTTATTGAAAGAAGGAAAAATAAAAGAATATTTTTGGATGGTAGAAAGGATAAAAGTATATTCAGAGGAAAAAGGAACAAGCGGCACCGTCGAAGAAAAGGTGAGGAATGTTAGGAATTAACAACCCTAGTTCTTGTCTCTGTATACATGTTTAATCATTCCTCTTTAATAATTCCTTTGCTAGTAAAGTTAAAGTCACTTACCTTTATTTGAAAACGATTCCTTCATCCTTTCAAATGCAATATTAAAGTTTCATACATTCTTTTAAACTATTTTTCAACTAGTCATACATCTGTTTACGTTCGTATCGCGGTTTACATATTTCCCTCTTTATTTTTAAAGATGGTTTCCTTGTTATCCAGTAGATGGCGGTAGTCGTCTGGCACTGTCGGGATTTAGCGTGATGCTAATCCAGTGACGTCGATCAGAGACTTCCAGAGGAAAGTTACGGGAACCGTTAGAGGGCGTAGTTTCCGCGATGCGTAGTAGACTAGATTCCGTTTGCTCAGTAGGTATATATATCAAGCAGTTTGATAGTCAAGTTGATCGTTCCTTGTTTGCGATGTAGCAGTTATCTTTTTAAGTCTTTCGGCTGGTCTCCGATTTTAAAATATATTTTAAGTTTAAATGGCTCTTCTTTAGTTGTAAATGCTTTTTAGTTTCGTCAACAGTTTTTAAGTCATGTTCAATTACTTTTAAATAAAGAAGTGCAAGACATGGGGTGTATTATAGAAGTCGACATTTTTCTACGTGTTATGCGAGTCGTTTTTCCCCGGTGCTTCTTTGGATGTTTGAACTGACGGCCTGAGTGTTGACATTGAAGGGCATGATGGAATAACGTGGACGCGTGCTTCTGATTTTCTTTCATCGAAGCAGATATTATTTTTCATCACTAGTTGAGCTGAGTTAGCATTAGACGATACGTTCATTTCTGACGGTGAGCTCCAGTATTCGTTATTTAGTTTCTTTCTATGTGAAAGCTTGAGCCATATGATATTTTATGCCCTCTTTTAAATGTCATGGGATTTATTAGAATTTATTAGAATTTAAAATAAGATGTGTTAATTTATTGTATTGGTTAATATATTTTTTTTTTGAGTTTATGTATTGTTATTTTTATTTAATGTTTGTTAATAAATGTGTTTAATTGTTGTTAAATTGTAGTCATCATTTTTAGTCCACCACAATTTATTTCTTAATTTATTGTAGTTTATTTCAGTAAAAGTATCATTTAAATTTATCGAGGTTTAAATCCAGCAATAACATTTCCTAATCTGCATTCAGCACCTCTGCTAATTTCTTTTAACCCCTGGGAGATAGGTTTGTATCTCCCAACAATTAGGTTATGGGCGGAATTTAAATGAAATAATAGTTAATTTTTAAATAAAAGTATTTTGATAAAGTTTAAATTAATATTATCTAAATTTTTGCCGTTTTTGACCTTGATCGGTCTGGTATGAAATGTGGTGGATAGGATGTCGGCTCCGTACGATGTTAGTGATTATTTCGACGGGGGGGGGGGGGGGGGGGGGGGGGGGAAATTATGATAATGTTTTTTCTTTGGGAATATAAAGTATCGTTTTTATTTGTTTAATAAGTTGATTTTTGTTATTTTAAGGCTTTGTCTTCATGATTAAGTAATAGTTAAATGAGTACTTAATGGTAATTTTTAAAGTTAATTAGAATCGTATAACGATTTGATTTATATATTTTTTTAAGTAAAGTAAATTTTTTTACATTTTAGTTATTTATATATAAATTAAATTGAAAGATATAGTGCAGATTTTGTTACTTAATTGAAATTTTTTTTGGCTTAACGATATTTAAATATAGTTTATTCGGATTTTTTGTAGAAATTTGAAAAACTTTAAATGGATTAAGGATAATTGAATATATTTAGGGGAAAAATTTTAAAGGTTTAAGGTTAATTGGATTTGATTTATATATATTTTTGTAAAAGTTTTTGAAAATTTTTAAGAATTTAATGTTAATTGTATAATTTTTGGGAAAAATTTGAAATGTAATAAAGTTTTGTCTATTCAGATTCAAATAAAGGTTTAAAATTTTTAAAGATAATTATAGTTTAAAGACATTTTTTTTAAGAGAAATTTAAATGAGTTTTGAAGTAATTTAATATAAGCATATGGATTAATATTGTAAGATTGACTTAATGTTAATGTATATTGAATAAATTAGTGTTATAACTTAATTTTTTTTATCAAGAGTTTAAATTGAGAAATTAAAGTAATTAATGAAACTTAGTGGAAATAAATTTTTGTAAAAGTATAATTAGTTTTTTTTTTATCCCATGGCATGAAATATTGGGTAAAATGGCTGAATACTTGGAGATTTTTGTTCAACTTGTGCTGAAATGTCTGCCAATATGCCTTGGAACTTTTATTTACTTGCAACGGAAGAGCTATGTGTCAAGTCAGTATGGTTCAACTGGTGTTAAAAATGAAAGATAATCTCAAGGACTTTCTTTTGCCTATAGTTAAAGTTTTGAATTGATCTTCAATTGATCGAGAGATGGTGCCAAGTGAACTGATTTTTGAGTTTCTGCTGCTTATAGTCAAAGTGTTAAAGTTTCAACAGCATCATTTTTTTTAACTGATTGATATTAGGATCAAGTGCAATTGAGGGTGCCATTGATGAACCTGAGATTTTTCCTTATATTTATCGCTGAGATGTTAAATTTTAAATAGTTTGGTTCGTCTGCATCGGATTAGATGTGTGTTCCTGAGCAGTTCTTGTGGTGCAGAGATTAAAGATTTAATGTCCTGCAGCCTGTATTTGAGGTTGTCCAGTGTGCGGCAGTGGTCGCGGATGGGCCTTGCTTTGGAACTGTCTATTTTTCTGAACTGGTGCGGATGAACAGAACTTTTTATTTTTCAAGATTGGAACCGGTGAACCTGGTTATTCTTTGATTAGATGAACGTGGACTGGCCGTGAGATAGTTTTCTGATGAAGTCAAGGACTTGTTTCCTGAGAGAATTTTTTTTACACTGCTATTTGTGTTAAAGGAACGATTTTTTTTATTTTAATTATCCAGTTCATTATCATTTAATTTTTTTTTTGTGCTGTGTCTTTATGTGTAATAAAAATACGAACCCCATTGTGTAGAATTGCTGCATTTTTATATATACTGTATTTTGATATGTTTACAGGTTCTTCATCCAGTGAGTTCAACTCTGTATAGTGTTTGAGTCAACTCTTAGCAATATGAAATTTATTTTTATATAATCTGGTATTAATATTTAGTGGATTGTTTTATCGGATTTTTTTGAGTACTGTTGCTAGAAAATGATGGAAAATAGTTCTTTTGAATAAATTGAATTTTTATTTAGTTTCTAAAAGTTTAAAGTTTTTAAATTCATAAACATAATCTTTCATTTGTGACCTCCAGTCTTTATAAAGTTTAAAGCAGTTGTTTTCATAAAGTTTAAATAAGTTTTCATAAAGTTTAAAGAAGTTTTCATAAAGTTTAAAGAATTTCAATGGTAAAGATGCATTTAAATTAATATAATTTAAAGTTTATAATTTTAACATATTTAGAATTTTTTTAAGATCCCTTCAATGATAACTTTTATGTTTGGCTTGGGCAGGTTTTTTTTTCCTTTAAGGTTTAAAAAATGTTAGATAACCTGGCCCTGGAGGCTAAACAGTTTACTTAGTTTTAATTGAGGGGGGGGGGGGTAATTTATGTTTTTAGTTACAGTTGATTTTTAGTTGTTAACCTTAAATTCTTAATGAAAATGAAGAAAATATATGGATTTTTATTTAACTTAAGTATTTGTACTGGAGGGAGATTGTGAAAGATTTATAAAAATGTTTTTCTTGAAGTAAAACTTAGATTATTTTTTTTTTAATGTTTAAACTGAACTTGGAATGTGCTAAGAATGTTTGACTATTTTTATTAACATTTTTTTGTAAAAGAACATTAATGGTTCCATGTTAAGTTAATGGGTCAAATAGATGACCAGGTAGTTGGACATTTAGCGCATTTTTTTTGGTTCAGTTGTTTAATAGATCATTTGCAGTAAAGTTTGAATATATAATTATGAAGAATCCAATTTTTGAATATTTCTTAGTAAATTTTTGTAAGTTTTTAGTAAATGTTTCAATTTTTAGAAGGTTGATACCTCAAATAGATCTGGAATCATAATTAAACTTAGAAGTTTGTTTTTGATGGAGAGTTGACTCAATATTTTATAGATATATTTAGTGTCTGAGTGATCTCTGATTTAGTCACTGATGGATTAAAAAAATTTTAAAGCTGTTTTTATTTTTAATTAGCTGAAATTTTTGTTTCAAGATAGATGTTATTTGATATATTTCAGACTGATAAAAGTAATGTTTTATAAAACAGATTTAAATTTTAAAGATTTCATTGTCATGTTTGAAATAAGACCCAGATGTTACTCATGGCTTAAGGAGTTTTTATGGTGCTCTGCTAATATCTTTAGATAAATTGTTAGGCAGAAGCTGTTTTTAGGATTCCTGGACCCCTGAATGTTGGGTTTGAAGTTTGGAGTTCATTCTCTGGGTTGTTTGAACATGATAATGGAAATTTATCTTAAGTTTTGGAAAGTATTTTTTTTTTTTTTTTAAGAAACCAGTTTTTTTTTTGTGATGAAATTTGAAGTATGTTTTACAGAATTTCATATTAAAATTTAAAGTTTAAGGTTATTGGATGTTGTGTTAATTGATATAATTTTTTATATTTATATATTTTTACTGTTAATTTGAAAATGAACATTATGATTTTTAATAAAAGTTAAGTTATTGGAATTGTTATTTTTCTAAAATAAAAGTTGAAGATGGTTTTTGAATAGAGATTACTTAAGACATGTGTATATGGATGCAGAGTTATGAATTTGGAAAGACTGGATGTGGTCCTGTAACAGTTGGAAATGAAGAATTGGTAAAAGTTTAATGTCATTTTTGTTATGGGAATATTCTTGATGTTAAATATTTGAAGTTATTTCAGAGGGTAGGCAGCTGTATTTCTGTGTGGAGTGGCAGATTATCTGGTGGGGGGAGTGAAAGACTGTGCCTGTTTTTAATGAAAGCTTTTTAATAGGCTGATTTTTTTTTTTGAAAAGGTGTGACCAAAGTTGAGTTAAGGTGTTTGGCACTGAATTCAAATATGAAATCCTAGCATAAGTTTTTGTGTCTTTTGGAGAAGAAAGGGGGCCGGCCCCACATATGTAAGCTAGGTAATTTCATTGAATTGGAATTTCTTCCTCCTGCTAGATTTGCTATTTTCCGGAATAGTTGTAGGTTTTTTTTCAGATGACTTATGAAGTCATTTAGAGATTTACTCAGTTGTTTTTGAGTGAATGAGGGGAAGAGGAAACCAATTTTTGGTGGTTTTTTTTTGAAAAAAAAATGGCTGTTTTTCCTGTAAAAGAATAGAAAGAATTGCTATTGTGATGGTTAGCAGTATGTTTGAATTGCAGTGGTGGTTTCCTGGTTTTCGGCAAGCGACATTGGATTGAGTCATGGAGGATGTTTAATTGTTGACTAAGAAATTTTTTTGGAAATTGTAAATGAAATTAAATTTCTAAGAGTTAAATTTTTAAGGTAATTTCAGGTTTTTCAGTTTCTGCATGGCGGAGGGGATTCACATTCAGATGTTTGGTTTCGCTCTCCGCCGTAGCAGAAATCCCGGATATACTACTCGTATTTAAATTTTTTTTTGAAGTAGTATATATATTTTTAATGATAATTACCTGTTGGTCAAGAATTGACATTTTTATTGGAGGATGTGTTCCGGGTAAGGATGGTACCTGTAGCAGTACTTGGCTAGATTTTTAAGTGGATATGGAGAAGTTAATGCTCTGTTCTCGTGATAGTAATACTATCTGGGGATAAATTTTTTTTGGACCCTTTTATTTTCTTTTGACTTTTAAGTTAATTCTCATTATGACAGTTGATGCCTCTTGCCTATGTCTTTTTGGTGTGAATGAGTGTGAAAGTCTTCAGGCCTGGAGCAAATGGAAGGGAATGAATGGAGGGTGTAACCGAGCCCTGTATGAAAGATGCATAAGTCTGTTGTCCCCATTTGTTAATTGTACCGGTCTGGAATCTTAGGTAGCTGGCAAATATGTCTGGTTTTGAGTTTAATTTTTATTTGATCATAAGTTATTAAAGTCATTTTTGGAACGGTATAAAGGGGAGTAGTTTTTGGAGAGAGCATTCTTTGTATCCTGTATGCATGTTGGTTCCTAGGAGGACGGTATAAACTTGCATGTGATGTCTGGCTAAAGTTAGGCTACATGAATAGGTATCATGGATTAAGGGGACACAATTCTTCCTCTAGTTGATGTTAATTTCCGGAGTTTTAAGGTGAATTGGAAATGTTGCTTAGCTGAATGGACCATTACTTTTAAATATGTTAATTGACATTGAATAGTTCTTGTGGAGAATAGTGGTAACTTTGAAAGATTTTTTTTTATAGAAATGGCGGCATATTTGTTTTCAGATGGGTGTGCGTAATTTTTAATAAAGTTATAAAGATCTCAAATTTTTTTGTTAAATTTTTAATGAGACAAGTATTAGACGATGCAGTACATGGGAAATGTGATATTGTAATTTTTAATATATAGACTGGATGTTTTTATCATATAATTTTTATGTGAATGTATATTTTGTATGTTTTTATTTTTAGTCATTATAGTAAATGTATTTATGTAGATTTTTTTTTATATATATTGGAGCTCATTGTCAATGACAATAATTTTTTTCACATTTTTTTGTTTTACCTTTTTTTTTTAAGACTGACATACCAAGAATTTTTTTTGATATTGGAATTGTCTTTCATTGGTGAGTTTTTGAGTGAAGATAAGGTTTTTAAATGGAGGAACTGTTATTTTTCAGCCAACGTGAATACCTTGGTGTTAGAGTTGCAGCTTTGGAGTTGTACTTTTATGGTGTTCAATTAGGCATTCAATTTTTAGATGGTACAGGTGACAAGAGGGGGGGCATTGTTAGGAATTAACAACCCTAGTTCTTGTCTCTGTATACATGTTTAATCATTCCTCTTTAATAATTCCTTTCCTAGTAAAGTTAAAGTCACTTACCTTTATTTGAAAACGATTCCTTCATCCTTTCAAATGCAATATTAAAGTTTCATATATTCTTTTAAACTATTTTTCAACTAGTCATACATCTGTTTACGTTAGTATCGCGGTTTACATATTTCCCTCTTTATTTTTAAAGATGGTTTCCTTGTTATCCAGTAGATGGCGGTAGTCGTCCGGCACTGTCGGGATTTAGCGTGATGCTAATCCAGTGACGTCGATCAGAGACTTCCAGAGGAAAGTTACGGGAACCGTTAGAGGGCGTAGTTTCCGCGATGCGTAGTAGACTAGATTCCGTTTGCTCAGTAGGTATATATACCAAGCAGTTTGATAGTCAAGTTGATCGTTCCTTGTTTGCGATGTAGCAGTTATCTTTTTAAGTCTTTCGGCTGGTCTCCGATTTTAAAATATATTTTAAGTTTAAATGGCTCTTCTTTAGTTGTAAATGCTTTTTAGTTTAGTCAACAGTTTTTAAGTCATGTTCAATTACTTTTAAATAAAGAAGTGCAAGACATGGGGTGTATTATAGAAGTCGACATTTTTCTACGTGTTATGCGAGTCGTTTTTCTCCGGTGCTTCTTTGGATGTTTGAACTGACGGCCTGAGTGTTGACATTGAAGGGCATGATGGAATAACGTGGACGCATGCTTCTGATTTTCTTTCATCGAAGCAGATATTATTTTTCATCACTAGTTGAGCTGAGTTAGCATTAGACGATACGTTCATTTCTGACGGTGAGCTCCAGTATTCGTTATTTATTTTCTTTCTATGTGAAAGCTTGAGCCATATATTTTATGCCCTCTTTTAAATGTCATGGGATTTATTAGAATTTATTAGAATTTAAAATAAGATGTGTTAATTTATTGTATTGGTTAATATATATTTTTTTGAGTTTATGTATTGTTATTTTTATTTAATGTTTGTTAATAAATGTGTTTAGTTGTTGTTAAATTGTAGTCATCATTTTTAGTCCACCACAATTTATTTCTTAATTTATTGTAGTTTATTTCAGTAAAAGTATCATTTAAATTTATCGGGGTTTAAATCCAGCAATAACGTTTCCTAATCTGCATTAAGCAACTCTGCTAATTTCTTTTAACCCCTGGGAGATACGTTTGTATCTCCCAACAAGGAACACATCACTGTGTTGTTTGAACCTGGTTAGGAATACTTGGGTCACTTCATACCTCGTTCCGGTCATGGAAAAGAAATAGCAAAATCATTATACAATCTCCAAGTCACCACAAGTTAGACTTTTCTGAACTGATGACGTATCAAGGTAACGGAACAATCAGAGGTATCAAGTGACCCAAATATTCCTAACCAGGTTCAAACAACACGGTGATGTGTTCCTTGCCTTTCTCTCGACGGTGCCGCTTGTTCTTTTTTTTTCTCTAAATACACTTTTATCCTTTCTACCATCAAAAGATATGCTTTTAGTTTTCCTTCTTTCAATAACTTGTTCTGCCTGTATCTTCTTTCCAAGTTTCTATTTCTCTCTTCTGATTTTGTTTTTATCGATGACCAGATTCGTATCCTCTGCTGTCACAACTTCTACATGGTGAAGCAACCAGTAGTAGTGGCACAAGATTATCAGCATAAGTTGTCAATCACAATTCTTTCAATATGCATGGTGCTCCAAAAAAGTTACTCTTCACGCTATCGCGTGTCTTTGCATTACCATGGCCCTTTATACTAGCCATTTCTAAGCTCGTCGTAATAAAGCGCACAAAACACTATAATGGCACATTAACCACTTCACCGGTGATGGGTATGGGAAAACAGTGCTTTTAACCCCGAGTTATCTCGGGTCAGACGGTTAAGTGGTTAAAGGACCTAAAAAGTACTGTATATGACTAGAAAAGGGTTTCACGTAAACACTGAACAAATGTCGCAGGTAACTGAGCAAGGAGAAATAATAAGAATCCTTTATCGCATTTTGGCTCTCATCTATTTCGTCCTTCATTCCCTGAGTATTACGACGAGTCATTGCGCTCGCTTAGAGTCCTGCTTCATCCCCTTCTTACCTTCCAGATTTGTTTTTCAAGTATACTGCTGTCTGTTGCCCGAATATATGATGTTTGACACATAGAAAAAATATAAAGAAGACCAAGAGACATAAATAAGAGAAAAACTAACGATCGATTCAAGCAAATACAACTTTTGCCTATTAAACGCAAAAAAGCTATAAAAATAGCCTAAGTTATAATACACATAGGTATTAAATAATGCATGATCAGATCTTATTTAAACATTTGGTACATTAAATATGCCTTTTCAAGTAAATATAACTTAAGTAAATTTAACTTAACATTTTTTAATTTTTTTCGAAAAAGTTCAAAAATGAGCATTTTTGCAAAACTTCAAGCCGTTTGCGGCAGGGTAAGGAAATGTCCAAAAAATCTCAAATTTTTTGTATGAACTGAGTGCCATGAGTCGCCACTTTTCCACACCCGCCATCATCGAAAATCGAAAAAGAGTTTTTTTCGGCCCACCCTAATGCACAACCTATGGCCTGCGGCCTTTGTCAATTTACAACTAGAAAAAATTCAAATTTTTGTGCAAAAGTCGCAGAACAAAAATCTTAAATTTCCTCAATTTACCGCTGGATAATATAAACTTTTGTCAGTTACTTAAGAATCGCAAATTTCTTTGATCGGACAAGGAAAAATCGCGAATTTCATTGAGAAAGTGCGAAAAGATCGCACATTTCGTTCATCAGGTGTGAAAAAATTGTGAATTTTGCTCATGAAGGTCGGAAAAATAGCGAATTTAGCCGATTGCACACGGAAAATTGCGAGTTTTTGTCGATCAGGCACAGAAAAATTGGGAATTTTGTCGATCGGAAGCAAAAAAAATACACATTTCATCGATCGGGCAAGAAAAAATCGTCAGATTTGTTGATAATGCACAAAAAAATTTCAATTTAAACTCTTTGGCTGGATGTTTTCTCGGTTTAACACGTGAAAAAAACAAGGATTTCCTTGATCGTGACGAAAATTTTGTCGATGAGGGACAAAAAAAATTGCAAAATTCGTTGATAAGGCACGGCAAAATCACGAATTTTGCGATGATGAGCAAAAAAAATTTTTATTTAGTTGTTCAGTTGCGAAACAATCGTGAGTTTTGTAAGTTTATCAAGAGAAAAAAATCGCAAATTCATCTTGCCGCGTACAAAAATGCAATCTCTTCAAAATTAGTTAAAAATCGCGAATTTCGTTGATTGGGCACAGAAAAATTAAGAATTTCGTTGGTCGGACATGGGAATATTGTGAATTTTGTTGGTTTCACGCAGAAAAATTGCAAATTTTGTCGATCAGGCTCAAATAAAATCGCGAATTTCATCTATCTGGTGCAAAAAAATTTGGAATTTTGTCGATCAAGTGAAGAAAATCGCAAATTTTGTTAATCAAATTTGTAAAAATTGCGAATTCCATCAATCAGCCTTATAAAAATCGTGTTTGTCGATAAGGTTTGAAAAAAATCACATAATCTGGATGTAAGAATCGCGAATTTAATCAATCATGCGAGGAAAAGTTGCAAATTTCGTCGACCAGATTCATAGAAATCATGAATTTCGGCGATCGGCTTCGTAAAATTCGCAAATTTTTTCGATCAAGCTCGAAAAAATCGAGAATTTTTTCAAACGAACTTGAAAATTTTTGAATTTACCGATCAACTTCGTAAAAATTACTAATTTTGCTGATCAGGTGCCAAAAATTTGTGGGTTTTCTTGCTCAGCTTGGTAAAAATCGCAAATTTTGTCGATCATTCGAAGAAAAATCACAAATTTCGCCGATCAGCTTTGTAAAGATAGCGAATTTTGTTTATCGGTTTCATAAAAATCGCGAATTTCGCCCATCAGCTTTTTAAAAATCGCGAATTTCGTCTATCGCTTTCCCTAACATCAATAATTTCGTCAGTCATCTGCAGAAAAACTCGAATTTTGTCGATCATGTGAGAAAAAATTGTGAATTTCATCAATTGGCTGAATAAAAATTGCTAGATTTTGGTTGATAACGAGCGAAAAAATTATGAATTTTGTTGATAATGTGTGGAAAAATTCTGAATTTTCTCGATCGACTTCTTAAAAAACATGAATTGTAATCAATCGGCCTCTTAAAAATCACGAATTTCGTCGATCAGCCGCAGAAAAATCGCGAATTTTATCAATCATGCGCAGAAAAAGGGCGAATTTCACCGATCAGCTTTGTAAGAATCGTGAATTCTGTCGGCTTCGTAAAAATCACAAATTTCGTCGACCATCTTAGTAAAAATCGCAAATTTCATCGATCGGCTTCATTAAAATCGATAATTTCATCGATTTAATCAATCAGCCACAGAAAAATCGCGAATTTTATCGATCACATGAAGAAAAATTGTGAATTTCACCATTCAACTTTGTAAAAATCGTGAATTTTATTGATCGGCTTCGTAAATTTTGTCGATCGGCTTTGTAAAAATCGTGAATTTCGTCGATCAGTTTTGTAAAAATCGCAAATTTTGTCGAGTGGCGTTATAAAAATTTTTGAATTTTGCCGATCGGTTACGTAAAGATCACGAATTTTCTCAATCGGTTTCGTAAGGATTGAAAATTTGGTTGATCAGGCACAGAAAGATTGAATTTTCTCGATCAGTTTCGTAAAAAATGCGAATTTTGTCGATTACTTTCGTAAAAAGCCCAAATTTGGTTGATCAGGCATGGAAAGCTGCAAATTTTGTTGACTGGGTGTTAAAAAATCTGGATTTTCAGTGATGAAGCATGGAAAAATCTTGTTGATCGGCCCCTTTCCCTCTCCTTTGTTCATAAAGTTTAAATTTTTTTGGCACCAGCCCCTTATCCTTGTCTTTTAGCACTTTTAATAAAACAAAATTTACTCTCTTGAATAAAGTCAAGGAATACTATTACATCTTAAGAATAATCCTTGCTATATCTGATATATATACAAATGTAAAAACGGCTGATCTTTCCTTACCAACTGAATTGGATATTTTCACTGTCTAAGAAACCTAAAGGGGCATCTCCCCCACTTCCTTCAGAAAACATATTTTTTATCCGATTATAGGCCACAGATCACCTTCAAAATTGAATTTTCTCCATGTTATTGATATGGTCCTCGACTACACACACATATTTATAAGTGGCCCTTCTCTTAAAAAGGTTGTGCACCCCTATTTTAGATGATTATTTTAGTAGGTTAGACTGTCAGAACCATGAAACGCTTTAAATCTGTTGGAATTACATAGATAACATACAAATAAATCAAGTTTTCAAAACTTTATTTACAAGTAACTAGTTAAGAAAATCAAACATTCTAATTAATCTTTTAACATCTTTATCGTCAAATCTTGACAGGTACCATCTAGTATAATTTAATATTATGAGTGTATGTGCACTGCCTTCCATGTGTAATATATTCATGTATAAATATTTGAATATTGCTTCCTACAGATTGGAAATGAACCAAAATTGCCAGCTCAACAGAGACATGAAACAAAAAAGGGAATTAGTGTGTTTCATATAATATATATATTGTACTTCGAATCAACTATGATTACTATAAATTTTTCATTTTGACTGTGCACTCTTAAATGCACATTTTTTTTTTTTTTTTTTTTTTTTTTTTTTTTTTAAATAATACAAAACAGAACTAATTGAAAAATTAATTTAAATAAAAAAAAAAAAAAAAAAAGCCCAGAATGGTTAAAAGATTAAGTTAATCAAATAATTTTCAGCAAGTTTATTTTTTAAATACATTTAAACTTTTTTTTTTTTTTTTTTTAAGCCACAATTATTTTAATTAAAATAAAAAAGATAAATATATATATATAAGTTAAAAAAAAAAAAGTAGAAAAGTAAGAAAAAAGTTAGTTAATTTTGGAACTTTTTTATTTTCTTCTCAGAATTAATACAAAAATTTTAGAAGATAACATACAATATGAATTCTTTGCAAATTAACCTACAAAATAAACTTACTTTAATTGAGTGAAGGCACTAAATGGCATGATGGCATCATCATAGACAATCAAATGCTTAAAACAGTAACTAATATTAAGAGCTTGTAAACTAGACTTTAAAAATAAGAGAATTTCAAATGTTCTAGAAGAAAAGAGAAATAAAAATGAGTAATGTTAATAATTTTAAAAAATCTGTTTAAGCAATAAGTGAAACTCTCCCCCCAATCTAGGTCTAAACATTTCCTATATAATATTGATGCTATGTTAATCTTTTCATTTTACCAAAACTCTATAAAACTATTAAATAATATTATTTGTAATTAAATATACAAAAAAATAAAAGAAACTTACATTGTTAGAAATTTCAATAAACCATTAATTCATGTATGTAGGAAAAAATTGAATTTTATTACAGTAGAACCCTGATAATCCGGATCGGGTTTTTCGTTTTTTTTTCCAAGTTTGAGAAGCGATTGGCTAATTTCTTTAACATTAACTTGTTGCAGCGTTGTATTCTGAATAATAAAACAAAAACTTTTTCGCCAATCGCTTCTCAAAGTTGAAAAAAAAGCGAAAAACCCGATCCGGATTATCGGGGTTCTACTGTATATTTTAATTAATTGTGCAAAATGAATTATGAAATTAGTCCTGTATATTAAATGCATATTAAATTAGTTGACAAGCAATTTAACTATCTTAGTTTTTAGCTCAATCACAAAATCTTGTATATATGTATTTTTTTTTTTTTTATCATTGATTATATTTTTTTGTAAATTAATCAAACTTGTTTTGTAAAAATGTATCAAAAATATATGACCAAGTACTGTTCTTAACATCAGATATCATTTATGATGTATTCTCACATTATAGATGCACTCAGGTTTTCTGGAAGGATTGGCAGAAAATATATTTAATAGATTTTTTCAATGACTTCACTCATAAAGATTTTATCAGATTTAATTAAATACATTTTAAGAAAAAAAATCTTTATAGGTGCATTTTAAAAAATTTGATCAAATATTGTTGTATTTATTTATATATATTAATAAAATAAATTCACAAATACTTTAAAATGAGTGAAGGAGACTGTTTCCTGTACAAGTTTTTATTTATTTATTTTGCCAACAGAGACAATTTTGAACAGAGAGGGGGGGGGGGGGGGAGCTAAACCAGTTACACATCCTTACTAATATTATAAATCGGAAAGTGAGTTTGTTTGTTTGTTTGTTCCGCTTTCACGCCGTAACTACTGAACCAATTGCTTTGAAATTTTGCAGATGTAAAGTTAGCAGGGATGAAAGTGCACTTAAGCCATTTTGTAGCAACTTTGGAGCAGCAAAAATCGAATTTTGGAGCAGTAAAATCTATTTTTGTAGCAGTAAAATCTATTTTTGTAGAAGCAAAAATCCGATTTTGTAGCAGTAAATATCGGATTTTGTAGCAATAAAAGCTGTTTTAGGAGCAGATTGAAATATTCTAATGCTAATAAACTCTTAACAATTACAATAATTGCTATCTTGAAAAATATTTTTATATTTGAAAGAATAAATACTCAGATTAAATTTCTCCACACATTTCAGACCTTTTGATGAAATTTGCGGTTTTTCGTGATCTTTTAACATAATTCACGCTTTTTCACAATCTTTTGACCCTGTTTGTTTGTTTTTTAAATAGATTTGTGGGATTTTTTACGACTTTTTGATGAATTTTGCACATTTTCTGAGATCTTTTGATGAAATTTAGGATCCTTTAGGTGAAATTTTTTTTTTGTTTTTTTTTTTTTTCCACATGATCTTTAAAAAAATTAACTTTTTTTTTTTTTTCACGATCTTTTAACCGTATTTTGTTCTTTTTATGACGAAGTTGGATATCCTTTGACAAAATTCGCAGGTTTCTTGTGATTTTTGGACGAAATACGCTTGTTTCTCAGAATTCTTTACAGAAATTTGCGGGGTTTTTTTTGCCATCTTTTACAGAAATGAACGTTTTTTCACGATCTTTTGACTGTGTTTTACAGGAATAAACGTTTTTTTCCCTATCTTTTGACTATGTTTTATTCTTTTTTTTAATAATATTAACGATTCTTTAGCAAAATTCACGTTTTTCTCGCGATCTTTTAATGAAATTTGAGTGTTTTACGCTATATATTGACGAAATTCAAGTACTCTTTCGGGATTTTTCGATTAAAATTTGCGTATTTATCGCGATTTTTTGACAAAATTCACGTTTTTTTTTTTTTTTTTTTTTTTTTTGTAATCTTTTGACGAAATACGCTTGTTTTTTCGGGATCCTTTAAAGAAATTTGCGT
This sequence comes from Maratus speculifer, assembly GCA_964019185.1. Taxonomy (NCBI): domain Eukaryota; kingdom Metazoa; phylum Arthropoda; class Arachnida; order Araneae; family Salticidae; genus Maratus; species Maratus speculifer. The sequence goes on from OZ025289.1 coordinate 383,574,036, forward strand.
TTTTTTCGCTATCTTTTCCAGAAATTAATATTTTGTTTACTTTTTTTTCATGATATAACGATTTTTTTTAGCAAAACTCACGTTTTTCTCCCGATCATTTGATGAAACAGGGGTGATTCTGGGTGAACATTTTTCTTTTGGATATTCACATCGCATTTTCGGAAATCGGGGTGGGGGGGGGGGATGATTTCGCGAGTTACCCCCTACTCCCGATCTTCAGACGAAATCTGCCTTTTTCCGCGATTTTCAGACGAAATCAGCGATTTATCTGCAATATTTTAGCAAAATCGGCGATTTATTGCAATCTTTTGACGAAAACGGCGTTTTCCCATGTTTTTTTTTTATGAAATCGGCGTTTTTTTCGACGATCTTTAAACAAAATTTGCATTTTTTTTCAAAAAAGGCGTTTTATCCCCGCGATCTTTTGACGAAATCGGCGTTTTTTCCGTGATCTTTTGATATATATATATATTTTTCAATGATCTTTTGACAAAATTCTTTAAGCGATCTTTTATCAAAAACGACGTTTTTTCAGCTATCTTTGAACGAAATCGGCGTTTTCCCTCGGTCTTCATACGAAATCAGCGTTTTATCTGCGATGTTTGGTGAAATTGCCGTTTTTTCCGCGATCCGCACAGGAATTTCGCGTTTTTCCGTGCACAGTGAAATACCGTGAGTTACCCCCCTCCCCCCGATCTTCAGACGAAATCGACGTTTTCCCGCGATCTTCAGACGAAATCAGCGTTTTATCTGCGATGTTTGGTGAAATTGCCGTTTTTTCCGGGATTCGCACAGGAAATTCGCGTTTTTCAGCAACCTTTTGGCAAAGTTCGTTGACAAAAACATTGATTAAATCTTTATTTTTCAACGAAATATTGACGAAATGTGCGCTTTTTTCGGCGATCAACTGAATTTTAAATTTTCGGACGAGAATCACTACTGCGATGAAATTCGAGTGTTTTTCGTGATTTTTCGATAAAATGTGTATGCTTTTCGCGATCTATAAACAAAATTTTCATGATCTATTAATGAAATTCGAGTGTTTTTCACGATCTATTGGTGAAATTTGAGTGACGAAATTAGAGAACCTTTGACAAAATTCGCGTATGTTTTTTGAAATGCTTAGACAAAATTCGTGTGATTTTTTTTTTTGCCGAAATTCAAGCATTTTCCCCGAGATTTACTGTTTTTTCTTTTGTATTGAATTCAGGTGGTGGCCCAAGGGGGGGGGACATCCCCCGAAGCAAGGAAATGCTCCCCCCGGAAATTTTGAGATTTTGGGTTTTCAATGGTAAGAAAGTGCAATTTCCTCCTCTATTATGCCCCCCCTCCCGGAAAAAAGTGTCTGAATTCAATACTGTTTCCCTTTGACTGCGTTTTGTTTATTTTTTAACATTTGTTCAATAGCAATTTTTTTGAATTTTTTTTTTTTTTTTTTTGACAAACATGTAGCTGATCTTCGTACGCGCTTTCATTCTGCTTTCGGTTTTGCCGTCAGCAATATTCGCCGAGTAGAGAAATAATTCACCACCGACACGGGAAAAACACAGAACAGGAAGATACTTAATTTACCGAAAATATGTACAATACATAACAGGCCAACCCGAACCCCCATTGGTTGGGAATTAACATATTACGGCAGCTCTCATTCGAGTCACCCCAACGCGCGCGTTCTGCGTCATATGACGTCCCTCTCCAAACTCTGCGATCGGCTGCAATGAAAATGAATGCAGGTTGACTCGAGGAAAAAACAACTTGCGCTCGTTTGCGGAGCCACGATAAAACTCCGCAAAACATCGCGTGTTTTTAGTGACTGAATTCGCATGTTTTTCGAAATTTGAGCATTTTTCGAGATTTTTATCAATGTTTCTTTGTTTTTTGTTGAAATTAACAGCTTATAACAAGTTATTTTTTGTTGTTTCCAGGATCGACGAAATCGCGCTAAACTTCATTTTGGCATTAAGTGCCTTTTGGCGCAGGTTTGGCGCAAAATTGAAAAAAATAGCTGTTTTGTAGCAGTTTGGTGCAGAAAAGCAGTTTCGGCGCAGTCTGGCGCAATTGGCGCAGGTCTTACATCCCTGAGTTAGAAGTCCGGATTAAATAATAGGGTACTTTTTATCCCGGAAAAAATTGATATTCCTGAGGGAAAACAAAAATATAGTTTGCTTGATGGATGGATTGGAGATGGCGCTGTGTGTCGTTTAAAACAAGATAAAATATTGCAAACGAATATAAACATGTAAATTTAGAAGCTAAATGATACGATAATGAATCCCCGAAAATGAGGAATTCCCGAGGGATGATGTACAATTTGTTTTATCGTCTAAACTGTTTTTTTACATCTAGTTATATATTGCAAACGAATATGAACATGTAAATTTAGAAGCTAAATGATACGATAATGAATCGTCAAAAATGAGGAATTCCTGAGGGATGACGTACTATTTGTTTTATCGTCTAAAATGTTTTTTTTATATCTACTTATCCTGAAATAACTATAAGTCAACAAATTACTAATTGGTATAAGTATTAGTTATGTTATTTAGTTCTTGAGGTATGCGATAGATGGCGCTGGGTGTTTTTAAAACGTGGTAACGATGTGCAGTAGCTGTACAATAGTTAGGTTAGGTTAGTTTAGTGCTTTTTTTCTAGGTAGATATCTAAAGTAGTTATTGTTTTTTCGATAGGTAATTACGTCGCTTTGTTCATTGTTTAGATTGTTATAGTTTAGTTTGGGATTTTAGTTTAGTTTAGGTTTATAGTTTACTCATATTTTCACAATGCCTCGCAAACGTAAATCTAATTTGTCGAGCACCTCATCTAAAGCTCGGGCAATGAAAATTGCCCGATCTCAAGAATCGTCTCTCCATGCTGAATTAAGAAGGCACAAACAAGCAGAGCGTCAGGCTGCTTCGAGAGCTGCTGAGCTACCATCTCAGCGCCAGCAAAGACTTGAGGAGCAAGCCGCTTGCCAAGCTTCTTTGAGGGCTTCTGAGAATGATATTCGTACTCAAGTCCGTTTATCGCAACAGGCTCAACGTTAGCATGGTCAGCTTTATGTAGCGTGTTCCTGGGTTTCCAGTGCCCAAAATCTGCATGTTTTTGCTCCACAAGGGAAAACATATAATATAGTGTACCATTCAGTTTTGGTTTAACAACTAATCGTATCCAGCGTTACATCGCGCTTCTTACATTTTTCCGTGGAAATGAGAAGTTTTCTTATAGTTGTGCTTTATACCGCAATATAACTGAATTCCACGCGGGCGGAAAGCTAGTACTTAAATAAATATTTATACCAAAATAAAATAAATAATAATAATACAAGAAATTTATTACTATATATAAAGTTTTGTATAGAAAGATACTTTTATTTTATCCAGACATAGATGATAAATCACCAAACATTGTTCTCATTGCTGTTATCTATGTTACATTCATTCCATTTAAAATAAAAAGCTGTCATTTATTTCACTTAATATTCAAGGATATTTTTAATTTAATATTCATGAACATTTATTTAATTTTTCATACTCAAGCCTGTTGTTCAATCTAGCATCAGCTATATAATCTGACCGATATACCATCTGTGGGAAAAATAATTTTACACAAGATCTACTCTTCACAGAGGTAGAAATCCTTTCAGAAAGTACATAAGATGTATAAAATATAAAAATACTGCAAATAGTATGTAGACTTGCCATGTTTTAAAAGACAAAAATCAGAAGAATTTTTTTTTTTAAATGAATCCTAATTGCATTTTAAATGTAAAGATGTCTAGAACAAATTTAATTTTCAACAGTGGTTGATTATCATAGAAGGTGATCAAGGAAAAAACAAAGTATACATTCACAAATTCTAATTGTTAATGTCTAATTTCAAAAGGAAAAAAGGAAGTATATATCAATATTAAAATAAGAAAAATACATATAATACTTCTATCATGAAAGAAGGGTGTTAAGTAAATGGCATGGTGTTGTAACACGATACAAATTAACTTAAATGAGAGAGGAAAATTACATTCCCCTTAAATACATATGAAACAATAGCAAAGACCTTAAGTAATTCTTAGTTGAAACAAATTAGTACTAAAAATAAATGTGACCTTTGTAACAGCCAGAAAGTTTAAAATATTTATTCCTTATAGTATATCTTATAACATAAATTACCACTGACCAATCATATTACAGTAATAAGTACCTTATTTGCAATTTGAGGATGAAATAATAGAATATTGAAAAAAAGTGCAAGAAAATGAGGAGAAATGTTAAAAATCAGAAGTTTAAGAAAACATGTGAAAACCAGAAGGTTCCTGTCAAAATCAGGAGACCAGGGTGTTGCTAGAGAGGGTCCCAGGAGGGGGAGGGGGCCTGCTTTGATTTGCCTACTTGCCCCCAAACTGCAGAAAATTCATTAATATAACATAAAAATTATGTGAAATTGCCTTTTCATTAAATCACATGGATGTTTCTCTAATTGAGCTGCATGTTGCCTTTTTTGTATTAGAAAGAGATTTTTTACATATGTCCCTTTTCCTCCGAAACACAAAATGTTCACAAAATAAAATTACAATTTTTTTTAATTCTCCAGTCAAAAGATGGAAATTTCTTCAAATAGAAGAATCAGTTCCAATTGCAGGTATGTTTTGGCAACTTACTGCCTGCATTTTTTTACATTTGACGAAATGCTTTCTTGAGAGTGTACATAAGAATGACTGTGCTTTTCCAAAAATGACTGAAATACAAAATAATAATAAAAAATAAGTAAAATGCGGCATTTATAAAGTAAACTTTATTGTCATAAAACTACTGTTGATTATTTTTTAAAAACTCTAGTTCGATTATTAATTTCATACCATTCCCTTATGAATAAAGTATAATTCATATACATTCAATAAAAAGAAAGGAGGGTACTTAATACAGTAACCTGTTAAGATGGAATGACAAAAAATCGGAAGAACTTTCCAATTTAGACTGATTTTAATCTTAGCAAGTATACTGTTACTTTATCTATATATATATATTTCTTTCATGTAGCCCCAAAAAGAGGCTAAATTTCTAGCTTGCTATCTGGCAACAACCTCAGCAATGATTCTCAGTATTTAATTTACTTTCACATGACCCAACCCATTCAGCAAATCAAAATCCAGACAGAATCTTCCTTTTAACACAGGTCGTTAGAGCGATGTGTGACAAATAATCGCTATTAGTTCCTTTTACAGTGACATAATGAATTCAGTGAATCAGCCTTCTGATTATGATTATACTAAGACACAGCCGAAAACATTCTATTGACATTTTGCAAAACATTTTATATTGTTAGCGTGATGCATAGCATGTTATTATAGCATCTTATTATAGTTTTAAATGAATTTAAGTCATGCTTTGAAGTACTATAAACAAAATGAAAGGAAAAGGGCTGGACACACCAATAAGACATTAGAGAATGATTTATGCCTATTGGCAACACCAACTAAATGAATTTTATTTACATTTTCAACAAAGTTTTGCATTACTTTTATTGCATTAAAAACATATGTAAATATCATATGTTGTTCGTTCGGATCGTGTTGTGGTCTAACTAAAATTACTTTTTACTGTATTTCCACTAAGGGTGTAATACTTACTATGTTTTCACATTTTTAAATCTATTTTTAGCATTCGACCTAGCCATTCTAACTAAAAACGATGAAGACAAAATATTTTTTTTTTATTAAAAAGCAAAACAAAATAAAAATTCATTTATCTAACTATTAAAAGTTTTTAGTCTACTTAAACACCTATGTAAATCATCCAAGATTTTACTCAGATTTCTCGATAAGACGATACTTGTAAGCCTAAATCAGTAAAGTAAAATCAACCATAGCTGTGATAGAATCTTTCACATGATTAATTAACACATTCCATCTTTTATTTAATAAACAGAAAAAAAAGAAAGATTTTATTATTAATTTTCTCTACTAATAATGGACGAAACTTACAACATTACCATTAGTAAAAAAAAAAAAAAAAAATTCTGAAGAATAAATACACTTCCAGTCCAACCTGAATCTATTGAAAATTTTTGACAGAAATGAAGTTAACTTCTCAAAAGCTAAACTTTAGCCTGAGCCTGCATCAAGCTTTCAAATAAAAACTAAGCTTGACTCAAGTTTAAAGAAAGAATCTTCTTTTACTAACAGTGTTGAATTCAGACACTTTTCACCTGTAGGGATTTCTGTGGCTCCAGGGGCACATTGTAGAGTTCCTGTGGGGATGGATTTCATTTTTTGACCTACTCCAATTCGGAAATGTCCTACTGTGCCAACACATGAATTCATCACTGTTTATCGAGCTTGGGCTTTGGGACAGGCCCATGCTTGTGGAAATCTCTGATATATATAATGAATTGGTACCCCTGTCGGGAATACTGTGCTTCCCCCCCCCCCACCCCACCCTTTAGGGCAAATTTTAGTGTCAACCTTGTTGAAGACTTGGCAAGTCTGTGTGTATGCAAACTAAAACAATTCATTACATTATACTCGCTCAGAGAAAATAGCAACAATTTCATAATTTGATATATATATAAGATTGACATATAACAAAAATGATGTTACCAATAATATTGTTTAAAGGGGAAAAAAATCAGATATTTCTTACCTTCTTTGATCTAGAGAGTTAACACTAATGTCTAAATATTTAAGAGAATTTGTCACAGATAACTCCTTTAAAAACTCAAGATCTTTGTAAGATAAGAAGCAGGAAGATAAATCAAGATAACACAGGGATCCACAATGAACAAAGCAACAGTCTGGAGTGGAGATATCACAGCTATTTCGTTTGCAGTATTCGAGTAGCATAGACAGCATGCCATGCAAATTCATACCTTTCAAAACAAGTCGTTCCAAGTTCATAAGTTCTGTTAATCGCTTAGCAAGTGTTTTTGCATCAGTTTCTGATGATAATAAAGTTACTAAGTAAGAGAGATTTAAATATTTCACAAATCTGAAGAATTTTAATTCATTGAAAAATAGATTAAAATTTGGTATAAGGGTGCCATAACTAAATGTAATTAGCTTTAAATCCTGAAAAATAAAAATGTACATTATTAATAAAACATGTTTGCATTATAAAGAAGGCACACACATACACAAATATAGGTATATGACATAACAACTAAAACTACTCTAAAAATAACAAATAAATAAACAGATTAGATATGATGTTGCAGAAAGATATATGAGTATGATAGTTATGTAGCTCTTTTTTTGCAATCTTATACATAAGTCAAAATCACAGATAAAACATGAAACAATTTTTTGTACTAATATTTTAAATTAGGCTTTTTAGATTGGATTAGTTTTGAAACATAACTACATTGTTGTAATCATCTACAGTATTTTAATATTGAAGATAGTGTGTATATGTATAGCCTTTATATGTCCTTTTGTATGAATAAGCAAAAGAATTCAGATGTATTATTACAAAAAGCAAGTTTGTTTTTTAATGTCAAGGACTATAGTCCAATAAAATTACATCAAAAAAAGGCTTCGGGCAGAAAAGTTTTGGAGAAGTTTTTCTCTTTTTCTCCTTTAAGTTTTTTGGGATGATAAACATGATTTTCAACTTTGCCACCTTGTATATGATTGATTTAAAAAGTTATAAATAAAAAAAACTTGATTTTTTTCCTTTTTTTTGGGGGGGGGGGGGGGTTGTTGTGTTTGGTACTTAAAAAAAAAAATTATAGCACCAAATTAAATTAGAGAAAAATTTCTATATTTTTAATATACAATGTTTTTTTCCTAAGATGAATACTTTGGCAATACAAGTAAAAAGGATTTTAGCAATATATTCAAATTCCATCATTGATGTTCAAAATGTTTAACATGTTGATTTCCACGGCAATTTTCAGAAATCTGGCCAAAAATGACAATTTGATTTTATCACATTATGTTATTAAAAACTCTACTTTGGTCCACAGGTGTAATCAAAACTCATATATATATATTTTTTTAAAGGCTTATGAATTATCTCATAGTTGGTAATTATATTTTTTGATTATTTTTTAATAAATTTTCTGTTTATGCAAGAAAGCATTGATTTTTTGTTTGTTTCCCAGAAGCCATCTATCCTTATTAGCACTGATATATTCAGAGTTTACTCAAACCATTCTGAACTCAAACCATTCAATAACTCAAACCATTCTGAAATAAACCTTTTTTTTTATTATTTCTGTAACTATTGTTTCAAAAGTAATTCTTCTCTCCTTCACATTCAAAAGGAAACAATAAACAATTCTCCATAATGGAGTTGAATTCAGCAGACACCTGTGTCAGAAATGACAGCTGCTTCATAAGTGCCTTAAAACAGAAACAAATATTTAAATTTCATTGCCATTGCTATAAATGATTCATGTTTAAAAAGGTAAACCACAATTGTATCTACTGCTTTGATTAATACTGAAAGTGCATTTGCGGGAATTTATGTTTGTGCAAGCACTTAACATGTGACAAAACCATTAGCAATCATTTTTTCATTCTAATATTGCCATTTATAAAAGAAAGATTCATTTTAAAAACAACTGTCAGCAAATTAGTGATCAGAATTATATAAGATGTTTCATTGAGTACTCATATTTCTCTAAAACACATCCCCTCTTCCTCCTCTACTCAACAAATATTTATTCATTAGTAACCTTATCACAGCTATATAATAAATCAATATAAATTACATTGACATGCCCTTGGATTTTAAAACTAATATTGCTTTTTATTAGCCAATCATTCAGAAAAATCAATGTAACATTAAACAAAATTTGGTACTACTTGGTTATTCTGTCGACCCATTTCACCAATTTATAAAAATTGCCAAACTGATAACTAAATTATTCATACATACATGTTGACATAATTTTTAGTTTAAACAACAAAAGAACAAATAAATTTGTAACACATCAATAAAAATACAAATAAAAAGTGGAATTAAAAATCACCAGATGACATTTTAAACATGTGTATTGAGTTTAATGTCATTGAATGTGACATTCACAATCATCCTTTATCAACATTTAATCTCTGGTTTGGCGATAGTTTTTTGGTCGATGGGATAACTAAGTAGTACCCAAAATTTTAACAATCATATGAATATTAATTAATTACAATTATTATTATTAATAACACACATCAACACAAAACAATAAAAATCTCAGGACCTGGCATAATTTAGGCACTTAGTAATTTTTATTGAATATACACAGCAGAATAAAAACAAATGGTGAGAAAAAAAATATTTTATAATGATTAATTGAAATTTTTGGGAAGATGAAAGAAATTTACAAGTATCCAATGCAATATGCTTATTAATGGGTGAGCTACTGACATTACATTATCAATGAATTATTGAGTATAGTGGGAGTTTTCCCTCATTTTGGGTGTAACATATTGAATTTACACAAGATTAACTTTGTAATCTAAAACTATCAATTTTATGTGTTTTTTACTAAAAGCAGTTTTGTGATTTCCACTATTCAGGGATGCAGTGGAGGCTATTTGGAGATATATGCCATATACCCTCTGGATTTTTTTAAGGAATACCGTGTACCCTCTGTTTCTCAAAAAAGCTATAATATATACACTCTAGGGTATACCCTCTCTTTAAAGCGCACACCCTCTGCTTTTTTTTACTACTACACCACTGTCACTATTACTAATATTATTTTCATGTACCCCTAGAAGGTCTGCCATATACTCCCAGGGATATATGTACCTTAGGTTGGGAACCACTATTCTAGATTACAGGTAGATTATTGTTGAGAAGTTGGCATTCCACAAACCCCAGATGTGCTACACTATTAACATCTAATGAAAACACTAAGACAGTAACAGGGATTAATCAATCAACATTTTCCTTAAATCACTGTCTCACAATATAAGTTTTATGATAAAGAGTGTTATCCTGTGAAAAAGATAAAAGTAATGAAAGGAGCATCTACTGCTAAGTCCCATATTTAAAATGTCTGATGCAAGGTATACTGGGATACATTTGTGCTTACTTAAGACTGTATTATATTCAGCTGTGAGTTGAGCCACTGACATATGCCTATTTGTAAAAATTCAATCAGACAGTCTTGGATGTATGCAAATATACATTATGAATAGAATTCAAAACCTAGCTGAGAATCTTTCCTTTTGCAAACAGGTACACAAGAGCAGCTTGCAAGCATCTGACAAGTAATGCTTATTATGAAATACTCTGTCCTAGCTATCATGCTATTACAGTTTGTTCTTTATTATAAAAATTATGAGCCCCTTATTATAAAAATTATTTTCTATATTATGAGCCTTTCTCATTAAAAAATACTCATTCAATAGATAATGGTTCACTAATCCCTATCAATCAATAAATAATAATTCCCACCTTATTGATGACACCTACAACATTCTAAAAAAACATTACAGTGAAAGGGTTGTCATAGTGTTTTTGTTCTTAACCCTTTCAGGGGCACCATCTGCAGTCTGCAAACGGTTAATTTTAATGTCTAAATTTCCAAATGGCACTAGCAATATTTCAGTACAATTTGGATTGGATAATATAAGTGAAAAATAGCATTAGATTATTTTCAAATAAATTTGTTTGTAAATTGTAATGTCAGTAAATTATTTAAATATTTTTGGAGCAGAAATGTATTGCCTTTGAAAGGGTTAAGTGTGTATGTAAATACATATCTTTAAAACGGAATTAACTCACAGGTTTTTTAAGAGAATTGAATAATTTTGCTGCTTCTACATCCATAAAGCAATCATTGTAAAAGTAGACTCCAGTAATATTCAAATCAAATCCCACTGAATTTGATCTTTCAACACATGTCCTTAAGATATGTAAATCTGTGGGGTTTTCAACAGCTACAGTACATTTTAAAGTATCTAAAATTAAATAAGAAAAAAAAATTTTTTTAAGTAAAATGAATATGCATACAAATTACAACTAAATTTAAATGAGAGTAGGGCATTATCATCAATAAATTTACAGTCTTACAAATTAATTAGAAAACACTTTTAAGAATTTTTTTGACATATTTTATCTGTATAATGCTTATCATAGCAAACGCGGTAGCGTTTGGTATAATATGTTTAAGAAATAGAAAATGCGAACGTCTTTTTGAAATTTCTGGCGAACCAGTTGACGTACGACAGTGATTTTGTTTTCAAGAGATAGAACTCGACGAAACGAATAAAATGATGGCATTAAAAAAATTATCGTAGTTTACTGTATTTTTTTATTTAACTTTTAACGAAAAAATGAAAACGTAAAATTCAACGATCCTGTGGACGGATCAACACCATTTTTGGTTTATTTTAATCCTTTTGGTAAAACTTAAAATAGATTTTTTTTCTTCTTCTTTGTATGTTTGACGATCGCTGAAAAAATCGAATTTGTCTTAAGGGTGATAGCATTCAAAAAATTATCACAGTTTACTGTAATTTTTTATTTAACTTTTAATGAAAAAATGAAGACGAAAAATTCAACAAGCAATAGCTAACGTTATTATGGATGGATTAACTTCATTTTTGGTTTATTTTTATCATCTTGATAAAACTTAGAACAGTTTTTTTTTTTTCATCTTTGTATGTTTGACGGTTTCTGAGAAAATCGAATTTATGTCTTAAACCCAGGGTTGGTATAAAAACTGGTTTTTTTGAAAAAAACAAAAAAACCGGGTTTTTTTGGTTTAAACCAGGTTTTTTTGGTTTAAACTGGTTTTTTTCAAATCATTATTTAAATCCCATTTCCAAGAAAAATAACTTGAGTTTTAGAAAGTCATGAGGATTTTTTGTAATTAATAGTTAATTAATGTTAAATATTCACATTAGTATTTATTTTTTTGATAATTAAATAACTAAAGCATAAAAATTTATAATTAAATTATCTTATAAGTTTAGGTTTCTATAGGGAAATATTCATTGTGTGAAAAAAAAAAAAACTATTAATTTATTAGTATACTTATATAAACCTTTTAGATAATAATTTAAGAAATAATTACATGCAGGTTGATAATGAAGGACATAGTAAAGGGCAAACAAACATATTTTACTAAATTAACAGAAAAAAGCTGTAATAGAAAACATTTTCTTGTGCATAATTTAGAAATTATTTACAGTATTAACATCAACAAATGATTATTAATCTCTTACTACATATATTTACTTAAAAAATATAAATATGCATTTTATTAATGCTAAAAAATACATGTGTATTGACTTACTTGATACATCAATGAATGTAATGCTTACACAAATTGAGACATAGGCTTAGAAAAATTATTATTATTATTTTAAATACAAACTTTATTTTTTCTGTTTCTTTGTTCTTCAAAAGGTGAAGATTTAGCATTAAATTTTATTATCTGTGCAAGCATCGAGTTACATGGATATTTTTGTTTTGTAAAATTTAATGTATCCTTTTTTTCTTGTTCACATAGTTCACTTTGACTGTATTGTGGTTCAAGCATGTATACCTAAAAGGGCATGGGTATTAGGGCTATTTTATACTTGGACTAAAAAACTATGAGACTTCTTTATTGTACATTTTTTTTTCTCTTAATATTTTTTGAAGACCTTTAAAATTATAAACTGCATTAGTAATGGAACTTATTACTTTAGATATTATCCAGGGCAACTGCAATAGAATTTAACAGTTTAAACATATCTTCAACATTTCTTTTAAAATAAAAATTAGACAGATACGAGCTTTTGAATATTTTTATCAATAACATTTCTATTTTCTACACAAATTTTAAGTGGGGCAATTTTTAAGGTAAACATCTAAAGCATCTGAAAATGAATCACACCTAGTATTATAAGAAAGAGCTACTTTGACAGCATTTACATTGCATGCAATTTTTACATTTGGCTCTTAAACATGTTTTTGATGTATTTCTTATTCCCTCAAATGAAAACCAGATTATATTTTCCTTTCTTCTAGTTTTAGACATTCTTTTATTTCAATATATATATAAGTAGCTTTCTTAAAATAAAATACAATACAAAGTAACTAGAAACAGAAAAAAATAATGTAAAAACTGCAAATCCAATCTAAGAAAAACCAAAGCTTACTAAAACCAATAGCTATGGAACAGAGAAAATTCATAGCCAATCATTCATTAGCACACAGAACAAGAGTAACCAATGGAAAGAATGACTTATGATTATGTCATTATTGATGCTTTGATACATGGTGCAATCCTTAGTAAATCATAATCAAGCTATCTAAGCAGTAAAATTGCATTTTTGGCTGGCATATGCCATTTTTGCTTTTTTTAAAAAATAAAAGGTTTAAAAAAGAATTAAAACTACCTTTTTTTATTCTTCACAGTTCACTGTAGAAAAATATTTTGCCATGTCAATTTATAGCTAGTAAGAAAAATTAGATTGATTAAAGATGTTTGTCACTTTAAAAATTTAATTTGTCTTTAGCTTTGCTTGTAACTACTCCATAACTTAGATTTTGCACATTTTAATAATGTGTAAAATAAATGAAAACATTAAGGAAAAGGGAAAAAAACCAAATTTAAAAAAAACATCATGGTTTTTTAAAAAAAACCACTTGGTTTAAACCATGGTTTAAACCACGGTTTAAACCAGCCTGGTTTAAACCAAACAACCCTGCTTAAACCCCCCTTTAAATATTGTCTTTTACTGTTGCGATTGTAGTAGTTTTTTTTTTTTTTATTGCCACCAAATTTAATATAAAAATTGTCATGTATGTATCATAATTCATTTAAATTAAACAAATCACGTGAAAAACATGGTTATTTGTTTTTATTGCGAAGCTTTTAGTTTCAGTTCTTTAAATAATAAAGTCGTGAACGCAGTGTTATTTTTTTTGTTCGAATCCATGGTTAATTTTTCAAATAACATGCATTTTATATGACATGGGATGATTTTCTTGAGTGCCCTAACATTTTGAATTTTAGTAGTAGAAAAAATGGGTAAAAAAAAAAAAAAACAAGTACATCGGAAAAAAGTATCTGGGAAAACCAAAATTTCTCTTCAGGAACTAAATGTAAGATTTTTTAATTATGATCATATAACGTCCTAATTTACACAAGAAAAAAATATAGAGTAAAACAAAAACTTCACATTCTGTCCATATCTTAAATAGCATTCAATTGATTTTAAATAGCATTCAATTGATTTTAAATAGCGATGTGATGTCAAATACGCATTAGGGTACCTAATTGGCACGAAAATTTTGTTATTTTGTCTGATATGATAACTGGGCTAATGTTTACTAAAAATATATGTATATTTATCTTTCTTTAATTTTGTTAAATTTTATAAATCATTTCATTCTGTAGTTATTAATTAAACTTTTCAATACTACATGATTATCCCGCCGACCAATTTCGCCAAATTGTACAAATCATCAATTTATTCACCATGTAATTCATATTGGCATACTTTTTATTTTAAAAAACGAAAGAAGGAATAAATTAGTAAAACAACAATAAAAGTACAAATAAAAAGTTGAATTCAAAATCACATTATGGCATAACAAACACGGGTAATCTATTTAATGTAAACTGAATGTAACATTTATGATAATCCGTTAATTTTATAATTTGGCGATAATTTTTTAGTCGAAGGGATAATCAGTTATCCCTGGTTTTTATTCATTATTATTTTCTTTTGAAAATGATAGAAAATAGTTAATAGAGGTACTACTTGGTTATCCCGTCGACCAAAAAACTATCGCCAAACTATTAAAGCATAGCATGGTGACTCCTTAATGTTATTTTACATTGAACGAGAACTTAACATTGAATGAGTTATTTACTAGACATTTTCCCACATTTTGTACGCGCTGCCACAAATTTTCTTCGAAGCACCTAATTGTGTAAAAAAACTTTCCTCCAATCAAAACAAAGCTAGAGATCAATGGACATATTTCATGCAGCATTTAAATATTTTTACGTGATTCAAAAATAAAAATAAAAATGTTTTTTTTTTTTTTTGGTAAGAATTAAAAACGGCATATTTTAGACGCCATATTGGAAATGAAATGGAGATTTTGGAAACATTTGGTACCAATATAAGAATCATTTACAGAAAGTAATTAATATGAAGCATGATTTTTATAATAAAAAGACATTTTCAAACATTGATTAATGGATCAAGAAGATTTTTAGTTGAAGAAATTTAGAAAATAAATAAATTAAACTCTTTTCTATTTATTGTTTTTTCAAAATAAGAGAAAATATATATGTAACTAATATTTGAAAACGAGGTTTCTGACACATTGGCATCAGAAAAAATCTCGCCAAATCCAGTGCGTATATGGTATCTGTGCCGGGATTTTGTACCTATGCCACATTTTTAAAGTTTATTCGCCTTATATGTTCGAAGAAAATCAAAATAAATTAAGGTAAATAAAAGTCTTCAAAAATAATAGTATTAAAGAAAAATAGTAAAAAATAATAGTACATCATCCTTGGTATGTAATGAAACTAGTAAATATGCAGAACTATAGGGTATAACTTGTAGGTCTTCAAACTCAAGTCCTGGCATTTATTAAGGCTAAACTGCAGAATTAATGACTACATGGCATAAGACTTTTCGGCACTGCAATAAATTAGCCAATTCTATGAACTTAAACATTCAAATCAAATGTAAACAAATATAAACAATAATGTTTACAAATATTTTTTTTAATTTCCGATTTGGCGATTTTTTAAAATCGCGCCTAAACTTGTAATATTACAAACAATTAATCATTGAATAAAATTAATTTTGAATTAGCTTGTATTAAATTTAGGTACTACTCTGTTATCCCATCGACTGATTTTGCCAAATTATACATATTGATATAATTTTTATTTTAAATAATAAAAAACAAATAGTTAGTAGAATATTAATAATAATACAAATAAAAAGTCGAAATAAAAATCACTTAATGACGTTTTAAACACGTGTATCGTATTTAATGTCATTGAATTGACATTCACGATCATCTATTATTGGCATTTAATCTTATAATTTGGCGATAGTATTTTGGTCAATGAGGTAGTAGAGTAGTACTAAATTTATTATTCCGATGATTGTTAAAATGATAACACACTACACGACTTAATTTTTAAAAATCACAAAGAGTTTCTGCTGAAAAGAGTTGTTTTTTTATATTTCAAGTTAATATTTTTATAAAACTCTTTTGATTCATTATCTGTATGAAATAATAAAATGTAAACACATTTGAAACATTCATAACGCTTAACCTTTTGGCACAGATGTCTAACATTTACCACATTGCCACAATTTTTTATGCCAATTTGGTGAAAATTTCGTTTTCAAATACCAGTCACATGCATAATTTTACATTATTTTGTATTATTAAAATAAATAGTGATAAATAAAAAAAGTTTATTAATAACTATAGATAAAAAAAATTTATATCATTAAAAAAAAGGACAATAAAATAAAATAAACAATTTATTAATAAATATACAATGATAGCCGAGTTAGCATGCGAGACACATAATCGCCATTTTGTTCCAATCGTACCAACGTGCTGCATATATGATATCTGTCCCCAACTTTTCTACGTTGAACTCTACTCAGGAATGTGGTGGAGGGTATACAGGAGCATACGTCATATACTCTCTGGATTTTTTAAAGTATACCGTATACACTCTGTTTCTCAAGAAAACTATAGTGTTATACATTAGGGTGGGCCGAAAAAAACTTTTTTTCGATTTTCGATTATGGCAGGTGCGGAAAAGTGGCCACTGGTGGCACTCAGTTCATACAAAAAATTTGAGATTTTTTGGACATTTCCTTACCCTGCCGCAAACGGCTTGAAGCTTTGCAAAAATGTTCATTTTTGAACTTTTTTCGAAAAAAATTAAAAAATGTTAAATTAAATTTATTTTGGTTGTATTTACTTGAAAAAGCATATTTAATGTACCAAATGTTCAAATAAGATCTGATCATGCATGATTTAATATCTATGTGTATTATAACTTAGTCTATTTTTATAGCTTTTATCGCGTATAATAGGCAAAAGTTGTATTTGTTTGAATCGATCATTAGTTTCTGTATTATTTATGTCCCTTGGTCTTCTTTATATATTTTCTATGTGTCAAACGTCATATATTTGAGGAAAAGACAGCAGTATACTTCAAAAACAAATCTGGAAGGTGAGAAAGTGGTGTAGCAGGACTCTAAGCGCACGCAATGATTCGTCGTAATACTCAGGGAGTGAAGGACGAAATAGTTGAGAGCCAAAATGCGATAAAGGATTCTTATTATTTATCCTTGCTAAATTACCTGCGACCTTTGTTCAGTGTTTACGTGAAACCCTTTTGTGATGATATACAGTGCTTTTTGGGTCGTTTAATGTGCCATTATATTGTTTTGTGCGTTTTATTACAACAAGCTTAGAAATGGCTAGCATAAAGGGCCATGACAATGCAAAGACACGCGATAGCGTGAAAAGTAACTCTTTGAGGTCATCATGCATATTGAAAGAATTGCAATTGCCAACTTATGCTGATAATCATGCGCCACTAATATTGGTTGTTTCACCAAGTAGAAGTTGTGACAGCAGAGAATACGCATCTGGTCATCGATAAAAACAAAGTCAGAAGAGAGAAATAGAAACTTGGAAAGAAGATACAGGCAGAAGAAGTTATTAAAAGAAGGGAAATTAAAAGCATATTTTTTGATGGTAGAAAGGATAAAAGTATATTCAGAGGAAAAAAAAGAACAAGCGGCACTGTCAAAGGAAAGGCGAGGAACACATCACAGTGTTGTTTGAACCTGGTTAGGAATACTCGGGTCACTTGATACCTTGTTCCGGTCACGGAAAAGAAATAGCAAAATCATTATACAATCTTCCAAGTCACCACAAGTTAGACTTTTCTGAACTGACGAGGTATCAAGGTAATGGAACGAAGTATCAAGTGAAACAAGTATTCCTAACCAACAAACAACACGGTGATGTGTTCCACGCCTTTCTCTCGACGGTGCTGTTTGTTATTTTTCTTCCTCTGAATATACTTTTATCCTTTTTACCATCAAAAAATATGCTTTTAATTTTCCTTCTTTCAATAACTTCTTCTGCCTGTATCTTCTTTCCAAGTTTCTATTTCTCTCTTCTGACTTTGTTTTTATCGATGACGAGATTCGTATCCTCTGCTGTCACAAT
Source organism: Maratus speculifer (assembly GCA_964019185.1). Taxonomy (NCBI): domain Eukaryota; kingdom Metazoa; phylum Arthropoda; class Arachnida; order Araneae; family Salticidae; genus Maratus; species Maratus speculifer. Next base: position 383,592,212 of record OZ025289.1, read on the forward strand.
TTCTATATGGTGAAGCAACCAGTAGTAGTGGCGCATGATTATCAGCATAGGTTGGCAATTGCAATCCTTTCAATATGCATGATGCCCCTTTTCACGCTATCACATGTTTTTGCATTGTCATGGCCCTTTCTAAGCTCATTGTAATAAAACACACAAAACACTATAATGGCACATTAAACGACCCAAAAAACACTGCACATCAATACAAAAGGATTTCACGTTAATACTGAACAAATGTCGCAGGTAACTGAGCAAGGATAAATAATAAGAATCCTTTATCGAATTTTGGCTCTCAACTATTTCGTTCTTCACTCCCTGAGATCACGACGAATCATTGCGCACGCTTAGAGTTCTGCTTCACCACTTTCTCACCTTCCACATTTGTTTTTGAAGTATACTGCTGTCTTTTCCCCAAATATATGACGTTTGACACATAGAAAATATATAAAGAAGACCAAGGGACATAATTAATTCAGAAACTAACGATCGATTCAAACAAATACAAATTTTGCCTATTATACGCGAAAAAGCTATAAAAATAGCCTAAATTACATACACATAGATATTAAATAATGCATGATCAGATCTTATTTAAACATTTGGTACATTAAATATGCCTTTTCAAGTAAATACAACCAAAATAAATTTAATTTAACATTTTTTAATTTTTTTCGAAAAAAGTTCAAAAATGAACATTTTTGCAAAACTTCAAGCCGTTTGCGGCAGGATAAGGAAGTGTCCAAAAAATCTCAAATTTTTTGTATGAACTGAGTGCCACCAGTGGCCACTTTTCTGCACCCGCCATACTCAAAAATCGAAAAAAAGTTTTTTTCGGCCCACCCTATTATACATTCTTGGGTATACCCTCTGTTTTGAGCGTATACCCTCTGATTTTTTTACGACTACATCACTGACACTACCCAGAGCCTCGATGGGGTGTTTGAATGTTTTTCGCTGTTAAAATTCTGTTGAAGTTAAATTCCAATTTTGTGCAGAATTTCAGTTCAAACATTAATTAATTTATCAAGAATTTTCTAACTGAAGAGATACAGAAATAAATAAATATAACGTCATACATAAAGTAAAAAAATAAATACATTTTATTGATACTATGCCTTGAGGTATTATTGGAGGTATATTATATTGTCTAGAGGCGAATGTCTAGATCTGTAAGTTCTACGCAATGTATCAATACTGATTGTTAAGTATAAATATCAGTTATATACAGACAGTGATGTAGTTTTAAAAAGTACAGCTGCTCAGAGCGGAGCCCTCTGAGCAAAGGGTATATGCGCAAGGCAGAGGGTATACCTTAGAGTGTAGACACTACAGTGAAACCTCCAAATAAGGGACACTCTGAATAAGGGACACCTCTATTTAAGGGACAAAACCTCCGGTCCCAGTCCCAAGGTATAGGACGTGTAATGTATTTACCTCTGAATAAGGGACACTCTATTTAAGGGACACTTGAAAATGAGATTAAAGGGACTGGTTTTTGAATTTCAGATACTGAAGTAGTCTTTGATGAAAATAAAAATACAGATTTTTGTGAACTTATCAAACAGACAGACAGTCATGTTGATATAGAGGTGTATGACAAAATTTACGGCCATTTATTTACCCAGAATTCTGATTCGACATCAATGTCTTTATCCGTATTGAAAGTAACGCTGAAAATTGTGAGGATGATTCTGAAATTGGAGAATGAAAGAAAATTGTGAAATAATGAACTTTACAGATGCTTTTAGGCTGTTCTCAAATCCAAAAATGGCAACTTTTAAGAAATAAGTTTTAATTTATTTTTATTCGGAAATGCTTGAAGTTAGCAGGTGTTTAGAAAATATGTAATCGACCACTTTTGTTTATTTACAAATAGAAAAAAATTTACAGAAAATATTGTTAAAATGGACGTTTTGAACCAAATTTCCATGCGAAAGAAGAATAACTACTCAAGAAAGGGTAAAAAACGGCTTTGTCACGTGATCAAAATCACATATAACTCAATAGGTGATTTATTTATTAAAAAAATGAAAACACAGTTCAATTCCAAATCGCTTCCATATTGAAACCATAGTCGAGCATTCCAATTTTATACTTTTCCGTTGAAAATAAATTTTTAACTTAAAAAAAAATATTTTTTTTTTTTTTTTTTTTGGGGGGGGGGGGGGGGGGAGGGAATATTGGTAGAATTGTAAGTATGGTAAATGAACACTTCAAAGATTTCTACAGAAAAATTGAAATTTGCTAAATAATCCTTTTTGACTGATTACTTCAAGTAAAATTCTTTCAAATGTTTTTATACTTTTGTATGTACATAATATGCATAAAAAATACAAATCAATAATTCTACAAATAACTTAATAATTTATTAATTAATGGAAATTTTTAATTAATTCTCTTTTCTTCCTTTTGTCTCATTAACGTAATTTATACACCTCAGATACATTTAAATTTGTCCTTTGATGCTTTGCTATTTTTATATTCTTCTGAATTAAAAATAATGTAAAAAAACTCCGAATAAGGGACACCTCTATTTAAGGGACAAAAGTTCCGGTCCCATAGGTGTCCCTTATTCGGAGGTTTCACTGTATTAGTTTTCTTGAGAAACAGAGGGTATACGACGTTCTTTAAAAAATATCCAGAAGGCATACGGCAGATACCCCCGTATATGCTCCACTACATCCCTGTATACAGAAGGGCTTGAAATTCAATTTTTCGAAGGAGGGGAGTCTCCCTACCAACATTTATAAATGGAGGGGAATTTGGCTGTTTGGGAGGGAGAAAAAATGTTTAAAATCTGCCATTATTTTATGTGCTATTTAAAGAATTACCAGAATACAGACATAAAAAATATCACTGAATCAATTTTTATCAACAATTCAGAATAACTATGCGAAATGTATAAAAAAAAACTTTTATACTGTCTAATTTTTACTGGTGGTAAATTCCCTCCCGGTGCTAATTATTTTTGTCACAGGTCTAATTATTATTTTAATAATAATTAATAAAACTTCTAATTAATTTAATAAATTCATATTTATAAATTTATAATTAATGATTAATAATTATAATTAATAATGTTATTTTTCTGTATTTTAAATGTGCAAGATACAAATTTAATCATAAAATAATACTTATTTGAGTGTAGAAAATAAAAAGTAGCACTATTGTGTGCATTTCTTTAAAAAAGGGGTAAGTCAAATTCATCGAAAAAGACTTTCTTAAAAAATGAACACTTTGTTGAGTAAAGGGATACTTTTTGTTTAATGAATGGCTGCTTTCAGGAATTGCACTCACTCAGAAAGATTTGGAGCTGACAGAAACTGATTTTAGAGCAGCAAAGAAAAAAAATACATTGAAGCAGGAAAATTAGTTTGTTGAACAGAAAAATGAACTCCCCATTATATTATTTTTTTTTGGGGGGGGGGGGGAGGAGAAAGGAGGGAGAGGCTCCCTTTGACGAAAGTTGCATTTTTTCGCTATCTTTTGATGATTTTTTTTTTTTTTTTTTTTTTTTTTTTTTTTTTTTTTTTTACGATTTTTTTACGAAATCTGCCGTTTTTTCGGGATTTTTTGACGAAATTTGCCGTTTTTTCGTGAATTTTCTGAGAAAAATTGCCGTTTTTTTCGCGATCTTTTCATGAAATCTGATGTTTTATCGCGATTTTTTTACGAAAATTGCCGTTTTCCGCGATATTTTCGGGAAATTTGTTGTTTATAGTGAATCTTTTGTCGAAATTTGTCGTTTTTTGCGATTTTTGGACGAAATTTGATGTTTTTTCGTGAATTTTCTGAGGAAATTTGCCGTTTTTTCGCGATCTTTGATGAAATCTGATGTTTTATCGCAATTTTTTTTACGAGAATTGCCGTTTGTCGCGATTTTTGGACGAAATTTGACGTTTTTTGCGACCTTTTTGACGAAAACTGCCATTTTACAGAATTCTGTGACGAAATTAGGCATTCTTTCGTGAATCTTTTGACCAAATTTGCCGGAAATTAGTTGTTTTTTCGCGATCTTTTAAAATATTTGCCGTTTTTTAGCAAACTTTTACGAAATCACACGTCTTGTGAAACGTGTAAGAGCTGTTTCTTTTTTGTGTGTATCTCCGATCTTTTGCGTAATTTATGCGCAATAGCGCGTCCGCGGCATCACTGTTTCATAATTTTTGGAATTGAATGCGTTATTTTTTTGTTGGGGGGGGGGGGGGGGGGAAGGGGAAATTCCGAACAGTATCACCTCTATTTCGCCGCGGAAAACACAACGAAATTCGTCAAACGATTGCAGGAAAAAAATTGCAAAATTTGTCAGTCAGTCGCGGAAAAAATCGTGATTTTTAATGATTTTTCGCTGTAAAAAACCTCGCAAAATGTGTCGATTACTCGCACAAAAATATCATAAAATTCGCAAAACGGTCGTGGGAGTTGATCATAGTTTCAAAATGCAAAATTTTTTGGGCGGGAGCCTCCCGTCCACGTTATTCTTTTGGGCGGGATTTCAAAATTTTGGGCGCGAATCCCGCCATCCCGCCTTGAAATTCAAGCCCTGACAGGACTTGAAATTCAATTTTTCGAAGGAGGGGAGTCTCCCTACCAACATTTATAAATGGAGGGGAGTTTGGCTGTTTGGTAGGGAGAAAAAAATGTTTAAAACCCGCCATTATTTTATGTGCTATTTAAAGAATTACCAGAATACAGACATAAAAAAAATCACTGAAGCAATTTTTATCAACAATTCAGAATAATTATGCGAAATGTGTAAAAAAAACTTTTATACTGTCTAGTTTTTACTGGTGGTAAATTCCCTCCCAATGCTAATTATTTTTGTCACAGGTCTAATATTGTTTTAAAATTAATTAATAAAATTTCTAATTAATTTAATAAATTTATATTTATAATTTATAATTAATTGTTATAACCAATGTTATTTTTCTGTATATTAAATGTGCAAGATACAAATTTAATCATAAAATAATACTTATTTGAGTGTAGAAAATAAGAAGTATCACTATTGTCTGCATTTCTTTAAAAAAGGGGCAAATCAAATTCATCGAAAAAGACTTTCTTAAAAAATGAATACTTTGTTGAGTAAAGAGATACTTTTTGTTTAATGAATGGCTGATTTCAGGAATAGCACTCACTCAGAAAGATCTGGAGCTATCAGAAACTGAATTTAGAGCAGCAAAGAAAAAAAATATATATATTAAAGCAGGAAAATTAGTTTGTTGAACAGAAAAATGAACTCCCCGTAATATTATTTTTGGGGGAGGAAGGGGGGAGAGGTTCCCTTTGACGAAAGTTGCATTTTTTCGCTATCTTTTACTTAAAAGTCTTTTTTAACGATCTCTTCACGAAATCTGCCATTTTTTCGGGATTTTTTGACGAAATTTGCCGTTTTTTCGTGAATTTTCTGAGGAAATTTGCCGTTTTTTCGCGATATTTTCGGGAAATTTGTTATCTATAGTGAATCTTTTGTCTAAGTTTGTCGTTTTTCGCGATTTTTGGACGAAATTTGATGTATTTTTCGGGAATTTTCTGAGAAAATTTGCCGTTTTTTCGTGATTTTTTGATGAAATCTGATGTTTTATCGCGATTTTTTTTTTTTTTTTTTTTTACGAAAATTGCCGTTTGTTACGATTTTTGGACAAATTTTGACGTTTCTTCGCGACCTTTTTGACGAAAACTACCGTTTTACAGAACTCTGTGACGAAATTAGGCATTCTTTCGTGAATCTTTTGACGAAATTTGCTGGAAATTATTCGTTTTTTCGCGATCTTTTAACAATATGTACCGTTTTTTAGCAAACTTTTACGAAATCACGCGTCTTGTGAAACGTGTAATAGCTGTTTCTTTTGTGTGTCATCTCCGATCTTTTGCGTAATTTATGCACAATAGCGCGTCCGCGGCATCACTGTTTCATAATTTTTGGAATTGAATGCGTTATTTTTTTTTGTGTGTGTGTGGGGGGGGGGGGGGAGAAGGGGAAATTTCGAACAGAATCACCTTTATTTCGCTGCGGAAAATAGAACGAAACTCGTCAATCGATTACAAGAAAAAAATTGCGAAATTTATCAATCAGTCGCGGAAAAAATCGGGATTTTCAATGATTTTTCACTGTAAAAAAACTCAAAAAATGTGTCGATTACTCGCACAAAAATATCATAAAATTTGCAAAACGGTCGTGAGAGTTGATCATCATTTCAAAATGCAAAATTGTTGGGCGGGAGCCTCTTGTCCATGTTGTTCTTTTGGGCGGGATTTCAAAAGTTTGGGCGCGAATCCCGCCATCCCGCCCTCAAATTCAAGCCCTGATAAATAATGCCATATTTGCGAACTTATCAGTCAAAAAACAGTGGAACCTTGGTTTACGGCCGCCTCTGTTTTTGACAAGTTCGGTTTATGACCAACTTCAGTGATCAAAATTTTACTCTTTCGGCATAGGATAACTCGATTCGCAACCAAAGCTGTCGAATAGTTCAGTTGGCAACCCTCACATAACTCTTGTTATAAGTCAAGTTTGGAGTAAAGTGCACATATCAGAGTGCTTTGTGACCTTCAGTACAGTAAAAAAGTTAACTTATTGTTTTAATTTTAATCAGTTTTGCGAAAATTTTAGCCTTTATTATGACTTCTAAGAATGAAAAAGCATTTAGCGATAGCAGTAGTAAAAAGCTTAAGCGAATTACTGATCAATTATGAAAAGAAGTAGTGACAAAACTTAAGAACGATGATAGTGTAATCAAAATAGCTAAACAATATGGTGTAGATGAACCGTCAATTACTCCGATTATAAAGAACTAGCCGGATGTGGCAACCCCAAAACTATTTTCTATCTCATGCATTTAATGCGTCAAAATTCATTATTACAGTGCCAAAATCAAATGACAATCATATGCTCACCGTGAGGATTCTGAAGGCATGAAATTCCGAACATTAGTTTCTGAAATAGGACTGTTGCGGATATCGGGAAAAATACAGCATATATGCAACACTTGTTGGGAGATTTACCCAAAACATGCAATGAGCAATAATATAAATCAAAGTGTGCCTAAATCTCAAGTTTGATAAAAATTTGTGCATTAATTCCTGCGATAGAGATATTGTGGTAATCGGAACAATTCAGCATAGCAGCGCCATGTGTTGGGTTATTGAAACTAAAACGTAAACAAAGCCAATTCATATAAAGATTAACTGAATTTGATGTTTGATGAAAATCTGCGCGTTAATTCTTGAGATAGAACTATTGCAAAAATAATGAAAAATGCAACACGGTTATGCACACACCATCTGTTGAACGATTTAAATAATGAAAAATGCAACAATAATGAAAATAATGAAAAAAATGAAAAATGCAACACGGTTATGCACACACCATCTGTTGAACGATTTAAATCAAAATGTAAACAGCATCAATTTATATCAGGGATTACCTGAATATAATTTTTTTTAATCCCATGCATTAGTTCTTGAGATAGAGCGGCCAAAAAATTTATATCACATACAGAAAGTCAGATACAAGAATGGATTATGATCGTGAACTGAGGTTCCACTGTATATTATATAAAAATTTAATTACAGCTGATGATTTCAATGTCAATTTTACAAATAATACTAGAGATGAATTTTCAGTATATTTTCATCCTTGGTTTGACGTAAATCTATTAAGGCTGTATTTCGAGCAACTTTCTCCAAGGAAGATAATTTAACGAATAATTTTCCTGAAAATGTCCTAGAATATCATTCAATAATTGGAATAAGCTGTTCCAATAGATATCAGGAAGAAGAAATAAAAATATTTTACTTATTTTTTTTTAATTTAAATGGGAAAATTCGTTTTTATGTGTATTGACTATAAAATTATGTTTAGCGACCTTTGGTTGCCATGATCACAAAAATCGCGCTAATGGCGGAAATATTTTATATTTATAACATCTGATTTTTAAAACAAGTAGATAAGAATGCCATGAATCCTATGCGAAAAGAATAAAAATTTCTATTCGCATTATTTTTCTACAAAATATGTATTATCTAAAATTAATTGAATCTGTCAATTTCTGTACGAATAAATTAAAATTAATTTCGTTTTTTCACGTTTTTTGTTCATTGATAATAGTTCAACATTGAGCGAAATAAGAAAAAGTACTGGGAATATTTAAAAGCAACTGAGATTTTCTTATATTCAATATATATAAAAAAATTTAAATGACTAGTATTAAAAAATGCTCTGACGAGCACCAAAAAAGGTTCATATGTTTTAAAGTATGAAAAAGTGTTTGACAAGAGCTTCTAATTGAGAATGAGAAAAAACAAGGGGTCCCTTCTTGGCTGCAATTCATTGTCAATGCCAAATTTGAAAAAATCATATTTGCGCTTTTTCCATATAAAAGAAATCAGTCACTGTTACAATAAAATTGATAAGTGTAAAGGCATAATTAGAAAAGACACCGTGTGATTAAACATGAATGTAAAGCAAAATAGGGCCAAAAACCATAGTTCCCGCAGCCATTGTCAGACACTTTTCCCCGGGAGGGTCTTCTGTGGCTTCAGGGGGGGGGGGGGACACTTCCTTCTCTCTCCTTAAAGTATAATCTCCTTAGAGTTCTAAGGAGATAATACTTTTTTTTGCCATTAAAAACACAAAATCTCAAATTTTATTGGGGAGGGGGGGGGGGAGCATTTGATACCTTCGGGAGGGAATATCCTCCCGGCTCACCTCCTGCATTCAACACTGCCTGCAGCGTATCACATTCACGCAGTCCCACCATAAACTGTTGCAGTGTAAAACAGCACAGAAAACTGATTTGTAGTGCAGTTGCAGTGCAGAGTCAACAATGCAGTTAACATGTAAAGCACAATTGAAAGTTTTACTAAAAAGTAAAGATAGAAAGTTTTATGCAAATTTCTTTTATATGGAAAAAGCGCAAATATGATTTTTTCAAATTTGGCATTGACAGTGAATTGCAGCCAAGAAGGGACCCCTTGTCCTTTCTCATTCTCAATTAGAAGCTCTTGTCAAACACTTTTTCATACTTTAAAACATATGAACCTTTTTTGGTGCTTGTCAGAGCATTTTTTAATAGTATTAATATAGTCAAGGGAAACAAAAACCTATTTATATTTCCTGGGAATTTTATTTAAGCTAAAATACAAAATGAAAGTTATGATATTTAAATTTTTCTTCTGGCCATTAAATACTTTATATTATGAATTATATATATATACTAGCTGACCCGCCGGCGTTGCCCGGGTCCGTATTAACAATATTAAACGAACTTGAAATTTGTATGATTTTATCATTAACTCCAAACATGCAGAAATGCATTGTCTGAAATACGGGGCCACTGACTGTGTGAAAAATCGGTTTAAAAAACAGCTAATGTTAAGCTCTAAAAATATTCAAAATGAGCGATGAGAAATGTGGGAGGGAATATGGATCCAACGAATGCGTGATTTTCGTGTTAAAAGTGTTGATATTTATCAAAAATCACTCTTAAGTCACGTAACTAATTTTTTTTTCACATAGAAATCCCAAGTGAAATATTTTGAATTTCAAACTAATTATATCACTCTTAAATCCGACTATACCATGAATGAAAGCGATACTCGCTCGTAGCTAAAGTGTTGGTATGTAGTATTATAATTTCAGAACCATTTAACAAAAGTAAGTGTTATTTTTAATCAAATCATGCATAATGTCCACTCTATGGATAAATTCCTAACCGTAAACTTTTTTACCGTAACCATAACCTGTCTGTAACCTAACTTTGACTTAACAGTACCTTACCGTAAATTAAATATAACATAAATGTAACCTAGCTTTCACTTTATTGTAACATATCCTTATTCTAACCATAAAACAAATGCGATTTGACTTTAACCTAACTTTAACTTAACCGTGACCTAACTGTAACCTAACGGGATATTAAATATAATAAAAGACTTACCGTAATGTAATTGCAACCTAAATGTTGCCAAACCATATATTGGTTTCATGTCCATGGAAATTATTTTGTCTTGTTCGGATCTGGTTATGATTCATTAGAACATTTTTGTCAAGTTCAGATTTTAGGTATTTTTTGATATTGAGTTATAATGTTCGGGTCGTATTCATGTCCATGGAAATTATTTTGCCTTGCTCGGATACAATTATGGTTCTTTGGAATATTTTTGTCGGGAACAGATTTGTTTCAATTCAGATTTCGGCTTTTCCTTCAAATGGAATTTTTGAGTTCGGGTTTTCTTGCGTGTTCACGGAAATTATGCTGCCTTGTTCAAATAAGAACATGCTTCACTGGAATATTTTTTTTTCAAGTTCAGATTTGGTTCGGTTCAGATTTCGTGATTTTTTTCAAAGAATTTTTTTAGGTTCAGATTCGGTTCAGGTGAATGGAAATTTTTTGTCTTATTCAGATCCGGTTACGATTCTTTGGAATATTTTTTATCAGGTTCCGATTTGGTTCGATTCAAATTTCAGGTATTTTTTCAAATAGAATTTTTAGGTTCGGATCTCGTTCATGTCCATCAAAATTATTTTGTCATACTCAAATCCAGTTATGATTCTTTTGAATATTTTGGTCGAATTTAGATGTGATTTGGGTCAAATTTCAGTTTTTTTTCAAATCGAATTTTTTAGGTTAGAGTCCACAGAAATTCTTTCGTCTTGCTTGGATTGGGTTATAGTTCTTTGGAATATTTTTGTCAGGTCCAGATTTGGTTCAATTCAGATTTCGAGTTTTTTTTCAAATATAACTGTTGAGTTCGGGTCTTCTTGCATGTTCACGGAAATAATTCTGTCTTGTTCGAATAAGGACATGCTTCACTGGAATATTTCTGCCAAGTTCAGATTTCGTTCAGTTCGCGATTTTTTCAAAGACATTTTTTGTGTTCGGATTTTGTTCATGTCCATGGAAATATTTTGTCTTGTTTGGATCCGATTGCGTTTGTTTGAAACAGTTTTGTCAGATTCAGATTTGGTTCGATTCAAATTTCAGATATTTTTTTGGATGGGAGTTTTAGGTTCGTATCGGGTTCATGTCCACGGAAATTATTTTGTCTTACTCGAATCCGGTTATGGTTCTTTCGAATACTTTGGTCAGATTTAGATGTGGTTTGGGTCAAAGTTCAGGATTTTTCAGACGAAGTTTTTTAGGTTTGAGTCGGGTTTATGACCACGGAAAGTATTTTGTCTTGCTGGGATCGGGTTATAGTTCTCTGGAATATTTTTATCAGTTTCAGATTTCGTTCGAGTCATATTTCGGGTTTTTTTAAAGAAAGTATTTAGGTTCGGGTCAGATTTCATGCCCATGAAAATTATTTTTCCTTGTTTGAATCGGGTTATGCTTCACTTGAACATTTTTGCGGGATTCAGATTTGGTTCGGGTCAGTTATCAAATCCATAGTTTTTCCTAAACAGAATATTTAGGTCAGGGTCGGGTTTATACTCACGTAAATTTTGTGTATCACGGATCGGAGTGTGGTCTGTTTTTTTTTGTTTTTTTTTTGGAATCGGGTTATGTTTAAGTTAGTCTAAACATTAAGGTTATAATCAGTTTTGCTACTATTCTTTTTATGGCTATTTCTGATAGATAATTTACTTAGCTATTTGATAATTTATTATGGTGAATGAATCGTTTGCGGATACAAACAATTGTACGCCAGCCAGCTATTTTATTTTTGTTTTATAAACAAATTAAAGCCATATTACAATTTTAAATTGAATAGAACAAATTTAAATTTAATCAATGATTAAAAAAATAAACTCATAGAAAAGTGTTGTGTAATGTTTTTTACTGCAACACAGCTAATGCCTCATACATTCTAATGTTCGAAATGCCAAAAATATGCGTACAACCATATAGTAAAAAGAAATTAATAGAGTGGCAGTATAATGTCTTGGGGTGACGCAAAAAATGTAACTCTAAAATCCGCGACATTAAGTCTAAATAAGCACCAACAAAACCATGTGCTTTGAAACTCCGATCAATTCAAACTGGTTTAAACCAGTATTTTTTTGTTTTTGTTTTTTACCTTTTAAACTGTTATTGAATAGATGACTAAAATTTCGTCTAAAAAATAACGTTTTGTGCCATTATTGCCTGTAATACACGATAAGAATGCATGAAAGATACAATTAGATAAATCATAGGCAAGAATTATTTTATTATTTTTAACATATGACTTTGAAATATCAATATAGAAGCATCATTTAAGACTTTGCTTGAAAAATCAACATTCTTTCGTTAATGTCTTAAAATCGTCTGCACTCTGAAATCTAGATTTTAGATTAATATTATTATTTAAGTGTTCATGCATGATTTTAAAAGAATCTTTTCATCACTATATTTTATATATTGACATGGAATTATAAATATGTTGTTAAATCATAAACATTTTTCATCTACGTTATAAAGTATCAAAAATTTCTGAAAAAAAGCGAAAACTTTTAGTAATACAATTTTTTACTTCAAATCATATGTTTTCAATATTTTATTTAATTTTGTTTTGACATTTAATTATTTTTAATTTTCCAATTTCAATTATTTTAAAAGCAAACATTTATTTTAATAAATAATATAATCGAAAAAAAAAACATTTAAAAAAATTACGATTTCTTCGTAAAATATGCTTCAGCTGTAATTCATTTCTTCCAATCCTTCTTATTAATACAAAATTCCTTCCTCGTGCTTTATTTTGAGACATTAAAATTTCAGCGATAAATGATTTCCTCTTGCAAACCTTTCTTTTTTTCGATTTACTTCGCCGCCACCTATCTTTTTCCTCCATGGCGTACAGCAGCTGTGATTTAAAAAAAATCCTCATTTAAACTGGCAGTTTGCCAGTCTATGAATTTTAAAGGTCAGTCTCAGTTTTTAAAATTATTTCTGCGAAAATTTTATGCAACCAACCAACCATAAGAGAATGAAAAGGAATAAAGCTAAAAAAAAAAAAGCTATTTTTTATGAGAGTGAGGTTTGGAATTTAATTAATTACTCAGTTAATAAATAGAATTTTGAAATTCTGAGCGTCAGGTGCATCAGGAGAGATATTGGGCTACTCTCAGAAAAATTTTGAGCTTCGTACGTACCTTAGTTTTCGCTAACAATCGCAGACACACACACACACACACAGAGCGATTTGTTATTTTATTAATATAGATATATAGTGTAGAACTATTAATCGGGGTCAGATGTATTTTGAATAACATGTTGGTCAGTAAAGCAATATCCATTTGATCACATTGGCGGAAGATAGATGGTGTGATATTGTTTCTGATTTCAAATAACTAGATTACTAAAAAAAAAAAAAAAAAAAGTTATTTTTTTGGAAATAACAAATTTACAAAAAAATTAAAATCCCCAATATGTAATCAAATGTGTTTTGATTTCTGCTCTTTTCTCCAACAAACTTGATTGTAATGTATTCAAAAGAATTGTTATCTGTAATATTTTCTATCTCAGAATTATTTTAAGTTAAAACTTACAAGTTTTCGTAAAAAGAGGAACTTTTGCTCTTTCTATGAAAAGAAACTGCTGAATTTTGACTAAAGCAGCATTACCTACAAATAAAAAGTAATATGTTTAGATAATAACAGGGATTTAAATAAATAAACTAGAAACAATATGATAGAAATTGATAAGGAGATAAAGGCACATAATATTTTAAAATAATCACAAAAAATTCTAAAATTAATGCATTTTAGTATGAAAATGCCAAAACATAAATCTGTAATTAATAAGGTAAATATATTTTCAGTACTTAAACTTGAAAAATAAATAATATAAAAATAGAGTTTGTTAATATAATAAACAAAGGATGAAACACTAGGAACAATTCAATAAAATGGAAAAAAAATAAAAATAAATAAAGGGATAAAAGCTACTGCCAAATAGTATTTAAAAATAACTACAAAAATCTTATAAAACTAATGCATTTCAGTATGAAAATACCAAAATTGAAATCTATACAAGGGTATGTGAAGAGAAAACTGCACCCAGGGCAAAGTGTTAATTTGGCACCCCCCTCCCCCAACTTTTTCTTGTAATCAATGTAACAACCCAAAAATGACATTGATACTATAAATTTGGTGCCCCCTAAATTTCCGCACCCGGGGCGACCGCCCCCCCCCCCTTTCGCATGGCGCTGAATCTGCAGGGCTCCCAATACATTTTAGTCCTCAAAATGGGGGAAAGAAGATCATTTTAATTTAAAAAGGGGACGTTGGGGGACCATTTTTGCTTAAAAAGGGGACTTTGGGGGACCATTTTTGCTTAAAAAGGGGATTTTGGGGGACCAATTTTATTAAAAACGGAGACTAAATAAGGATCATATGTGTATAAAAATCAGGGTTGGCATGGTTTAAACCAATTGGTTTTAACCGTGGTTTAAACCTCGGTTTAACCCTCTAAGCGTTTGTCCCGTAATATTCCGCACACTAAGCTACAGGTTTCACTGCAATTTAAGCAATGTTTAAGATATTATAATTCTATAAATTTAATGAATTTTCAAAGCATTGAAGAATGATTAAGACTCTCAAGGATTACATTTATATTCCTAAATAAGATTTTTTATGTAATATTGAAAGAATTATATTTTATTAGTAATTAAGACAAAATGCAGAGAAAACAACATTACAAATTTACCCATTTGCAAGACGCTTGGAGGGTTAAACCAAATGGGTTTTTTCTCAGAAAAACCAATTGTTTTTTTTTTTTAGAAATAATCTAATGACATTTTCTCTTTTTTCTTTATAATTTACACGTTTCAGATTGTTGGATACAAATAATTTCTACTATAAACACTTTATTTCAGCAATAAGCATTAGCTATAGTGGGTTTAGGTCATTTTTTTAATTATAGAATCAAAATCATTATGCATTGGTGAACATAGCTATTGTTCTAAAGAAAAAGCTTCAAACATGTGAATTAATCAAATATAAAACATTAAAAATATTCAATATTTAGTATAAAATATTTAATTTTTTTTAAAATGCATATTATTCAACACAATTAATAATATTTGCTTAATACAATGATCTTAGATTTTGTTCAAGCTGTAAAAGAATTTTTTCTAAAAAGGGTAGGGGTATATTTTGAAGAATTAAAATCAAAATACAATGTTAAATAAGAGTATTCAAAGACTGGGTACTAGTTATAACATTTTAATAATAACAATCTTATTATTTTTTCTGTTATCTGCTAAATCTAATAACCAAAAATATTGACTTTTCAAATTGTCATCCAAAAAACAAAATGCTAAGAAGTATTTGGATTTTTTATTTTAATAACTGTGGAAAAAAATATTACATTTATCAAACTACATCCAAATGCTTATTATTAGTAATCAAAAGATTGTTTATAAAGACTTTCAGTGTATAAATGTTTCATTGTGTAGAGCAGTTTATTCTTTGAATACAAGACTGTTTCTTAATACTGTTTAATTACCCAGAAAATGTGTTAGATGGTTATCTTTATAAGATTTTATTAAGCAATGTACACAATTTTATTCAAGCACATTTAAATATCCTACTGAAAAAGTATATAAAGCATTCAATATTTCAGCATTTACCTTGATAATTCTTGTTACAGGTAAAAAATAATAGTGATCAGTTAATAAAAACAAGTAGGTGGGTAAGTATGATCACAGATCACTCAAAGGGTTTTATTTAATATTCCTTTCAAAACATTCTAAACTTTAATTAATAAACCAAAATTATTAATAATTAAATTTGTTAAAAATTAATAATTGTTTATAATGATTAAATCCTTACATAGATGGAGATGATATAAGGCAGTGAGAATGGAGTTAAAGAGAGAGTGAAGAATAACATTATTCATAACCTGGCCCCGGCCTTTCATTTAAGATATTACATGACATATTGTAAATTAAATTTTTTGAGAATTTATTTCACTAGCATCCCCTGGCGACAGAAAGGGATGAAAAGATGCTAACCATTGAGATATGTTAAGCAGGTTTTTTTTTCTTAATTTTTTAGAAAATTTATGGAGCGGTAATGAACGCAATTAAACATTAAACCATCTGCTAGTGGTGAAAAAATGAGTTAAGACAGTGGAAAATGGGTGCTTAGGCCAAGAGTTTAAAAGGATGTGTGAAAAAAATCAATTTTCTGATTCCCCACCCCACACACACATGAACATGAAGAAATGCTCCTAATTGTCTGGGATCAAAATAGATCCTAGCCAGATGTTGGGTTTGATGAGATACCTCCTTCGGTCATCCCTTCAAATGAGATTGAGTCTCGCTGTAGGGGGTTGAGTTAGAAAATTGCTTAAAATACTTAAGTTAAAGCCTGGAGAAGTAAAAAAGAAACTTAGAAATTTAATCCCACTGCCCCCACACACACTTTTAAAATCGATAACTTGATTACTTTTCTTAATTTTGCCAATAAGTTCATTTTATTTAGCCTATAATAATAAATCAGAAATAAAATAATGATAATTAGTGGAGAAACGCTTAAATTTAAATAACATGTCATACAAAAGCATTTCTTTTCCTTTTTAAAAAGCGATATTTGAATAAAATAAAATCTTAATCAATTTTTACGAAAATTACACATTCAGAATTAGTGTCAAAAAATAGGCATATATGCACAAGTTTAAAATTTATAAATGCAGTACATGTAAATATTATGTACCCTCAGGAACAATCCTTGTCAAACTAATCCGATGTAACAATGCCAAAACTTTTTTCTACCTCATGCATGTCAATACTTAAAAATTTACTATCACAGTCCCAAAATTAAATTGCAACTTTTGCCCATCATGAGAATTCTAAAGATATGAAAATCTGTTAAAAGATTAACATCAAAACCTAGTCAGTAACGACTTGTGTCAACGTCTAACTGAATCCTAAGTTAGACAAAAATTTGTGCATTAAATCAGATAAATCTACTGCAGAAATCGCACTGCACGAAACTGCACCAAATCGTTTTCAGTACCTTCTAAAATGTATAAATCCATCAAAAACTGGAAGTTGAAATTATTTCGTGAATTCAATATTTTCTTTTTGTAAAGATAGAAAAAAGTAAAAATATGTGAAAAGGCATTTTACTCCAACCATTTTCTTCAATATGATTCAGAGATATGAAATATAAATTAACTTTTATTAGTTTTAATCGTCTGTTGCCACACAATTCAATGATTCTTTCCATTCAAAAAAGCTTTTTTCAGTTACAACGCTTTCTTATACCCATTATAATGCTTCTTTTTTTATGCCCACTTCAATAAATTTTGTCTTCTTGGATTTTTAGGCTTTTAGTGATTTTCAGAGTTTTTTTTTTTTATTATTATTTTGCAGCGATTTTTTTCAGACACAGAAAAGGGGACTTGGGGGACCAAAATACAAAAAAGGGGACTAAAGGGGACATTTTTCTAAAAAAGGGACTTTTGGGGGAAAAAGGGGACCATATGCAGTGTTCTCGCTGTCGTTCGCCAATGCGCCAAATTGCAACTTAATTCTTCATTTAGCGAGTCAACAAGCGATTCGATTCGCCAAATTGCTAGTGCTCAATTTTTGCTTTCTCATTTTTCTTTTTCGTTTTTCATACGTATGCATATATATTTAATATATTTGTAGTGGAAAGTTGAAATTAGATTAATAACAATAGCTGTCACAGTTATAAAAACTTGGGTTATTTTAGAACATATTGAAAATAAGGGAATACTTTAAAAAAATTAAAGGCTTTTTTTTTTTTTTTTTGGCCACACATATTTTGCTAATACTTTTTTCATTTGGCGAATATTTTTTATTTTTAATTAGCCAAATTACTAACGTTCGTCAAAAGTCAGCGAGAACACTAACCATATGGGAGCCCTGAATCTGTAATTACTAAGGTAAATATATTTCAGTATTTAAATTTGCAGTTACTCAGAAACTTTTAAAATATCATAGTAGATTTAAATGACATACATAAACAACAAAATACGAGGAATAACTGCCCAAGTTTTATTCACTATAAAAGGAATATTTATATGTAAAATAAAGAAAACTTAAGTAAAAAAGTGCAGAGACAAACAAACAAACAAAAAAAAATTTCTGACAAAACACAGATGAACATTAGATATTTTTATAATATTTTATCTCAATCTAACAGATTGGTTGGAAAAAAAAGAAAAAAGTTATATATTATAATATAAATTTATTCAAACAACGTGAAAATTTTCCATTTAAGGCAAAAAAGTGTCTAGTCCAGAACCTAAAATTAAAGAAAAAATATTCAAACTTTTTTTGCATGTTTAAAAATACCTCTTTGCAAAAGTATTTGAAAAATTAAAATTTCAGTATGCATTATAATGCAAAAGAAAGGGCAGCATAAAGACCATATTTTGTTACTGAAAATTAGAAAATGGGCTTCTATATTCTAAAGGTAAAATAAGTATTAAATTGCAGAGTTAAATGAAGGATAAATCGATTTAAAGAATTTCTACATTGCCTAGTCCTGATGGATATGACATTGTGTAAATGTCTCAACAAGTGAAATCGACTAAATCATGACAGGGATGACTGTCCCGGGAACCAATAGAGTATGAGTGTAATTGTGGGGGAAGACTACAGTGTGACAAATAAAAAGTAAAAAGCATCTTGTTCAGTGGATTGCAGTGTAGTCGATAACTTCAATACAGGAAGTGATCACAGATTGGTTAGATGCAAATTGCTGTTAAATACAAATTAAAGTAAAAAAAAATAAAACTTCACTCCCAAAAAAAAAAAAAAAAAAAAAAATCAATATTAGTATTTTCTAGAAACAAAAAATAACTTCCTTTGGAACTTAAAAACCCTTTCCAAGTACTTCAATCTTTCAATTTTAGAAAAAGAGCAAGATGTTAGAGTGGTGAAGAAGATATTAATCAATAGTCAACAAAAACTTGATAAGATGAAGCACAAGCAAAACAGAGGAAGAAAATTAAAATTAAAACAAGATTGATAAAGAAATACAGATAATGATAATTAAAAAATGATCTTAAATCAAGAGCTGAATCTGCAGAGTTATGTAAAATGATAGAAAATGTGTTACAGAAGATATCAGGAAATTTAACTGTGATCTTGTCAAGAAAGTTTGAAATCAGCTAAGTGCAAACTGTGTGCTGGAAAGAAAGGTATTTTTGCACAGAAGAGGGCAGATGGAACAATTATTAAAATCAATAACAAATTGCCGAAAAATTCTATAATGATCTATATAAATGTGAAGGTCAAATGGAAATCAATCTACGTCATCCATACAAAAACTTTATAGAAACGGAAGAGATAATCCCAGCAATGACAGATGAAATATTACAAGCCATTAGATGTATGAAAAAAGGTAAATATCCTTGCAAATATGGAATTACAACTGACCTTATCAAAAAAGCAGAAGGATTTGCAAAATTGCTACTCTTACTGTTTTTCAAATGTCTCAAGAAGTTAAATGTACCAGAAGATTGGAATAATGCTGTGATGGTACTACTTTACAAAAAAGGCAGTGTTGAATTCAGGGGGTGGCCTGGGAAGTAAGGACAATGAAATTTCCTCCCTGTATATTTGAGATTTGCAATTTCCCTCCCAGAACTCTATGATGCCCCCCCCCCCTCCCCAAATTCATGTACATCAAAAAGAAAATCATCTACAACACTGATATTTAAAAAAGTGCAAAGTTATGTGTATCTCAGACACGAAATATCATCAATCAAGTATCATGAATGAAATCAACAGAAGGAATAAGAAATGGATGGGGTGTTTTGGGGAAGAGCAATGTTATTTTGAAGTGTAACATATCTCTTTGTTTGAAAAGAAAGGTGTTTAATCAATATGTTTTGCCAGCACTAGCTTACGGAGCAGAAACATCGATACTAACATATTGAATGGTAGAAAGATTACGATACAAATAATACAGTGAAGTATTGAAAAATATATGCTAGGCATAACTAGAAGAGACAAAGAGAATAACCTGGATAAGAAGTTTCGAAAGTTTCTGATATCATTGAAAGAATAATGTGGCTAAAATGGAAATGGGTATGGCACATTGCAAGAAGTCAAGACAATAAATGGAGCACAAACACACTACAGTGGTATCCAGGACTTGAAATGGAAAATTTCACGAACTGGAATGCTATTTCAAAATTATAATGGAAAATTTCATGAACCGGAACGCTATTTTTCAAAATTATTTTTGACTATTTTTTTTTCAAAGTATAGCTAAATTTATTTTTAAATCACTAAAGATCTATAAAATTGGCCAACATTAACTGCCTTCATGGTAGCTTCATGAAGAACTCCTTTAAAATTCTTCGCATTTAAATCAGTTATCACATTTGAAAGCCGAGGACCATAATCATTGACCATAGAATCTCTGACTGTTGTTCTAACTGCCTTATCAGAATCGGTAAGCGTAATATCTCTTCTCTGTAAAAATAGAAAAAAGTTCTGCCAGTTCTTCCAAAGCATCAGCCATCATTTGAAGATTTTTTACGAATTCTATATTTGTCAACATTTTCTGTAACCCTTTATATTTACATCTCTCTCTTTCATCAAGGTCATTCGAGGCTTGAGTAATATGTTTGCAGAGAGCAAAGTAATTATTTAATACAGCAATTACTGTTCTGCTGGATGATACCCAACGCACAGTGAAAACCTTCCCTATTTTTAATAACTGTATGTTAATTACTGCAGCTGTTTCTTTCAGTTCTCGCTGATTCTTTGTCGATTGGTTGTACAAAGCATACAACTTATCAATAAATATTTTGAAATTATGTATCCCAGATACTTCATTAGTGGTATCAGAAGCAGCAAGCTCCAACCGATGGTTGGCGCAATGCCAGGTTATCATATTTGGAAATTTTTGTTTCAATAATGTTGCTACTCCAGCATTTTTCCCCAACATTACCGATGCTCCATCACATGCAAATCCTATAAAACATTCTTTTAGGAAATGTTCATCAAAACCATATTTATTCAAAGTGTTCAGCAACTGTAACGCAATATTATTTGCTGAGGTGTCTTGCAGTTCAATCAAATCAAGATTGAAAACATAAGGGTCATTCCACGTGAAATCAACCAATTTAAGGAAAACTTGTTGCATCATAGTCACAGATTTTTTTTAAATTTTTATCATAGACAGACATAGTACTGAAACCCTCAAATCTGAAATTTAAAAGTAATTTTCACAATATTGGCCGAGATATGGCCATTTGAAAACTGGCCATTTTTACAAAATGGCGGCCATCTTGGAATTGTATCACTGTCTAAATATGGCCATAACTTGACAACTAATGGCTCAAAGTTTATATATCTGGTACCAATTTGAAGCTATTTGTACAAAGAATGAATATTTCACATCAAAACAATAATAAATTTTCATTTTTTTACTTTTTATTATGTGCAAAGTGAAAATTTCACCCCAAAAAAGGGCAGATTGTAATGGCTCATAAAAAAAATGAATCATCATGAATTTTTCTGAAACTTGGTAAAAACGTTGCTCCATCTGTGTGCTTTAAATAAAAAAAAATTGGAAAGGTAAAATTTGTTGTTTTAAAATAAATGGTTTTTTACAGATAAGGTGTCATTAACCAAATAATGATATTTTTAGAATCTGTGAGCATTCCTGATTCAAAAAATAATGGTTAAAATAAAATTTTCTAACATCTAAATTAATGTAAAAGTATAATCAAAACCTCATTTGTACTAATTTTGTAGAAATCTGCCTCCAGCCCCCCTCCCCCCCCCACCAAAAAAAAAAAAAAAATTAGACAATTCAAAAAATTTTACACTGAAAAAGATAAGATAATAATTAAGGAATATAATGTATAATTATAAAATACCTATAAATGCAATGCATACATATGGTGATTTACTTCACATATAGGGGCAAGTGGGGTAGAATGGGACAGTAGGTTTTTCTCTTTATGTATCATTCTAAATATTTCATCAATCACATATTAGATGAAGTAATGGTACCCCAATCTTTAGTTGAAAAAAATAGCTAATTTACACAAGCTTGCAATTATATAAAGAAAAAGATTATTTCAAGAATCAAAACATGAATTCAAAATTTTAAATTTTGAATTCAAAACATGATGTAAAAATTTCATTATGTTTCTATAAGCTGATGTAATATTGCATCATGTTCTATATAAGCTGATGCAATTTAAAGAAAAGATTGCTACTGTACCTTCATCTGCTTCTTAATTGGCTATAATCAAAGTATGATGCTATCTTGCATCATGTTCTATATGAGCTGATGCAATTTAAAGAAAAGATTGCTGCTTTACTTCATCTGCTTCTTAATTGGCTATAATTAAAGTATGATGTAATCTTGCATCATAATGTCCAAGAAACTTGAGTAATTCCTTTTAAATACCATATACCACTTCTAAAGTTTTCAATGAAGTGTATTTAGACATACAATAATTATTTTGTACTTATTATACAGTGGAGATGGAGTGTTTTGTATGTAAAAAACTCAATGTTTCTCTGAGTACTGATGTTATTTCTGTTCTTCAATTATCCCCACGGGATTTACATTTATTAAAAAAAAGGTTACATTATATAATCCCAGATGAAAAAAGTTTTTTGCATGCGAATATATGCAAGGTTCACAAGGATAAATTTCTAAAATTTTATAGTTTAAATCAGAGACAGTGTTGTGATCCATTTAATAAACATCCAAATAGTAACAGAGCAAAATCACTGAAAACAATTTCTTTAGATATGTCTATGACAAATCCAGACATCCTCATTCCAGGAAAAAAATTATGTACTTCCTGCTATTCATCAATAAATAAGATGATTTTTATTGTTGACATGAAAAGCATCTCTGATCCAGAATTTAGTGAACCCACAGTAGTAATGGAACAATTAAACAAAAGCTGTGAAATGTTAGAGTTATCGCCAATAAAAATGAATAGGCGTAGCTCAAAGAGGAAACTTGGTTATTTGCAGACAAAAGTTACAAAAATTTTGAATGAAATGAAATAAAAAGTACTGTAAAAATAAATATTTAGTGTAAATAACTGCAAATTGATATTTCTTTATTGAATTATATAATATAAACACAATACTTTAATTTAGATGCTAGAAAATTTCATTTTAACCAATATTTCTTAAATTAAGAATACTTACAGATTTTAAAATAATCATTATTTGGGTCAATGACATCTTATATGTAGAAAACCATTTTTAAAACAACAAATTTTACCTCTCTAATTTTACAGTATAATGTTCCATATATAGAGAAACTTACATCTATGCATAATCAAATCATTATACAGAAAGCGTAAAAAGTATATGAACTAAATTTACTTTTCATTTTTGAAATAATCTTTTTCTTTATATAATTGCAAGCTTATGTAAATCAGCTACTTTTTTCAACTGAAGATTGGGGTACCATTACTTCACCTAATGTGTGATTGATGAAATATTTAGAATGATACTTAAAGAGAAAAACCTACTGTCCCATTCCACCCCACTCGCCCCTATATGTGAAGTAAATTATCATATATATATGCACTGCATTTATAGGTATTTTATGATTATACATTATATTCCTTAATTATTTTCTTATCTTTTTCAGTGTAAAATTTTTTGAATTGTCTAATTTTTTTTTTTTTTTTTTTGGGGGGGGGGGAGGGGGGCTGGGGGCAGATTTCTACAAAATTAGTACAAATGAGGTTTTGATTATACTTTTACATTAATTTAGATGTTAGAAAATTTTATTTTAACCATTATTTTTTGAATCAGGAATGCTTACAGATTCTAAAAATATCATTATTTGGTTAATGACACCTTATGTGTAAAAAACCATTTATTTTAAAACAACAAATTTTACCTTTCCAATTTTTTTTTATTTAAAGCACACAGATGGAGCAACGTTTTTACCAAGTTTCAGAAAAATTCATGATGATTCATTTTTTTTATGAGCCATTACAATCTGCCCTTTTTTGCGGTGAAATTTTCACTTTGCACATAATAAAAAGTAAAAAAATGAAAATTTATTATTGTTTTGATGTGAAATATTCATTCTTTGTACAAATAGCTTCAAATTGGTACCAGATATATAAAATTTGAGCCATTAGTTGTCAAGTTATGGCCATATTTAGACAGTGATACAATTCCAAGATGGCCGCCATTTCGTAAAAATGGCCAGTTTTCAAATGGCCATATCTCGGCCAATATTGTGAAAATTACTTTTAAATTTCAGATTTGAGGGTTTCACTACTATGTCTATCTATGATAAAATTTAAAAAAAAATCTGTGACTATGATGCAACACCCATTGGTTGAATTCATGTGGAATGACCCATAAGCATCGCCTAGAAACTTGCCACAGGGTTGTTAAGTGCGTATCAGCACGTTTTAACTATCCTTTTTTTTCGGATGAAGCTGAAACAGAAAATAAATAATGTTTTTCGGGAACTGTAACAGTGTATTTTAAGAATTTCACGAACCGGAACGATATTTAGCCTAATTTCACGAACCGGAACGATATTTTTCATAATTTCACGAACCGGAACATCGTTGCGGTTTGCTCCAGTACATTTCGAGCCCTGGTGGTATCCCAGGGATGTAAAATGACCAAGATGATGATTTCAAGTAAGATGGAATGACAAAAACAGAAAGGTGACTGGTGTTAAATAGATGACTAAAGCACTAGACAAGAAATATGGGGAGAGAGACCTACATCCAGCAGTGGATTGAATAATTTATATATAATACCAGTTTGCATCAACTGAATATCCAAGATTGTGCAAATTGAAAAATAGAAGTGACTTTGTTTCACATACCTTCATCTCTTTCATCAGCATACACTGATTTTGAAAGGAATTTCTTTGATCACACATGTAATCCTGAATCCAGGTATTTTACTGATAATTTTCAAAATTATATTATTAGAGTAATCTTTTGCCATATACAAAATTTAAAAGAGACAGAAGAAAGGGGGGTGCATTTAAAGAAATTCTGAAAGTTGCCAAAAATATAAAAATGTAATTAATATAATTGTATTTTATTTGCTAATTTACTTCTTCTTTTTTTTTTTTTTTTTTTTTTTTTTTTTGTGGGTTTATTTTTTTATGTGTTCTAATGGAGGAGCTGTCACTGCATAATATTATCATGAAAGGATGGTAAACTGAGCACCATTAATTAAAAAATAATAATTGATATAAATCTTCATGAGCATGTAACACCATCATAAAATTGCAAATATATCTGTGTCAAAATAAATATCAACATTTGTTTCTTTGTACTGAAAAGTTAGGAATTTTCCTTTGGGGCACTTTGGTTTATTTTCAAGGTGTAAAAGGAATTTTTAAGCATGGAAGAAAGAAAAGAGGAATTCATATTATTTTAAATTTTACTTCTTAACATATTTAAGTGAAATGACATTTGTTTTTTCTTCAGTTAATTTAGGGTCTTTTTTGGGTACATGTGTTTACATTTTTAATTGTTTTCAATTAATCTATCGCATTTTTGAATTTATGTGTGTTTTTGAATGACCCTCCCCACTTTACAGAGAGGAGTTGACATTTTTCAATCCTGCCCATATAAAAGTAGAAAGTGAGCAAACTTAGCTTCACTAATGAAGTTCTACTACACTTCATTTTGCTGTACATTAACCACTTCACCGGCTGCCCCGAGATAAGTCGGGGGTTAAAGCACTGCTTCCCCATACCCGTCGCCAGTTAAGTGGTTAAAAGAAGCAAAAAAAAAAAAAAAAAAAAAAAAAACCCTTGTACTCTGGAGGTGACAATTTAGCAAGAGGGCTGCACCAGAATTTCACAGACATAGAGGGGGGGGAGAAGGTGTACAATTGGTATTATATCTATATATCAGAGCAGTGGTGTATCTAGATTTATCATTTTGGAAAGGTGGGGGGGGGGGCTAAAATACAGTAAAAATTTCTAAGATGGAATACAAGAAACCAAAAAAAATTTCCTCTTCAAATAGATTTTATAATAGCAGATAACGCATCTATTATGTATCTTGTTATGATGTATTGGGTGAAATTTCATTTTCAGCAGATTTTAGTCCTACAAGTATTTTATGGTTATACTGCCTGTTTTTAAACAAACTAATGAAAATTATCTGCTAAATGTATTGTAATAAACAGTAAATAATCAGGGCTGGGTTTTTGCCGGCAGAAAGTGGTTACAACTGGTTTTTACCGGCAGAAACTGGCAACAACTGGCATCAGGCTCGGACTGGCCCGCCGGCCCACCGGCCTGTGCGCCCTCGGTCAAATAAATATGCGCCCTCATCTACGTGAAGTTAATAATTTAAAAAAGACAAAAAATAAAAAATTAATAAATAAAATAAAACAAAATATAAAAAATGACAAATACTAGAATAACTACAACATGGTTAAAAATATTCTTTATATATCTTTTTAAAAAACAATAATTTTGTAAGCATTAAAAAACCAATAAAAAGAATTTATTCCCTTTGCAAAGGAAAATAATTGTATTGTTTATTCTTGACAGTTTCTTTCTTCAGGGCAACATCCAATCAAAATTTTTTAAAATCTCAAGTATATTTTATATGTTACCAATAGCGGCAACGAACATGCAGACTGTCTGGCACCAAAGATCACCACTTTTGCTTCGATTTTATTTATTATTATTAGTATTTAGTTTGCAGTAAAATCATTCATTTCAAAAACGGGAGCTTTGTGTTTCCGTAAAGTTTAATGTTTTGATTTTAATTTATATAACATAAGTGTTCTTATTAAAAGTATTTTTGTTATTAAATATATATCTAAACAATTTTAAAAAGAATATTCTCTTCAAAAAAAGGTAATTCTAACTTTTTTTTTTTTTTTTGCTAAAAATTTTATTTTAATATGAAAACAAAACTTTTAATATTGTATATTAAATGTAACAATCAAAACGTTGCATCTGTCACGGATTTTCATGGTCATGGGCGTGCGAAGAGAAAACTGCGCCCGCTTCAATTTGGCGCCCCCCCCCCCCCCCCCCCCCCGCCAACTTTTTCTTGTAGCAGGCCAAAAAAATGAAGTCGTTAGTATAAATTTGGCACCCTATTGAATAACCGCACCCGGGGCGATCGCCCCTTTTGCTCAGTGCTGTATATTGTAAAGTAGGGCTGATCAACACCGCACCGCACACAGGGTGCTACGGCGACCTTTGAATGTTTTATTTATAACCCTTCTATGTTTTATTCTATCCCATTTATAATTTTTTTTTCCTAAATCGGTTATTTTTCTACTTTGCATAAGACGGATATAAATCTAATATAAACATGATTTACAAGTTCCCCGTTATGATTTTTATTATACAATAAACTCTGTATACGGCGGAATATTATCTACAGCGAAATATTTGATTTTGTCCGAATAGTTTTTAAGTATAAAAATCTATTCCAAAGGTTTTGAAAGTTATTTTGTTCGTTACATCGAATTCGATATATAATTTACTTTGCTATTCCGAAGATTGTTTTTATATAATTTACATGCTTTTCCATTCTAATCAGAAATTTATTCTTTCATTTGATCGAATTAAATTAATAGATTTTCGAATCGATCCTAATTTATAAAAGCTAATTGATTAAGCTATTAAATGATTAAGCTATTTATAATAAGATAAAGCAAATAAATGCACCGACATACCGATAAAAGACATTTCGGATTACAGTAGAACTCGCTAATCCGAAATTCCGGTTAATCCGGACGGATTTTATATTTGAACAAATTAATTGATAAGATTAACTTATGAAAATTTTCAGATTACAAGATGAATGTCGAGAAAGTCGTGTAGAAGTAAGAACAAAACAAAAAAATTGCAGTAAAGCAACTTTTTTATTTTTTAAACAGCTTGAAAAGAGTAAAAATATACTCAATTATGGAAAAGTACAACATATGTACACGAATATAAAATAAAAACATGCACTGTTGGCCTGCTCGTAGAAGCCATCTTTAAAAAAAAAATCTCATATCATTTTGTCTGTCAGTCGTTAAAAAACTCTTTTCTCAAACGCAAAAAATATTTAATTCAGATGATAAAAATTTATTTTTCCTTTCAGCAGTTTGATTTCACAAATTATAAATGGTTTCTCGTTCCCTCTTCCCTCCCCACCTTGTAGACGCGGTGAATGAGCTATTTATAGATTCCCGATTTTTTAATTTGTAATGGGTTGTTACATAATTTCTCATTCTCATTTCCATTAGATTATTATAAACATCAAATAATTAAACAAAACTGTAAAAAAAAAAGAGAAGACCGAAATTGGGTTGCAAGATTTGGTACAGCAAAGTATTCCAAATTGGAAAGTTCACTTTGTAGCCTGAAATGGTTTTATAAAAAAAAAAAAAAAAAAAATGGCAGATCCTTAATAACATTAACAATCAAAACATCTTAGCTAATGTATCCATTATATCAAAACGATTGTTTTAATGTTATTAAGGATCTGCACTGTTTTGAACCATTTTTGATTGACTACTTTGGGAATACTACTGTATTATTTTGAGAACAGTACTCTACGCAGAGATCTTAAACCCAGTTTGGGTCTTTTTTTTTTTTTTTTCTTTTTTTTTTCCAGTGAAGGAATACAATTTTTTTTTTCCCGAGAGTTGTGCCGATTTATCCAGCAAGCCGAACCATCGGATGACGGACTAAAAGATCTTTACTGTGCTACTGAGTACTTATAACTAACATTTTTTTAATCGAAATTTCGGATTTTTCCAATTTTTGTAATCAAAATAGAAGAGCGGTCCCAATTCAGATTAGCGAAGCTCTATTACATATTCTTACAGTCTGTTTGTTATTAATGAATATTATTGGTTTCCTATAAGATGATAAAATAATGAGTTTCGTTAAAAAAAGTTGCGCCCTCCAAAAATTCAAGGTCTGCGCCCTTTACAATGACCCAGTCCGACCCTGACTGGCATAAACTCATTTTGTGACATAATTGGAGACTTTTTTCTAGTAGTATCAAATTGCTTATATATATTTTATTTAGAATAAATAGCAAATAAAATATTGTGAATAGTTTTTAATTAAAAAATAAATAAATTTGTATTAGAATTTTCTAGTTTTGAATCTTTCACAAAGAATCAGCCATATTATTTGCAGATAGTTGAAAATGATATTAAGGACATAACAATTGTAAATAAATATTTTGATTTATGAAGAAGTTAAATACTTGTCACAAATGTTAAAATCTATTGTTGCTTTAGATTAAAGTAATGCTGGTCTTAAAAGAATATTTTCGAATTTTTCTTTAATTCAAAACAAGTTAAGAAGCAGTTTAGGTTAATAAAGGCTAGCAAAATTAATCTTATATTATGAAATGCTCTTAGTATATTATTTTTTCCACAAAAATAAATTTGTTCTTTTAATATTGTGAAATAATTGTACAATATATTTCATTATTATTACTATTTTTTTTTTTTTTTTTGTTATTTTTTGTGCTAAAGTTATTTACACATATTTTTAAAAGAACCATTTCTCTTTGTATACAGTAGTAAATAATTTTAAAGTATTGCACTCTATTATTTATTTAAAAATACTCTAAAGAGTGATGCTAAAATACCGTAGAATTTTGGTAATTTTTTTTCTTTTTAAATAGAAATTCAATTGTAAACAATAATATACTTGTACAGCATCATATTACTATTATGAAAATTTCTGTTTAAGTGACAGAAAAATATTATGTAAATAAAGTATATTTATATAATCCTTTTGAAACTTTTTGCTACTTTGAATAACAATCATAAACTTTATTTTAATTTTTTAACTAAATTCTTTATGTATTAAATACCTGTGTGAGTTATGAATCATTGCAGAGTAAAGTTCTTATTAGAATTATTTCTTAGATTCTGCCAGTTTTTGCCATTAACTGGCAGAAACTAGTTTCTGCCATGCCAGTTTTAACCGGTTATAACCACTGGTTTTAACCACCCTGGCAGAAACTTGCCAACCCTGTAAATAATGCTAAAGTATATTAAATCTGTATAATGGAAACTTGGAAAAAATGAAAATTTTCATGCTTTCTGCAAAATAACACACTTTTTAAGATTAAAATATGTCTTTTGATAAATTTTTGTAATCAAACTCGACATTTTCTGCAAATTTTGGAGAGATCTGTAGCCTTACCAGCTCACCCCTTGGATGCATCACTGCATTAGAGGTCTACAAATGCCTGTCCCAAAGTCTGAACTCAGAGAAATTTTACTTCATTAGACTTTGGCTGGGCTTAATTTTGTTAGAAGACTGCCAGGCTGAACCTTATTTTTTTTTTTTTTTACAACCTGAACAATCCCTTAACTTTATTATTTGGAGATATCTCCCTTTACATTTTTTTTACAGATTTGGGATGGACCACACATGTATTTCTTTCTTTTTCCACCTACTTGCCGAGATTTTTTTTTTTTTTTTCCATGAGTGCTATTGTGGCAATTTTTCTCTTTAATTAGTGGAGAAAGTGAATGATAAAATATTTCATTGCTTTATTTCTTTATTTTTGCATTTGTTAAATAGTCTTATGTGATGGTTAATCACATAAAAGAAACTTTGCTTGAGCACTGTGAAGGACAGATTTTTCTCTTAAAATCTTACACTTATTCAAATCTTACCAAAAGATCTTGGCAAAATCCTAGAAATTACGATAGATTTTTATGTGAACAAAATGCTTTAAAAAGTTAATAAGTTTTATTTTATTTTTATTTATTTTAATTGTAATCTTTGCTTTTTATCATTTTTGGAGTGATTGACTAAGGGGAATGGTAAAAGTAGTTAAAGAAATTAGAAGATGAGAAGATTTACATAATTATTTATTGTTGACAGTAAGTAAATAAATATCGGCAGAAAATAAAAATTAGATTTTTTGGCTCAGTCAGAGTAGGTTTATTTCTTTCAACACAAATTAAATTGACTATTTCTAAGTTTGCTATTTTATTTTTTAAAAATAATGTGCGAAATTTTTTTAATTAGGCTTACTAAAAATTATTAAATGGATATAAGGCAATTATAAGAATACTTGATTAGTTAACTCATCCAAAATACTTGAAAATTCAATATAATATTGCCCCAATCAATTCAAACTTGCTCAGTATTTCAGCATTTGTTCAGTATTTTTTTTTCTTTTCTTTCTTTCATTCGTTTTTTTTTTTTTTTTTTTTTTTTTTGGCTATTATGTTATAAGAACCTACTTAATGAACTCATTCAAGGTACTGGCAAAATCAATGCATTGGTGTAGTGATTTCATCTGACTTGATCTCTATAAAGTGTAGGGATGCACCGAATATTCGGTATCTATTCGGTATTCGGCCTATTCGGCCATGTTACCGAATATTCGGTTAGGCCGAATATTAAACTATTCGGTTGAGCCGAATATTCGGCTTGGCCGAATATGAAATTATTCGGCCTGCCGAATATTCGGTGTGGCCGAATATCAAAGTATTCGACCATAGTATTCGGCTATTCAATACTTAATAAAAACTTTTCACTATTTCTACTTTTAACTGTCAATTTTTTTATTTATACTTAAAACAATTAGAAACAAAATCATTTTTAAATAAAATAGAATGTTTTTACATTATTTATTTGCTGTTTGTAAAGTATAACTTAAGAAAATTAAACATGAGAAGGATTAAAATGTTGATTTATTAGGATTCTCCTTAGGAATAAATTATGTGCAGATACAAGTTTCTAAATTTTGTTTAGTAAATAATCTGTTTCTTGCTTTCCCCCAAATAAAAGTCCTTTAAAAGAAAAAAAAAAAAACAACTTTTGAGATTAGTAATAGCTATCAAGGCAGACAATTTTTGTTCATGAAACCATAATCATAATCAACTTATTGAGTCATAAGTACATTGTATTTCATCTCACTCTAGGTCAAAACTTGTGTGTTCGTTTATTACATTTTAACAATAAATAAGATAACATATTTTCAACTCACATGCTTTGATTTTTGTAAAATATGATATGATGGGAAGGGTGGAAAATACCACCATTCATAAGAAAAGAACTATGAGCCAAACATGCCTTTATTCAAAATTAAGTTGAAAGTATTTGTACTTTATATTGAAAAAACTTTGCCTTGAGTTATTTAAAAAGGACGATTATCAGACTGTAAAATTTTTCTTCGGTCATTTTTTCATTATTTGATTTTAAAATGTTTGTTTTGATTCATAGAAAATTTTATTAATTAAAGTTTCATAATTGTGCTTCTTAAATAACTCAAGGCAGATTTTTTTTCAATACTAAATGTTCTTATAAAAAGCTCTTGTTTATCAAAATGTAAGTTTCTTTTATTAAATATTATGTAAAACTGTTTTAAAAAGTAACATTTTAACACCTTTAAATTTTAAAATATAAAAAGAATTGGAAAGCCGAATATTCGGTATTCGGCCGAATAGTTAACTATTCGGCTGGCCGAATATTCGGTATTCGGCCCAACAATTACTATTCGGCTAGCCGAATATTCGGTATTCGGTTCACCTGTCGGCCGAATATTCGGCATTCGGTATTCGGCCAAAATCACTATTCGGTGCATCCCTAATAAAGTGTGTTGCTAGCTTAGGCTAACAGGCTTGGCCGTTTGCTCAATGCTAATGTTTTCATCTCCTGATCATGAGATTCTAGGTTCAAATCCCACTGGCACCAATGCACATTCTCTCTTTATTGGTGACCTGGTCAAACATGCAACTTCAACAGCAGTTATCTCTTCTCATAACCAACAGATGACAGCACTATAAAATCATTCTTTGTACTCAAAGCCTGTGAAACACTCACAGTGCAAAGGCTGTCATCCACCCGTCACACATGTGTGCAACAGCATTATTCGCAATTGCATATTGCTCGTCAGATGTCAGCAATGCATCTTATTTGCGCCACATTTCTTACAGATTTTTCAAAATAATTGATTTTTTATTGAATCTTCTTTTCTAGTAATTTTCTAAGACTGGTCTGTTCAACTTTTTAATAACCTCTTCACTACGTAGGTGGACCCATGTGGATATCGCAATAACTTATAAAAATTATATAGTAGGTCCATTTGTAATTCTGATTTACTATTTATATGCATGAATATTTAAGCTTCATAATAAATCCATAAAATAGTTGCACAAAAACCAACTTCTTTATGAAATATTCGTTTAAAGAAGTGATTCCCTAAAAATAATGAAAAATTAGCATCCTCAGAATTTTCAGCTTTTTAAATCTATGATTACCATAAAATGATTTCCTTAAAAGTTGAGGTTTCAATATCTGTTTAGGATAGTTTTTCATGTAAAATAGTTTTATTGCAAAACTTTATCATGAATAACACTTAGGTACACGTATGTGTGCCTTTGCCCATTTCACTGAATTTAATGTAATGTATTAGAAGTCCATTTATCTACTTGTATAGCAAGTAATTATAGTTTAAATACACAGGCAACATTAGTACTTTTCTTTACTTTATTGTCTAATTTTAAAAGTTATCTTAAAACATTATTCAATAAAAATTAAAAAAGCATGAAACAATTTAGCAAAATTTTCAAACATTTATTTACTCCATGTTTAAATTTCTTTTAATAATTTAGAATATATATTTATTAAGCATTGATATCG
Organism: Maratus speculifer; assembly: GCA_964019185.1. Classification (NCBI taxonomy): domain Eukaryota; kingdom Metazoa; phylum Arthropoda; class Arachnida; order Araneae; family Salticidae; genus Maratus; species Maratus speculifer. The sequence continues at coordinate 383,625,762 of OZ025289.1, forward strand.
TAATTCTTGAACTTTTATAAGAAATTTTTTTTTCAAGGCATAATAACTGAATAAGAGACTCGCACGATTTTATAGCAGACTAATTTGATAGATAAAATGATAGTGATGTTAAATGGTTTGTTCTAAAGTAAAACAATGAAAGCATATATGAATCTACATTAAATTCAAATGTCACATCTACCCCAATAGTAGTTCAAAAACAACCAAATAAAACAAAATATTTTTTTGGTTGAGTAACAGAAGTGGTTTTGCCAACAGAAAATTAAAAGTGAAAAAGAACTGAACAGAGATGAATGGAATGAATATATCCTCATACTAGGAAATTACAAAATATGTTTAATAATGGAAGAACAATATTTAGGTTATTAAGATGAAGCTTATAAATGAACTGTGACTGTGAGCATGTTTACATATTTTGTTGATCTTGAAATTTCAAATTGTTGGATTTATAAAGCGCATTATCACAAATCCACTGGTTTGAAAAAAAAAGTCTCTCATGGAATATAAAATGAACATTGCTTTAGTACTTTTAAAGTGTGAAGACACTATATCAGTAATTTCCTGTAGGAAAAGACCTATATTTATTCCACTTTCAGATGATAAAAAGCAGGGCTGCCAACACATTTTAGTCCTCAAAAAGGGGGAAAGAGGAGCATTTTTATTTAAAAAGGGGACTTTGGGGGACCATTTTTGCTTAAAAAGGGGACTTTGGGGGACCATTTTTACTTAAAAAGGGAACTTTGGGGGACCAATTTTATTAAAAACGGAAACCATAAAAAGGTTCATATATGTGTAAAAGTATAGCACAAATTTTCCTAAATAAGAAAGTAAGTTTTTAAAATTACCCCAGAAAATATGTTAGATGGTTATCGTTATAAGATTTCAACAATTTTATTTAAGCACATTTAAATATCCTACTGAAAAAGTAGTATTCAATATTTCGGCATTCATCTTGATAATTCTCGTCACAGGCAAAAAATAATAGTGATCAGTTAATAAAAATTGCCGAAACGTCAGTGAAGGCTTACTTTGGAGACACGAATTTTTTTTTGTGTCTGTCAGTCAGTCTGTCTGTTCCGCGATAACTAACGCAAAAAACATCCGATTGGCTTGAAATTAAGTGGGTATGTTAGTGAGGCACTGGGATTAAGCTGTATAGTTTTTATTAGATTTGATTCATTCGTTCAGAAAATATAGAATATTTTATTTTGCACAATAATGCTTTTCTATGGCAAATCCAATGATTTTCAATTTTTTTTTTCCTTGAGAGAAAATGACACATTTACTGAAATTTACCAGTTAAATTATTCGTATTGCTTTGAAATTTTCTCTATGCATCTGTCAGATTTTTAAAGTTTTTACTGCAAATTTTGGAGATTTTTTATAAATGTGTTCCAATAATATAAACTAATTTGGTTTAGAGATTTACTTATTTAAAATGTATTTATTTCATTTTCTTTATTTTCTCTTAATGGTTGCTAAGCAACCCTTCATCCTAATCCTTATTATATTTTAATGCTATAAATCTGAAAGCGTGGACAAAAATTTAAATGAAGTCAACGTGAAAACTGATGAATTAATTAATGTCTTTTTATCTTTGCGGATAAATATAACATAGCCCAGAAAAGAATATAGGCTATGTTTTATTAATTTTATTCAAATAATTTCCTTAATAATTCAAAATTTCCTTCTTTTTCATACAGAATCAAGAGCGATTTTTTAAATAAAATTTAACCAACTTCCTTTATCGTTGTAAAAAAAAAAAAAAAAAAAAAAAAAAAAAAATCTGGAATAATTTTTCAATGGCAATAAGTTTCAATTGAGCAATTTCCATTCGAAAAACCAAACTAAGAAAAAATAAATATGACGTCAGAATTAAAATAAAAGTAGTACTTTGTTAAATATTAAACACAGAAATTTGTTTTGTTAATAAGAATTTTTCTGACAAAAATGGGGGCATAATTAGAAGTAAAAGAAATAAAAAATAATAATATTTTTAACAAATATTTCAATTGGTAAAATTTGACGTCATAATTGAACAAAAACAGGTATTTTATAGTAGTCGTTAAAAATACAAGAAACATGGATATCAATAACTCATGAAAAATAACGCCATTGCTGAAACTTCAGTGAAGGCTTACTTTAAAGATACGAAATTTATTGTTTTTCATCTCTTAGTTTGTTCTTCTGTATGTTTGTCTGTCCCGCTATAACTGCTACAAAATGCAATCAAAACATTTTTTTTTCGGAAACAAAATTGTAGAACTCTAGATTCCTGAGTTTACACTTACAAAAGTTCCTGATACATCAGATTTGGGTGTTTGTGGTTGGCAGGTATGTAGAAGTATGAAGATAATGAAAAATATTTGTCCAAACTGTTACTTATCCTTATAAATCAAAATGTATAAGGAAAAACAAGATATACAATAACCATTAGCACAATTATTAGAAAGTGGTAAATTTAAATTAAGTGAGGCTACAAGGGGTTCAGGGGGGCGGAGCCCCCCTGAAGAAATCTACTATGGTATAGTAAAAAAACAAAAATAATAGATCATGAAAATTTCAGAATATCCTAACATAACTAAATTTTTAATTTGGCGCTTTTGAAGGCTGAAAACTTCTAATTCTTTTATTCTTATAAATAATTAAGTACTATGAAAATTTTAAATTAAAGTTTCCAAGAAGTTGAATATTACCCAAAGTGTGTTTAAAAATATATATATATATGCAAAGCTGACGTTGAGGCTCCTGATCTGCAGATTTACTAGTTTAATATTCCTTTCAAAACATTCTAACCTTTAATTAATAAACCAAAATTGTTAATAATTAAATTTGTTAAAAATTAATAATTGTTTATAATGATTAAATCCTTACATAGATGGGAATGATATAAGGTAGTGAGAATGGAGGTAGAGAGAGAGCAAAAAATAACATTATTCATAATCTGGCCTTTCATTTAAGATATTACAAGACATATTGTAGATTAAATTTTTTGAGAATTGTTTTTAGTGGCCTTCCATGGCGACAGAAAGGGATGAAAAAATGCTAATTGTTGAGATTTTTTTTCTCAGTTTTTTAGAAAATTTATGGAATGGTAATGAATGCAATTAAACATTAAAACATCTGCTAGTGGTGAAAAATGAGTTAAAACGGTGGGAAATGGGTGCTTAAGCCAAGAGTTTTAAAAGGATGTGTAAAAAAAAATCAATTTTTTGATTCCCCCACCCCACACACACATGAAGAAATCCCTTAATTGTCTGGGGTCAAAATAGATCCTAGCCAGTGGTGCTGCCAAGGAGGAGGTTTTGGGGTTAAAACCCCTCCCAGAGCTATGAAATATTGCTATAATTGCCGCTTATATGAATCAAAACCAAATTTAATATTTAAGCTTTTTACATATTTCTGAATCTGCTGCTTTGTTGAATCGGATTCCATTTAACAAAGTGATTCAATTAAATGGCAAAAATTCTACTTAAAACTGTGAAAGTGCATATTACATGCAATGCATTAAGTGAAAACTAAGTCACTTTTCTGAGATGTCTCATGGTAAAAGAATGATGATTTCCTATTTAATTCATACCCAGATATTTTTAGAGAACTTTAACAATAACAAAGACATTTTAACAAAATTTTCACCAAGTTTATATCATTTTAATTAATGCCAAATTCGATGTCATGTAATGTCATGTGGTGGAAAACATCTGAAATACCGATTTTAGTGATTGGCACATAGGTTCATTACAGTCTTTTCTTGACTTTTATGTTTTTTAACTCTAACATATCATAGTAAATGCTGTTTAAATGAAACATGACCAATGTAACTGGGAAAAAGATGCATTATGACTTGATATAGTAAATATACTTATTCTATTAACCAGTGATTCAAAAAACTGGCAAACACTTTTATCAGAAACTCAAAACCCTTTCTAGAACCGAATTCTGGCTGTGCCACTGACCCTAGCAAGATGTTGGGCTTGATGAGATATCTCCTTTGGTCAACCCTTCAAATGAGATTGAATCTCGCTGTAGTTTAAATAAGAGTTGAGTTAGAAAATTGCTTAAAATACTTAAGTTAGAGCCTGGAAAAGTAAAAAAGAAACTTAGAAATTTAATCCCACTGCCCCCACACACACTTTTTAAAATTTGTGTATTATAAAAAATATCTGAGATTTTAAAATCAATGACTTGATTACTTTTTTTAATTTCTTTTTTTTTTTTTAATTGGCTAAAATTAATGTTTGGATTAGTGCTAACTACTACCACTCATAAATAAAAGGAGCCAATAAGTTCATTTTATATAGCCTATAATAACAAATCAGACATAAAATAATAATAATTAGTGGAGAAGCGCTTAGATTTAAATAACATGTCATACAAAAGCATTTCTTTTTCTTTTTAAAAAGCAATATTTGAAAAAATAAAAACTTAATTTTTATGAAAATTACACATTCATAATTAGTGTAAAAAAATAGGCATATATGCACAAATTTAAAATCTATAAATGCAGTACATGTAAATATTCTATACCCCCCCAGGAACAATCCTTGTCAACCTAATCGGATGTGACAATCCCAAAATATTTACCTACCTCATATATTTTAGTAATTCATGAAAAATGAGGCTTAGCAGTACCACTGATTAGATGGTTTACACCAAAATCTAGTAAAAAACAATAATATAGGGCGACCTCTAACTGAATCTGAAATTTTATGAGAATCTGCACATTAGTTTCTGAGGTACAGCTATTGTAAAATATTAAAAAATTCTGCATAAAGCACCACCTTGATGAGTGATGTACACCAAAAACTTATCAGGATAAATTTTAATCAGGCAATAACTGAATCTGAAGTTTGATGAAAACCCATACATTTGTTTTGGAGATACAACTATTACGATATTGTGAAAAATGTTGCATAGCAGTGCCACCTGTTGGGTGATTTACACGAAAAACTAAGCAACATTAATCTATATCAGGGAGTAACAAAATCAGAAGTTTGATGAAATTTCATATATTAGCTTTTGAGATAAACCTATTGCAATACTCATGAATAATGCAGCATAGCAGTGCCACTTGTTAAGCAATTTACATCAAAGGATAATCAACACCAAATTAAATTGAGGACTAACAGAATCTGAAGTTTTATGAAAATCCAGCATTAGTTCTTGAGATAGAGCTATTAATGAAATTGTGAATAATGCAATATAACAGTATCACTTGTTAAGCGATATACACTAAAAACTAACCAGCTCTAGTTTGTATCAAGAGCTAAGTGAATCTAAAGTTTTGTGCATTATCTATCTATGCATTAGTTTTTGAGACATAGCACCCACAGAATTTTTGCCACATACAGACATTTTCTAAAAACCACCAAATCGTGTTCAGGACCTTCTAAAATATATAAATCCATTGAAAACTGGAAGTCAAAATTATTTCATGAATTCAATATTTTCTTCTTGTAAAGATAGAAAAAAGTAAAAATATGTGAAAAGGAATAATGTGAAAATATGTGAAAAAAAATATATGATTCAGAATTGTGAACTTTAAATTCGTTTTTCTTAGTTTTAATCATCTGTTTCCCCACAATTCAATGATTCTTTCCATTAAAAAAGCTTTTTTTTCTTTTTTTTTTGGGGGGGGGAGGGGGATGCATGCCAAGGTTCGTTATTGAAGACTGGTTAGGCAGTAGATTAATATAGTAACTTTCAGGTTCTGCAATTTTTTAAGACTTTTAATGAGACTCTTAAAAATTGCCTGTATTCTGTGGTGATTTTTTAACATTTAGATTCATAAAAGAATTTCAATTACAACGCTTTTTTATACCCATTATAATGCTTTTTTTGTGCCCAATTTAATGAATTTTGTCTTCTTAGATTTTTAAGCTTTTAGTGATTTTCAGAGTTTTTTTTTTATTTTGCGGGGATTTTTTTCAGTCACAGAAAAGGGGACTTGGGGGACCAAAATACAAAAAAAGGGGACTAAAGGGGACCTTTTTCTAAAAAGGGGACTTTTGGGGGGAAAAGGGGACCATTTGGGAGCCCTGTAAAGAGTTACCCCCCAAAAATAGCTCAAAATTACTAATCGACCTAAAAAAAAACACAACTTTATAATGTACATATTTACCAACATATACGGGTAAATAAACACTTCAAAATACTGTTTATTAGTATGTGAATCCAGAATCCAAGTAACACATACAAATATAAAATCAATTACTTATCTTAAAGATAACTGCTATGAGAATTTTTACCCAAAATAAATATTATTCCTGTAAATCTCAATAATTTAAAAAATAAATATTAAATCAATTCTGAATTTCTGAAATTAACAGTAGATTTTTGTTTAAATATATAAAAAAATTATAACACATAAATTATTTATTTTATGCGTATTTGTTAGTTGAGAAAATTATGTTATTTTGTCTGATTAAAAACTGAGATATACATATGTGTACCTAAAATGGTTATGCACTTAAATGTATAAATATATATTTTTTTTTACTCTCTATAATAATGAAATACCTGAATAAAACTTTTATTTATTTTTTATGAAGTCTTATTAGTCTTGAGGGGCAAACCTCAGCTTCTATCAAAAAAATGATGAACGCTAATATTCTTATGGAACATACAAAATTACTTCACTTTGACAGTATCAATAATACACATCTTTTACAATCTAATTATATCTCATAATACTACCCATACACAGGGGTGCAAAAATCTAGGCGCCAGCAAGCAGTCTCTCACCACTAAAATTTAAAAAGTTTTCTTCTGTTAAAATTTAATAGTATTCTTACAAGAATTCTACATGAAATATTTGATGAAAAATAACAATAAATTTAGTGGGCGAAATTGCCTGATGGCACCTAGATTTTTGCACCCCTGGTTATACATACATAAAAATAAATAGTATGCAAAAAAAACATAGTAAATTTAGAATTATATTTCTCTAAGAGAGGCTTATCTCAAAAACTATTATAGGATAAGGAGCCAAAAATCTTAATGACCCAAAATACAAAATCATGCAAATGTTAATGATTTAAATCTAAAACCTTTTTTAAAATATATTTTTATATTTAAAAAATTGGTAGTAACAAGAAACATTTGAAAGACACTGACACAATCCATGATTTCCAGTTTAGACTTTTTTTTTTAAGCCACTTCATTTTTCATGCACTAACCTGATTCTCAAATTGGTGTTGGTAAAATAGTCCTGATCCAATCTAGAATTTTACTCCCAAGTCAAAATATTTTTCTCAACAAAGAATTAAATTTTGAACTAATACTTGCCCCCCCCCCCCTCCCGCTACCATCCCTCCTCCGCATTCTAGCAACACTGTAAGTTTAGCAGGGTGTTTATAAATAATGATTATATAATACAAATTATGGAGATTTGTCTTTACTTGTAAAGTTATTGTAAGGTATTTGTCTTTACTTAAGTTATAAAATATGCTATTTGATTTCAAAATGCAGATCATGAAAATATGCATAATTAAATTTTCAAGCCATATTTTTAATTTTAAATGCATAAATTAGGTTTGTAGAGCTATTAAATATGTATACAGAATTAGGTAACATTAAATAATGCTTCCTAATGAATACATAAAAAATGTAAATATAAATTATTTTCTTTGCAAAAGTAATTAAATAAAATTAAAGATTATGAACTAAACTAAATGATAATGGTTTTAGTTCTAAATAATTATGGGAAGATAAATATATATACTTACGTAATGGAAAGAGGCCCAAATCCAGAATTTGTAATAGAGAACCACTGTTATTTTTTCTAATTACATCTAAGAAAACAGACAACATTGTCATAGAAATTCTTGTAGAATCCATTAATTCTCGCTCTGCATCAGAATACATCCAGGGCAAAGTACGTGTAGATTTATGTAAAGACTGGGGTATAATATGCAAAGACTTTAAAACTTCTGGAATTGGCATAACTAATGTTTCATGTGGACAAAATTTCATCAATTGTTCAATAGATAAAATCCTTTCTGTAAAGAGGAAAAAACGAAAGTTTGTGATTAGACAATTAGAAACTGTATTTCATAATAAAGATACTTAAGCAACATACCTAGATTAATAAAATCTTTTAGTTAAAAGATTTGGTACTTACTTATTAACGCCACCGTAGCAGAAGTTGCACTAATGTGCAAATAAAGAGCTATCTTTTTGTATGCAGTTTTTATTTTGATTCCTTGTTGCCTTGTTGTTTGCTGATTTTTAACACTATTTTTTGTGCTCGTTCAAACAAGATTGCTCTTTATTGGCTCATTAGCACAACTTCTGCTGCGATGACATTAATACGTAAGAACCAAAGATTTTAATACTAATTGCATATTTATTTTTGAATATGCTATTACTTTTCAATAGGGCTGGGCGATATACCGTAATATCGATATTTCTTTAAGACCGTGGTAATGATATTGAGATTTCAAACCTTCCGATATATCGTTTCAAACGGTATTTCATCCTACTTTCGGAATTAATTACGGAGTTACGGAATTTTGAATCTACCTCTATCGGCGCAAAAGTTGGTTACTTTTGCAAATATTCGTGCCGAAATCGGTACTTGCGTGATATTTGTGCCAGTGTCGCGCACATACCAGAATATGGACGAACAGTCTACTGCTCTGATGTACCGCTTAATTCATCGGAGTTCATTTGAGAATCGGTCATTTCCGATACAATCACTTGTTGACTCCATATCGGTGGCTGACTATTGTTTTCCTGTGAGCTTGTGTAGAGTTATTGCTGACGTAATGCAGAATTGATTGACAGATTTTAAAGGAGGTGAGTACAATTTATAGATATTTCTTGCAGGCACGTACGAAGAGAAAACTGCGCCCGGGACAAAGTCTCAGTTTGGCACACCCCCCCCCCCCAAATTTTTTCTTGCGACAGGCTAAAAATGACGTTTGTAATATAAATTTGGCGCTCCCTAAATTTCTGCACTTGGGGCGACCGCTCCGTTTCACACGGCACTGATTTCTTGTATGTTGGTTTTTCATTTATTAATAGCATTAATAAATAATTATATTACAACACATATTATTTTACATTTTTTATTAATAACATTAATAATTTACATGTATGATAATTCTATTATATCATTTATTTTAATCAGAAATTTTACTTAAAGCGGAAATTACTATTTTCATTATGATTTACTTTCGTTTTAGAGTTTATTGGATACTAGAGTTTTTATCCGTTTTAATACGAATTTTTGAAAAATAAATCATGAAAAATAAATAAATAAATAAATAAAATTGAAAATCTTTCTCAAATTAGGCAGGAAAATACTTTTCATTTCGAAAGATCACTAAAAATCTATGCACAGTTTCTTTCTGCATAGCAAAACATATAACCCATCCACAGCAGATGATGGGTTATATGTTTTGCTATGTATTGTATAAACATTCTGGTTTCGATTTCGTTGAGTTCGATAAACAAAAACAAACAATGGATAGTTTCCTACTTTTTCTTTGATGTTCTTCTATACTGGACATTTATAAAAGATGCTCTAATTTTGGAATAACTCATTATATTTTAATAAAAATTTGTCACACAGCCTAATTTACTGTTATTGCAAATTGCTGAAAATTTGAAAAAAATCGGTAAATTAACTTAAAAGTTATGTTTTTTTTTTCTTTTTCCTTAATGGTGAAGAATAAAAGGTTTTCGTTTTCTTTTTTTTTTCGTTTGTATGTGCCGTTGAATATGTTTTTCGCGCATTTAAACAACTCAAACTAGTTGATACTTTCACGGAGCCCTTTTTATAAGCAAACAAGTAAGAAAAATCATGCGTTAAGCATAGATTATGAAACACTTTACAACACTTCCTGATATCTTTAACAAAATTTTGTTATTTAGGGAAATAGAATGCTGCTGTCCATAGTCAATTAAGTATTCCAATACAGGAGTGATTCTGGGTGATTTTTTTTTTTTTTTTCGGAAATTCACATCGCATTTGCGAAAATTGGCGTGGGGTTGGAAGGGGGGGGGAAATTCCGCGAGTGGGAGGTTTTATCCGCGATATTTTGACAAAATCAGCATTTTCCCCTTTTTTTTTTTTTTCTTTTAATGAAATTGACGTTTTTGTCAACGATCTTTATACAAAATTTGTATTTGTGCATGATCTTTTCTCGAAAACAGCATTTTATCTTCGCGATCTTTTGACGAAATGGGCGTTATTTTCATGATCTTTTGATGAAATCGGCCTTTTTTTTCAATGATCGTTTGACAAAATATTTTAAAGCGTTCTTTTATTGAAAACGTCATTTTTTTCCTCGATCTTTTAATGAAATTAGTTTTAGATCCGTAATCTTTGGACGAAATCGACGTTTTCCTGTGGTGTTCAGACAAATCTGCGATATTTGGCGAAATTGCCGTATTTTCCACGATCTGCAGAGGAAATTCGCGTTTTTCAGCTATATTTTGGCAAAGTTCGTTGACAAACAGATTGACGAAATCGTCGTTTTCCCACGAAATATTGACGAAATGTGTGCTTTTTCGGCGATCCTTTCACGAAATTTGCATTTCTCCGTAAATTGTTTTTTCTGCGCGCAGTTAAAGGCAACTATGTATAAGGGCAACTATGTGGAACTGATAACCCAATTTCAAATTTTCAGAAATTTCGGACAAGAATCACCCCTGTTTCAATACTTTTGAACAGCCCTGTATTTGATCCATCGGTTGATATATATATATATATACTACGTAATAGGAAAATTTAGTTTAGCAAGAAAATGCCTAATTAGTTGAAATTTCTCTTTCAGCATTTTATTCTAAAAGATGGAAAATACTTGAATACTTTTTTTCAGCCCTGAAATTTACCTAGTACCTTTATTACACGCCAGTATTTTGCTAAAATTTAGTTCAAACAAAAACACTCAAACTACTTAAATCACATTTCCGGAAATTATCATTTATGGGTGACTATGTAGCTAATTCTTTGCGTGACATATATCATTTTATCTATATTCTACAAACATTTCGTAGTAAACTCAAAGCAGTTCAACGTAAAAATGCATAACCTATTAAAAAACCACTTTTAAGTTAATTACCCTCACATTCAATAACTTTTATGAGCTCTTTTGTGTGACCCTGCATTTCAACTATAATATTTATACACACCATATATTTGCAGACATTTAGTAAAACTTAAAAATGCATATCACAATTGAAAATGTATTTCATCCATCCATCAGCTATCATCGATAATATACAAAACTTTGGATAAGAATATAAGATTTCAAATATTTTGTGTGGCCCTGTAAATGCTATGCACTTCGTATTATGCATTAAATATTAAGTCTCATTGACGTATATCAATTTTATGATACTTGAAATCGTTTAACATTATTAAAATACGTCGCAAATAATTCCTCCCTTTATTATTGTGTAATGGAATTCTTTTGGGTTGCCTTGTAAATGAATAGTAACTATTATTTTCACTGCATATTTTACAGAAGACATATTTTAGTGCACTTTGCAAATCCATGTAAATTTGAATGTGTTTGACAGTGTGTAATTTCTTTAATATTCATTTGAAACGATTTTTTACCATAGGCCACAATGTATATTATGTGTTTGTAGTATTTCGTACAGAGGACAGTTACATTTATGACCCTATAATGGAGTGACATATGAATTGAAAATTGAAATATAACGATATATCGAAAATATCGATATTTGGTCAGCAATATATCGCGATATTAAAATTCTGATATCGCCCAGCCCTACTTTTCAATAATATTTTTACTGAAAAGAATTTCTAGTAGTTAGCAAGAAATGGCTGTACGACTTTTTTTTTATTTGGATCACAATTTCTAAGATAATTATTTAGCAAGAGCTAATGCACAAAATTTATTACATTAGACCTTCTTGACATAAAGTAATATGCTAATAAGGTTTGGGTGCATATTATTCAACAGGTGGCTCCTATGTTGCATTTTTTTTCTATATCCAAAATAGCTAAATCTCAAAAACTAATGCAGAAATTTCATACAGTAGACTCTCTCAAATCCACAACCCTAAAATACTCAACTCTCTAAAATCCGCACATAATTTATGGATGTAAACAATGAAACTTTCAGTTAAGATGTAGGGGAAAATTTTGACTTTTTTGGTTTTACATCAATTCCATGTATATTTTTACATGTAATTTTTGTTAATATTAATGAATGCATGTTTCTTCATGAAGGAACAATAAATTTATTTCTGAAAAAATTCAAGATATTGCTGATATCATTGGTATCACAATCTTCTTACCAAATACAGTAGACTTCCTCAAATCCGCAATCCTAAAATCCACAACTCTCTAAAATCCGCACAGATGTAAACAATGAAACATTCAATTCAGATATAGGGACAAAATTTGACTTTTTTAGCTTTATATTAGGGATGCACCGGATACCCGGCATATCTGGCTGATTTTTCAATATTCGAAATATCGTCGGATATCCGGATCAAAATCACCGGATATCCGACTTCTCTATCAGATATCCGGCAGAATGCAACATAACAAATAGAGATGAATAACAGTAATCTTTTGATCCCAAACAATGCCTAAAAACTTTTGTTTATAATGCAAAAGATGAAATATTATAATAACTTCCCTATCAATGAGTAAAAGGTAATTCTCATAAGTTTAAAGAATTTCCAGCTTTCCTACTATTTAAACTCTGTAATAAATTCAAGAATTTACTTTTATATCTTTAAGAAAATTGTATCTTTATTTTCAGATTGCAAAACAAAATTTGAAGTCAAAATAGCAAAAAAGTCTTTTTAAAAAAAATTTATAAATAGAAAACCAACATTTAGAAATGCACTAATAATGCATGAAAAGGATTTCAAACAGCCATTTCGAATTGACTATCGAGATTCTTCATCAGTACAAGACTCAGCGTGCTAGAAAAAGCTAAGCTGAGCAAAGCGAGAGAGAAGTGCAGGCTTATAACGGGAGTGAATAATAATAGATTCGAAATGGCTACCTTTAAATGCATTATTTGTGCTTCTCTAATCGTTGGTATTTTGTCTTTAGTCTTTATAAAATTTGAAGTTGTTTATTAAACTATTTTTTAATTAATTTTCTTTATTTTAATTTAAACAAAGGGTTAGTTTGTTTTTAAGTTAAACAACTAAACAGACCTATTTCGACGAATTTACATGTTTTAGGGATATCACCAAAAACATGTTTATTCAAAACTTCTGTCTGTCCCAGTGTCACCATCCTAAGATCATGCCATCAAAAAGTGCATAAAGTTATATATAGAAGGAACCAAATATTTTGTGCATGTTTTTGGCTGTAGCCAGCAGGTCCATCTTCAATATTGAAACATTTCGCTGTAAGGTGAGGCTGTAATCACAATTTTTGTGCCATTCTCATTATTGTACCATTAAACACTGTATAAAGTTATGCATAGAATTGAACCAAATTTCTATGGATATGTTTCTGGGAATATGACTGTCGGGTATTCTTTCAATTTGAAAATATTTCGGCAGAAGATGGTACTGTAATAATGCTATTAGCTCACATGCTATCAAAGCCTGAGAGATTATGCCTATGCTGGGTGCTAATAGGATAAGTATAAAGAGGCAAAACGAGGGGCTAATTCCCCACCCTTAATTTTGATAATGGTTTTTCATCAGCTTTATCATATTTCATTCAAATTTTAGACATAGGATCATTCTGATGAGCGCACTGCAATGATTTGTTTGGGGAGTTCATGGATAAGTATAAAGAGGGGCATGGGGGTTAATCCCCCACCCTTAACCACTTAACCGTCTGCCCCGAGATAAGTCGGGGTTAAAAGCACTGTTTCCCCATACCCGTCGCCGGTTAAGTGGTTAATTTCAATCAATGGGTTTTTCATACAAATTTATCAGATTTCATTCCAATTTTAGACAAAGCATCATTCTGATGAGGGCACGCCACAATTAGTTTTGGGAGTTCATTGGATAAGTATAAAGAAGGGGAATGGGGGAGCTAATCCCCCGCCTTTAACCTCTTCAGTCCCGAGAAAAATCTGCTGCATAGAAAAATTATTTTATTAGCAAATTATGATGCTTTTAGGCTTAGAAAAGAGAAAATTAAATTACTTTTTTAATTTTTAAATTTTTATATAGTTAAAATTTATGTCCCCATATGTCAATTGAGTAAAAATGTCATTCTTTAAATAAATAAGACCAATTTTGTTTTAAAATAAATATACCTATTTATTGTTAAAAAATTATATCAATTTAAACAACTTAAATGATTTTTTACCTAAAGTTATGCATTGTGCAAAATACTATACATATCTTTTAATAATTGTAATAAATATCTTGCTACTATACTATATATACTACACATATACTATACATATCTTGTAATATTCTACATACCTTCTAATAATATATCATTTATTATAGATTTTTTTGAAATAGTTATTCTGAAGAAAAATAAATAGTTTACATTTCATACATTTTACTCTTGATTTTCCTTTTTATCCTTCCATGCACCATCGAGATTGATGTACCCTAGCAACAGATTCTGGCCATTGTCCCTCATTTTTGGGAATAGACATGGTTATTATCCTTTTTTTATAAGATGTAGATTCATTGAATGATTGCTCTGATTTTTGTGGTCTTCCAACAGTAGATTTTTCCTTTTCACATTTTATGAGGACTTCAGCAATGTAAAGACAAAATTCGAGTAAACTCATTTGATCTCTTTTCGGAATCTATAATCTCTTATATACAATTCTATAATCATCGGAGGATCTATAATCTCTTATATACAAAACCCAACTATTTACCGTAACTAAGTCCGGAAAGTGAGAAGAGATCCGAACTGGCTATTTACTTGTTCGCATGAATGAACCTATCGTTTAGTTTGATTCCACTCATATGTGCTTTATACATTCTTATTATAGCTGGTCTGGTTACAGGAACCTTTTCCTTTTTATTTTTACACCAGTGCTCAAATGTATCACTGGACTCACTTCCACATGCAGTGGACATCATACGCATATTTCTTGTCCTTTCATTTCAACACCACAATTTTATCATCGGATCTAGCAAACTCAGTCCACTCACCACTTTTCATTGCACTGTCTTTCACAGCATGCATCACACTATTAGTTATAACTGTCCCAGTACACAGAATTCGCTTTGAAAAAAGCTACAGTGCATGTCAAAAGTTTAAGCACAATAGCAATTTTAAAATAAAACCTTAAATATTACCTTTAATTTCAATATCTGTCTTGTATATGTTAATAATATCTATTTTTGCACCATATTCATTTAAATTAACTTTTAAATTTTATTTCAAACTATGGAGTTTAAAAATAGAAAAAAAAATGACCGTGTCAAAAGTTTAAGCACAAAATCATTTTTATGCAAATTTTACAGTCTGACTTAAACGGTTGCGCACACAAACAATTTCTGGGTGTATAAGAAGCAGTCCGCTGTTGTTTTTTGAGTTAGTACAAAATGCCCAAGTCTAAAGACTTTTCAGAGGAGGAGATGATAAAAATTTGGAGTATGAGAGCAAAATGTAATTCTGTTTCTGAAATTGCAAGTGCATTAAAAAGGTCAAAATAAGGTATTCTTCACATTTTGGCTTGTGATAATGATTTTAAACAAAAATTTTGTTCAGGAAGGTCGCGAGTGACTAGTTTGAGCGAAGATAGCCGCATCAGAAATTTGGCTTCAACTGGTAATTACTCTCTTTCAGAAATAAAATATGCAGTTGGAGAACAAATATCGAAAAAAACTGTTTATAGAAGAGTTTTGGAATTCAAATACATCAAATACCATAAAATGGCTCGATTACCGTGTCTCAAACGACACATAAAGAAGCTAGATTACAATGGGCCAAAGATCATATGCCATTTGGTGAAAAGTGGCTGAATGTCATATTCAGTGATGAAAAAAAAATGGAACCTCGATGGCCCTGATGGGTTTAAGTACTATTGGCATGATCGCCACAAAGAACCTAGGAGTGCATTTAGCTGATAAAATAATGGTAGTTCTGTAATAGTATGGGGGGCTATTTCTTTCAATGGTCAGACATCTCTAGCATTCATCAGTGGTCGTGAAAACTTTGAAAACTACCAAGAGACACTTGCCAATGATATGCTTTCTGTTGCCGAGGTTTTTAGGGGGAGAAAAATGGTTATTTCAACATGATAATGCTTTCATCCATACCTCAAACTCAACTTCATCGTGGCTTAAGTCGAAAACAGTGTCTGTTTTGAAATGGCCGGCAATTAGTCCTGATATAAACTTTATAAAAAATATGTGGGGTATTCTCACTCATGCAGTTTATCCAAATGGAAAGCAGTATTCTTTAGTTAAAGATTTGAAAGATGCCATTGAGAATGCTTGGTTTAAAAATGAACCAGGAACAATACAGAACCTCATTTAAACGATGGAAGACCGTATATTTAAAGTAATTCAGCAGAAAGGAGCAATAATCAAGAATTAATTTTTTTAATTCTAGTTCTGCTAAAGACTAAAAAACTACTGTGCTTAAACTTTTGACACACTCATTTTTGTTGTTTTGATAAATTTTATTATTTAAGATAAATTATATAGTATGAATCTGTTAACTATCTTTTTAAAACTACAATTTGTAGGCTATGTGAAAAGGGAAGTAACTTTCACCCATTAATAAAATTTTATTTTGAAATTTTCTGTTGTGCTTAAACTTTTGACATGCACTGTATTCAGCTGTTTTCACTACAGTGAAATATCTGTCAGTGAATATAACTCTACTTTCATTTACAGGTACATTTTCAGTTATTATTATTTTTATTATTGACAACTGCTCCACCAAGCTGTAAGTCTTTCATATCTTCTACAAGAATGGCATTTTTTCCTGTGTACAAAAGAAAATCCAGTACTACACCATCACTTGAGGCAAGAATAAAAATTTTATATTCAGTGATTGGGCTTTGAAGGAAGATATTGAGAGAAGATACATTTCCTCCCAAACAGGATCTTTTGCACATCAACTGAGTTAAATTTTGTTTTAAGACAGGCATTTCTGACTACATTTAGTAAAGTACTTACTCTCCATAGGCGATCTTCGGTATCAGAAGAATGTATTACAGAATCAGCAAAGTGTTAATTTGATCGCAAAAGGAAGAACCTATCTCTTTGCATTGCATTTATCACTCATGGTATGAATGACTAATGGGTTTGACTAATACATGTGGGCTTGTAGAATACTAAATACTGTACAACATTTCAAACGTGTTGGAAATTTTTAAAGTTACTAAAAAGTATGACATATTTTAGCAGTAAATTCAGTATATTACTTCATATTATTTTAAAAAATGAAAAAAGCCCTTTTAAATTGTTTTGTCTAAGACTAAATCAAATACTTTATTCATTCCTAAGAAAATTTGTTAATAACCAAGTGAACACAATAGTTACACAGAAAATTAGTTTCTTTAGCTGCAAATGTATAGTAAAGACCCATTGTACCCAAATGGGTACAACCATAGGCGTAGCGTGACCAAAACTTTTGGGGGGGCACCAGCGAAGTAAAAACTGCGCCCCTTGGCAAATTTTCAATTTGGCGCCCCCCCCCCCTCCCCTTAGCCCCCAAAAAGTAATAAAAAATATTTTTCTTTTGGTAGGCGTCATAAAACTAACAAATATAAATTAATTCTATTAAATAATTATTTAGCGTTTATTTTGGAACTTTAAAAGGTTTAATTTTAATTAAGAAATTCAGAACTAAAACATACAGAAATTTGCATTTTTTTGTCAAAGAGTTCACAATGTTTTAAAACAGGGAGGAAAATGATCAAGAGAGATAAAGAAATTCCCTGAAAATGATTGTCGGTCAAAAAATGGCTCGCAGAATAAATTTCGTACATGTGGTGACCGTCTCTTTAGCATGTCCTTCCAGTGGAACATGCTAGAGGTCTACATTTACAGGAATTTCCAGGCACGGGCTCAGCACGGCCCGGCGTGTGTATTAAAAGTTTCACCCGAGCCCGGCCCGTTTATATTTTCATAGTTTAGGGCTAGGTCCTGCTCGTACAAAAAATCCGTGAAAAAACATAAGTATTAATTGAATAATTTTACAATATACTTTAAATTACTATGTGTTCACAAAATACCCTGAAAATGTCTGAAAATACTCAATAGCAGCATTAATAATTGCTTAGACATTTAAGACTTTTCAATATTCAAATAAAGATTCATAAAACTTGATGTAGGTTAGAATTTTAAAAAAAGGTGGTTAAAAAAAATCCTAACCTTTGAAACTATAAAAAAAAGTAGATTTTGAAATACGAGGGTTATCGAAAAACGAGTTTTCCACGGAATTAAAACAGAAACAAAACATAACTACCCGGACTGGATTCTGTTGAAGTACTCGTTGCCCTCAGCGTGGTATCGCTCTAAATAGCACGAAAAAGATTCTCAATGCAGGAAACCACCTCGAAACACCTGTTTATCTGGAAACTGTGCGCCAGGTGGGTGCCTAATCAACTTGCACCTTAACACAAAAACAAACGTGGGAAAGCAGCTTTGATGTTTCTGTAGCGATACCACGATGAAGGAAATGAATACCTCAACAAGATTTTAACGGTTGATGAGACGTGAGTTGACACCAGTAACAAGTTCCTGCCTCCATTCCCAGGTGGCAGACTTCTATGACACTGGACTCAAAAACTTATCCCACGTTGTGACAAGCATTTTAATTCCGTTGGTTCTAATGTGGATTTGTAGTTAAAACATAACTGTATCTTTTGTAATAGTTCTTTTTGGGTAGTTATTTTTTGTTTCTTTCTAGCCACGGAAAAATTATTTTATGAATGACCCCCGAATTTTTCAGTAAATTATGTATCGGTTCGTAAAACACAATTATAATTGTTATTCTCGCTAAAGTTCATAACCAATGAAAATGGTCCATATTTTACCTGTTTCGCTTAAATTTTTATGTAGAGCCGTTAATGAATGAATAAATGCAAAATGAATGAATAAATAAATAAAATGAATAAAAAACTAGTCATTGGGGGCACCGTAATACTTACCCATTGTGGATATGCATAATATAATATATGAAAATAAAACATGTATGAAATATTTATAAAATGCATTGCAATTTCAAAACAAAATTTAATCGTATATTTAAATTTTTTAATATACATAGTAATGCTCTATTAAATATAATGCGATACGTAACGTGCCGCAAAAAGACTTAAGAATCCTTGTTTATCCGCGCCAGCAAAATTTTAGTGTAAAATTTGCCTTGGAGCATTTTCCTGATTTAATAATGCACAAATTTCTGTTTTAAACAATTGTTGACAAACATTAAAAATTTCGTAAAAGGCTCTCGTCGCGAAGGATTTAATGAATTGCTGATGAACCAATTTTGACAAATTATATAAAACGCCAAGCTATTCAAGTAGTACCGAATTGTGTAACCGAAACATCCTTAAAACTCCAAAAATAACAATCATATTAACTAACAGTTTACTGCGTCGGATTAAGGGTCTCATTTTCAATTAAAATATATCTTTGAATTGAAATTGAAATACAGGGTCATGAGAAACTGAAAAATGTGGAAAATAGGCTTACAAATATCTCGGCAACTAATAATCCGATCGACTTCATTCTTTATGCAAAATTTGTGTTATTTTATTGCCTTTTACATCCACTCATTAAAATACAAAATTTCGAAAAACTTGATGTACCTTTCATCAGAACGAATTTTTCGAGAGTCCGAAAAAAATAGTTCCGAATAATCGAGGTTACTGATATTAAATAGGCTTCGTTCCATCCTTACATACTAAGAACATACAAAGTTTCAAGTCTCTATCTCAATTTGTTCGGGAGATAGAGCATTTACAAACACACAGACGGACGGCAAATTTTTTTTCTGGAAATAAAAATGTTTTTCGGAATCTGTAGTAAATAAAATATGTAAATCTGCCAAAAATTTTTTTTCGATTTTCAAAACGATTGCAAGATTTACCCTATGCTACGTATAATGGGTAAATAATAATAATAATAAAAAAGTCAATTTTGATTTAAAAATATAAATTTTAATTTAAAAAATTTAAATATTAATAATGTTTGAAGATCGATATATTTTCTAAAAAATGTAATTCTTTTTAATTTTTAACCGACTTCCAAAAGGAGAGGAGGTTATCAATTCAACGCGTATGTATTTTTTTTTTTTATGTATGTTCACCGATTACTCCGAAACTATCCAACCAATTAACTTGATTTTGGTGTTAAATGAGAGAGCTTGCTCTCGAATTGGTACCACTTCCGTTTCATAGAAATTGGTTCAGTACTTTTTTAGTAATTAGGCAAAAACTAATAAAATCAGTAGTAATATGGATGTCGAATAAATTTACCGATGCCAGGATGGCCGAGTGGTCTAAGGCGCTTGATTTAAGATTTGGTCTTCGAACGGTAGTGTGGGTTCGAACCCCACTCCTGACGTACGTGTACACAATAATTTTTTCCGTATTATAATTTTTAAATATTTATTTAACAAGTTAAATACTAATTATGCTATTAGGAATATTTTGTATTTAACCGTTACCACAGAGTATCACAGATTTTTTATTAACTCAATACTTTATCAGTTTAAAAGTACTCAAAAAGAGAATAGACTTGCGAAAAGTAACATGACATTGAATAAGTTCTCTGAAGAGGATGAAGTCCGGACAGCCGAGCGGTCTAAGGCATCAGATTTCTGGATTTGAAAGAGAGTGTGGGTTCGAACCTCACTCCTGACATATGTGTATAGTATACAAAAAAATTTTCCGTGTTACATATTTTTCTAAGAGACTTCAAAAAAGGAAAGGATGTTATCAATTCGGCGCGAATGTAATTTTTTTTATGTACGTTCACCGATTACTCCGAAACTATCCAACCGATTAATTTGTTTTTTGTGTTAAATGAAAGAGGCTACTCTTCCATTGGTACTTCTTCCATTTCATTGAAATTGGTTCAGTACTTTTTTAGTAATTAAGTAAAAACTAATAAAATTTGTGATTTCTTGCAAACTAAAAGTAACATGGACGATGACTAAGCTCGCCGAATGGAGTACAGTCAGATGGCTGAGCGGTGTAAGACAGCAGATTTAATTTCTGGTTCTTGAAAGAGATCGTGGGTAAGAACCCCACTCCTGACATACGTGTATGGTTTTTAGTGATTTTTATTAACTGACTTCAAAAACTCGTTAACTTTTAACTAAAAAGAGAAAAATAAACTTTTCTCGCAAAAATTGAACCGACTTCAAAAGCTACTGCAAAGTGAAAAATATTTTTTTTACAGAATAGTATTAAGAAATTAAATTAAGAGCGTAGTATTTATCATGCGTATTGTTATATTTATGTAGATTAATTTGATTTTTTGAAGTCGGTGCCAGCCAAGCCAAGTTCAAAATTAAAATTAATTATGAAATGCAAATCGTAAAAGAATAAAGTTAAATTTTTAACTAAATATTAAATCGTAAAAAAACTCGTTGATACTTGGATACGTGTCTATTGGAAAATTACATGTAACTTGGCTTGGCTGGCACCGACTTCAAAAAATCAAATTAATCTACATAAATATAACAATATGCATGATAAATACTACGCTCTTAATTTAATTTCTTAATACTATTCTGTAAAAAAATTATTTTTCACTTTGCAGTAGCTTTTGAAGTCGGTTCAATTTTTGCGAGAAAAGTTTATTGTATGTAAAGACAAACAAAATCTTAATTTGGCGCCCTCTCTGCAACCCCTAGGGTAATCACTTGGTTTCAGGCTGTGAGAAATTTTTATGCAAATTCCATACATATACATTTTTTATGTAAGACAAAAAAAATCTTTATTTGGCGCCCCCTCTGCAAACCCTAGGGAAATCCCTTGGTTTCAGGCTGTAAGACATTTTTATGCAAATTCCATACATATACATTTTTGTATGTAAGACAAACAAAATCTTCATTTGGCGCCCCCTCTGCAACCCCTAAGGAAATCGCTTGGTTTCAGGCTGTGAGACATTCTTATGCAAATTCCATTACATTTTTGTATGTAAAGACAAACAAAATCTTCATTGGGCGCCCCTCTGCAAACCCTAGGGAAATCGCCTGATTTCAGGCTGTGATTTATTCTTATGCAAATTCCATACATATAAATTTTTCTATGCAAGGCAAACAAAATCTTCATTTGGCGCCCCCTCTGCCAACCCTAGGGAAATTACTTGGTTTCAGGCTGTGAGACATTTTTATGCAAATTCCATACATATACATTTTTGTATGTAAGACAAAAAAATCTTCATTTGGCGCCCCCTCTGCAACCCCTAGAGAGATCGCTTGGTTTCAGGTGTGAGACATTCTTATGCAAATTCCATACATATACATTTTTGTATGTAAAGACAAACAAAATCTTATTTGGCGCCCCTTCTGCAAACCCTAGGGAAATCGCTTGGTTTCAGGCTGTGAGACATTCTTATGCAAATTCCATACATATACATTTTTGTATGTAAAGACAAACAAAATCTTCATTTGGCGCCCCCTCTGCAAACTCTAAGGAAATCGCTTGGTTTCAGGCAGTGAGACATTCTTATGCAAATTCCATACATATACATTTTTGTATGTAAAGACAAACAAAATCTTCATTTGGCGCCCCCTCTGCAAACCCTAGAGTAATCGCTTGGTTTCAGGCTGTCAGACATTCTTATGCAAATTCCATACATATACATTTTTGAATGCAAAGACAAACAAAATGTTCATTTGGCGCCCCCTCTGCAACCCCTAGGGAAATCGCTTGTTTTTTGGCAATGGTCGATGAAGTACAGTTTCACACAGAAGAGTGTTTTTGAGTAGAGACTGATTTATTTAATGACAGAATGCATAAAGATACACTCGGTTCAGTTTTGCTTTTGAATTTTCCATTTGTGAGATCTTTTTATTCAAATTCGATATATATACATAAATTTTTGCATATAAAGACAAAAAAAAAAAAATATTTTCATTTGGCGCCCCTACGCTTTCTGTTCTGGCACCCCGGTACAGATGATTGGGGGGGCAAGTGCCCCCCCGGGCCCCCCCGACGCTACGCCTATGGGTACAACATATTTACAGATGTTATCAACATCCATGCACACATAAACATTTATAGACAACTCCAAATCATTCTTGAAACAGTATAATTTATAAAAAATGCAATAACTTTTTTTTTATTCACTCACAAATTTGTATTATTCACATACTTTGACATGAAGCCGTTGGTAAATTGCTTATGTCATCCATTTTGGAAATGTCTCATTTTCAAAGTCACATGATTACTCCTTTTTTAAACATGTAGCACATCTATTGCTAATATAGGACACTATGATGCATCTCAATAGCGATAGCAGCAATTTATGCATTTATTATAAATTTTGGGGGGTAATTTTGCCTTTTGCTTCAATGTACCCAAATGGGTACTCCAGGACTGAAGAGGTTAATTTAGATAAATGGGTTTTTCATGTAAAATTATCAGATTTCATTCAAATATTAGACATAGGATCACTTTGATGAGGACACCTTCATGATCAGCTTTGCAAGATTACTAGATAAGTCTAAGAAGAGGGAAATGGGAGGTAACTCCCCTCCTCCTTTCTTAATTTAGTTTAATGGGTTTTTCATGCAGAATTTACTGATTTGTTTCAAAATTTGGATATAGTTTCATTGTGATAAGGCACTCCCCTGATTTTTGGGGGGGATTTCATTGAATAAGTATAAATGGAGGATCAGTGGGACTAATCCTCTTAATTTAGGTAAATGATTTTTCTTGCAGAATTAACTGATTTACTTTAATATTTGGATACAGGTTCATAGTGATAAGATACTTCCCTAATTTGCTGTGGGGTGCTTTTGTTAAACATAAAAGGGATACAGGCGATTACCCAACCCCCCCCCCCCCCTTAAATTTGATAAATGAGTTTTTAAGTAGAATTATCCGATTTGCTCTAAATTTTGGATGTGCATTCTTTCTGATAAGGCAAATCTCTGAATAATTTTGGAAGTTTAATGGTTAAGTATAAAGAAGGGGAATAACTCCTCTTAAATTAGATAAATGGGTTTTTATGAAGAATTATTCAATTTGCTATGAATTTTGTATATAGCTTTTTTTATGTGATAAAGCATATCCCCGGTTAGTTTAGGGAATTCAATGATTAAGGATAAAAAGGGGAAATGGGAGGGAAGCTATCCTCCCCCCCTTAATTTGTTTTCCGAACAGCATTAACCCTTGAAAATATGAGGCTGTAATATACAATTAGTATGCTTAGCCTGTGAGTTCAATGCCATCAGTTAAACTGGGCAATATTCTTTTTATTGTAATTTTTTTCATAATCATTTTATACAGTGAATTGACGGTTCGTGCAGCAATGGCAACTTTGTATCTAGCTAAAACTGGCTATTTGCAAACAGCTGATGTATGGCAGAATAACAAAAAATATTGATTTTAATAAATATCATGATCGAGATTAACTCATTCTTAATCTAATTAATTGACTGCAGCAAAAACTCTAGATTAAAATCAATGTTGGTATAATTTTGAACTAACAATATTGAAATAGTATTAATATTTGTAAATGTTTTTTGAAAATTGAGATCTATGAAATAGAAGAGAGTTTTGGCATTGGTGCATCAAATTAGTTATTTTCGTGACTTCATTATAAATATTTAAAATTAAAAGTTTTTTTTTTCTTTTTGCTTATAAATTTCAAAGTGATTTAACTTAAAATAAAATTAAATGTAGCTTAAGGTAAAGAGTATTAAATAATTAAAACATGGAAAAAAAATCATCAATTAAACATATGTTGGAGATAACTCTTCAACCATTGGTATAATAGTACGACATTTTATGTTTACATTATAAAAAGATGCTCTGTATTTTTTTGTGAAAATATTTTATAATTATAGACATATTAATAAACGTGTAAAATTTGTTGTAAAAACTATCAGCATTTCATTGTACAAATTATTAGCAATTATCAACAGTTCATTGACAAATAAGCAGAGTATTTAAATGCTTGAATTGTATTTTTTATTCAATATTATAAATATACAAATATAGGGTTTGAATTTTGGGACGGGATGGCAGGATTCATGCCCTAAAAGATATCGTGGGCAAAACATTCCTGTAAAACAAAACAAAACAAAAAACTTTCGAAATTTATTTTTTTATTTTATTTTATTTTTTTGTGAAATGACGATCGAGTCTCAGGACTGACCGATTATCTTCGTGATATTTTCTGCTATCGTTTGACAAATCTCACAGTTTGCTCTTACAACAGTTATACAAAATTCATGATTGTTAATCTGCATTTGATTAAAAAGTTTTGTAATTTTTCTCGCAAATTTTTCTTGCTTGCTTGTCCTACAAAATGTTTTAATTTTTTTTTTCTCTGGTGACTAATTGGCAAATTTCTCAATTTATTTCTCTCAACTGATTGACAAACTTAGTTATTTTATTCTGCAACTGATCGGCAAATTTTCACTTTTTGTTTTGGTGACATTCTGATGAAATCAGACATGCTACAGGCTCAGCAAGAAAAAAGCTGAACTTTCACGGCCTCACAGACTTTTGGCGAAATCTGCGTTTTTCTGCCATTTTTTAACGAAACTAGCGTTTTTCGCGACCAATTGACGAAAATTGCACTTTTTCTCGACCAGCCTTTTAAATGAAGTTTGCATTTCTTCAAAATCCTTTAGCGAAATTCGCACTATTTCGTCAAAATTTGCGTATTTTCCGCGATTTTTCGTCAAAATTTGCGTATTTTCCGCGATTTTTCGTCAAAATTTGCGTATTTTTCGTGATATTTCGTCAAAATTTGTGTTTTCTGCGATCTTTTGTCAACATATGTGTATTTTCTGCGATCTTTCGTTAAAATTTCCGTATTTTCCTCGATCTTTCGTCAAAATTTGCGTATTTTCCGCGATTTTCCGTCAAAATTTGCATATTTTCCGCGATCTTTCGTAAAATATGCATATTTCCCGCGATCTTTCTTCAAAATATGCGTATTTTCCGCGATCTTTCGTCAAAATTTGCATATTTTCCGCGATCTTTCGTCAAAATTTGCGTATTTTTCGCGATCTCTCATCAAAATTTGTGTGTTTTCTGCGATTTTTTGTCAACATATGTGTATTTTCTACGATCTTTCGTTAAAATTTCCGTATTTTCCTCGATCTTTCGTCAAAATGTGCGTACTTTCCGCGATCTTACGTCAAAATTTGCATATTTTCCGTGATCTTTCGTCAACATATACATATTTTCCGCGATCTTTCGTAAAATATGCGTATTTTTCGCGATCTTTCGTCAAAATTTGTGTGTTTTCTGCGATCTTTCGTCAAAATTTGAGTGTTTTCTGCGATCTTTTGTCAACATATGTGTATTTTCTGCGATCTTTCGTTAAAATTTTCGTATTTTCCTCGATCTTTCGTCAAAATGTGCGTATTTTCCGCGATCTTACGTCAAAATTTGCATATTTTCCGTGATCTTTCGTAAACATATACATATTTTCCGCGATCTTTCGTAAAATATGCGTATTTCCCGCGATCTTTCGTCAAAATTTGCGTATTTTTCGCGATTTTTCGTAAAAATTTGTGTGTTTTCTGCGATCTTTCGTCAAAATTTGTGTGTTTTCTGCGATCTTTTGTCAACATATGTGTATTTTCTGCGATCTTTCGTTAAAATTTCCGTATTTTCTGCGAACTTTCTACAAAATTGGAGCATCTTCCACGATCTTTCAATAAAATAGGATTACTTGACAAAATTAGAGTATTTTTCCGCAATCTGTTCACAAAAATCGTGTTTTCCCAGCAATTTTTTGACGAAAATCGCGTCGTGTTCGTGATCATTTAACAAAAATCGTGTTCTTTTCTCGCGATCCTCTGAAGAAAATAGTATTTTTTCTGCGATTGTTTGATGATTTTATAGTTTTTTCGATCCTTCGGAGAAATTTGCGTTGTTTCTGCAATCTTTTTTTTTGACAAGATTTGACGTTTTTTCCGATCTTTTGACGAAAACTGCTGTTTTTTTTCATGATCTTTTGAATAAATTTGCAATTTTTTCACGTTCTTTTGAAGAAATTTGCCGTTTTTTTCGCGACCTTTTGAAAAAATATTCCATTTTTCTTGATTTTTTTGAAAAAATTTGCCTTTTTTGCGACCTTTTTTTCATGATTTTTTGAAGAAATTTGCAGTTTTTTCGTGATTTTTTAACAAAAACTGCCTTTTTTCGTGATCTTCTGAAGAAATTCATTTTTTTTTTCAATATCTTTTGAAGAAATGTTCTGTTTTTTCGTGATTTTTTGATGAAATTTGCCATTGTTTCGTGATCTTTTTACAACTGCTGTTTTCTCGTGATTTTGTTCACGAAAACTGACGTTTTTTCGCGATCTTTTGAAGAAATTTGATGTTATTTCAAAATCTTTTGAAGTAACTTGCCGTTCTTTTACGATCTTTTGAAGAAATTTGCTGTTTTTTCGTGATTTTTTGACTAAAACTGCTGTTTTTTCGTGATTTTTTGACTGAAACTGCCGTTTTTTCATAATGTTTAAAGAAATTTGTCTTTTTTTGTGATTTTTTGAAGAAAATTGCCGTTTTTTATGATTTTTTAAAAAATGTGCCTTTTTTCGTGATTTTTGACGAAATTTGCTGTTTTTCCGGGATTTTTTGACAAAAACTGTCGCTTTTTCGTGATCTTTTAAAAAATTTGCCTTTTTTGCGATGTTTTGAAGAAATGTGCAGTTTTGTGCGATTTTTGGATAAAATTCACGTGTTTTTCTTGATCTATGACAAAATTGATTTCTTTTTGAAGACTATTTGTCGAAATTCGCGATACATTTTATGTCCAAATTTTTGGATTTAGAACCGAATTTTTTTAATTTTTGCTAAATTTTTAACAGTTGAAAAATAGTCTGCAGACCTTCCAAAGAATCTGCGACGTGCGTCGCAGCGTTGCGTTGATTCTGCTCCTGGGAATTTCATCTACTTATAATAGTCCAAATCAAGTGATTGTAATAAAAAACAACGGATTGATTCCATCGCTTTTCATATACAAAGTTTCCATTTAGATTAAAATATTAAAATTATTTGTTTTAATAAAACTACATAAAAGTTGCCATGCTCATAAAGAATTCTTGATACTTTTATGCTATCTGGTGCAAATCTCGCCAGCAGATTTTTAAAATTCTTCATGTGGTAATTAGAACAATGATTTGAAGTTGAAATTAAATATCATGGTTTGAGGCATTATTTAATATTTTTCTCTTTATTTCATTAAAAAAAGAAAAGAAAAATGTGAATTTTAGATGTTTCAGTTTTAAATGAAAAGGTTATATTTTTAATGATATACAAAGAAATGTGATGGGAACAAAGTTTGGCGATTTATCATGTGTGCCCTGCTAATACAAAAAATACAGAGCCCTTGATTTCTTTATCATAATCTTCCAAATTGGAGAAAGATTGAGGAAATAAATGGAATTATGAATAAAAGAACATGGTACACTGCTTAGCATACATTTCAGGGAAACCAACTAGTAACCAAGGGCAGGTTGGTTGGTTGAATGGATTTTAATGGCGCAAGGTCCCTTTGGGGACATGCTGCGCCAAGAACAAGGTAATGTATAAATTATAAGACAAAGTAAAAAATTGTATTAAATAATTATATTAGAAAGGATAATATGAGTAATGTGATGAAACATGTGATTAAAATGCAATTAAAAATTGACAGTGAAATTAAAATAGAGAGGTTAAAAAACTAGTTAAAATCTTACGAACAGTAAGGTAAAAAAACAAGAAATATTAAAAGCCAAATACCATATAAACTCAAATATATATAAAACGCAGATTAATCATATCAATCAGGTACAAATTCTTCAAGTATTGTATTTTCATCATCATCAGAGTCATACAATGACTCGGATTCCATAGCTTCTGCCACATAATACTGCATCTGTTTAGGGTCCTTTATATTACGAATACATGGGCTGATGTCAGATTTCTTCTTCCCCCTCCCAACAGTCTTCCACTGTGGGGAGGGTGGCGTAGAGGTTTTCTTTTTTACTGATTGTGCACATGACTTTTGTACTGAATTCTGTTTTCTAAGAGTATCTGGCAAATATGGTTTTTTTGTACTTGTAACTGATTTCGTCTTAGTCTGGGGTTCAGGTAACTTTTTCGATAGATCTGGTGATTTGGATGATTCTTTAGATTGAGCTAGTAATTTCTGTCATCGTTTTTCTAGATTGATTATTTTAACGGGTTCTGAAGAAGGTGGCCAAATTTCTAATTGTGGGTTCCCAGAACATTTAGTAGGAAGGCATATGTCACGGGATTCTTTGATTGGGGTGTTAGTTGATTGAGTTTTAAGTGAATTATTACCTGATAGACAAGAGGAGTCAGTCTGAGTGCCAATGTGCCCAACAGATTTTAATTGTCGTCTGAGTAAACTGGAGTAAGATACTCCGACAGATGGCATTCTGGACTCAACAAGTTTGCGAGCTTCAGGATAGGAAATTTTCTGGGTTATTTTAATAGCAAGTATCTCTTTTTCTCGGTTCCAGTTTGGGCAAGTACGGGAATATGCTGGATGGTCACCTTTACAATTTATACACTGTTCAGGATTATTGCAGTTTTTATTATTATGGCGAACTTCAGCACAACGTACGCAAGTTTCAGAGCCACGACATGTTGTGTTTGTGTGGCCATAACGTTGGCATTTAAAACAACGAAGGGGGTTAGGGATATACGGTCGGACAGGACAACTTAAGTAGGCAGCTTTAATTCTGGATGGTAAATTTGGGCTATTGAAAGTAAAAATTACGTGCTTTGTGGGAAGCACTTGTTCATTTCGACGGATTGTGATTCGACGTGCATCTATAACATTTGATCTTTTAGGTTTTCTAGAAGTTCTTCTCGTGTAGAAAATAAAAGTTCAGGTTCAGATATGACTCCACGAGTTCTATTTAAAGTTTGATGTGCTTGAACTGAAACAGAAAATGTACCTATTGTGTTTGAATTTGACAGAAGTTGTGACTGCCTGGCTGAAGTGACTTCAACCAGTAGATCACCAGACTGAAGCTTTTTGAGAGAGTGGCTATCACCCAAAACAGAGTGGAAAGTTTTAGCTATTAAAAACGGTGACTTTTTTTGAAAGAATTATTATTGAGACTATCAGTATGTTTGATTATGAAAAATTTTGTGAATGAAATGTTCTGTACAATTTGTTGCTCTCCACATGGGAGAGATATAGAAGGAATTGAATTATTTCCATCCATATTGTAAAAAATAACAATTCGGACCCCGGCCGCACCACTCACTACCGAGCCCAACAAGGGGATGCACAATCGTGCACCAGTGCTAACCAGGGCCTATACGGTCACAAGACAATCCTATGTCAGTCTCCACCCTTAACGAGATGACTAGTAATTGCTAGCTCACTTGATCCCTAAAGCCAGAGACAAAAGTCAGCTGACCAGCCGATTGGTGCATACGGGACCAATATGCACCTCCCGTCTACCTGAAGCAGAGGCCAAAGCAGTGTGTTGGTTTCTCTCAACTGCCAGGATCCCCCTTTCCAGGGACACAGGTCGCCATGCACGGCCAACACGTGGGTGGTTTACAATTCTCCATGACTCGATATACAGGATGATATCGGCTCATGCAGAATTGCCCTCACCTCAGAAGAGGAAACCACAATGAGAGTGAAACAAAGATGAAAGGAAGACCAGGAGTAAGAGGAAAAGGAAAAGAGAAAGATCACTCAGGTACCCGGGGTTGGGAAGCCCGTGAATACCTAAAGAAGGTATTCCCCTGGGGGAAACCAAGGGCAGGAAGTTAAAAATATTCAAGTTGATATATCTTGCACTTATTCAATAATATCAATCTGATTTCACAGAAAAATATGTATGTTTACTTTTAGCAAAAGCTGTAGAAAATATAAGTCTATGTATTGTTTTTGGCAGCCGGAGACAATATCTTTTTACTAATAATACATCAGAAATTAGCTTTTCAGCACATATATCTGCTAATTTCTTTGGTCCTTCAATCAGAGAAGAAGTTTCTGTATCAGGATCAAGAGTAATCCATAAGAGATCATAAAGTGTAATGTGAGCCATACTGTCAATCTGAAATCAAGAAAAAAAAATTCTCATAATAATAATAATAATAATAATATAGACAGATTTATTATTAGCAGTATATTAAAAAATATTCATTAAAGTTTTATCACAATCAACTATTACACACAAAGTTCAGAAGAATGCCAAGGTTAGAAGATCACTTTTACAGAAATATAAAAATTAAAGTGGTTAGTATTCCTGAGTGGTTATTAGTTGTATGTATGAATGCTTTATGCACATAAAAATATCATTGGATGCAGCGATCTTTCTGTATTGTAATCCCAAATAACACAAAGTTCATAAAAGTGACAATCACTACACTGCACATGCACATACGAATGGCTCATACATATAAAAACAAAAGAAGAACATCATTGGATGCAGCATCCTCACTGTATTGGAACCCTTCCCAAAAATACAAGAAATTCAGAAAAAAAGCTTCAATTCTTGAAGTGTCAATTAGAGGTCTGCACGGGCCGGGCCGATATTCAATAATGGCATTTGGGTCGGGCACGGGCCTTAATTTTTTTCCTGGAGTATCGGGCCGGGCCTTAGAGGTCTGCACGGGCCGGAATTTCCAGGCCCGGGCCCTGCCCGGCCCGTTGTAAAACTCAAAAGATCGGCCCGAGCCCGTTCAAATTTTTATACTTTAGGCCCGGCCCATAGAGAAATCAGGGAAAACAGGCCCGGCCCGTTACAATTTCTATGATTTCTAAAAAATTCAGATTTTTATCATATAATTAAGATTTTTTTAAAGAGTACTGCATACATAACTATGGAATGATTTTACAGTATATTTATCAGGAAATACACATTAGTAACATTAATGATTACTAAGATTCTTAGGCTTTCAACATTCAAAAAAAGATTCATTAAAAAATTAATATGGCTTAGAATAAAAGAAAAAAAAATTTAAAAACATCGTAACTTTTGAAGCTGTTTAATAAAGGAAGATTTATAAAAATATTTCTATATCATTTTATTAAAGATTTTAAATCCAAATTCATACGTTAATTCAAAGAAGCTCCTTTCTGATACATTTCTAAATTCATTTTTTTCTCAGAAATGCATAAGATTAGCAGGTGTCTTTATTCAGAAACTATATAATCAAATGGCATTATCCATTTTTTGATACAAGCAATTTAAGAACACTGCAAGCAAATAAAATATTGTCATAGTTAGCATTTTAAATAGAATTTCCGGAAGCGATAGCATGGGAAGGGAGACAAACCTGCAACCATTTGAGAAACTATTGTATCTCAACAAGGTTATACAAGTATTTTATTTACCAAAAATGAAAAACGCTATTCGATTCCAAATCCCTTCAATAGTCAGGTTTATCACTTTTATATTTTTACAATTAAAAATTAATGTAAAAATGTGTCAAACTTTTGCGTTATTGAAAAATTAATTTAAAAACCATCAAGAAGTATATATCCAAAGATTAAGCTAACATAAGTTCTTTATCGCTGTTCATAATTTTACAAATTATGTTGTCTGCCTTACAGATCTTGAGAACAATTAAGTCTTCTTTCGGTCCGGCAAGTCTATATGTAGAAAAATAATGCCTTGATCTCCATTTTGATCTTGGCCCTGCACGAGTCAATTTAAAAAATATTAAAATGGGTTACACACAATGTAACTGTCCGATGGCGATCTCTACACTGCACAAGTTAAATTTTTATATTGATGCTGTCAAACTAGTATGGCTCATGACGCACATTTATATTTATTCTCGTTAAAACCATTTTAGTTGAAAAGAGGTTTATATTTTATCGTTTATGCATAAATCTACAAAACGGGCCGGTAGGCCCGGCACGGCCCGTTCAATTTTTTTGCTGGCCCGGCCCATTTATTTTGTTTATCCGCCCAGCCTGTTGAAAAAAACATTCTAATTCTGCTGGCCCGGCTCGGCCTGTTAGTAAATTTGAAACGATTCCGCCGCGGGCCGGGTACGGGCCAAGCCCGTGCAGACCTCTACCGGGCCTAACTTTTTTTTCCGTATGAAGCTGAGACTGATTTCATTCTTCTTAGTCTTCACAGTCCAAAATAATCAGTTCCTGTTGAATCTTCCTACATCAAAATCTTTTTCTCAACTGTTCATAAATCAGTAACATTTGGCTTGGTCCAAAAATTTTTGTACAAAAAGGCATGCATTTTTAAGTTGTCATTATTCTACAATTATTAAGATATATTATACAAGTACATTGTATTATATACTATATTGTATTATACATTATACTATACTATACTACTATTGTATATTGTATTGTATTATGTATATTATATTATAGAAGAATTTATTCCTTTTAAAGAATCGTAGATTACAAGGCTTTTAAAATAGAATTAAACAAATAAAAAAATGATTATGACAGAATTTTCTTTTAAACTGAAAACTGTAAATTTCTTTTAAACTGTTTATCCATGCGAAATTAATACAACAATGCAAGAGAAAAAAAATACATTAAACATTTACATCTGATAAGAAACGGATGTATTTTTTTCTTTCAAATGTGATTCCGTCTTAGGAAATTTTTCTTTAGCCATATACCATTTTTTAGATTTTTTTTTTTTTTTTTTTTTTTTGACTGCATTACATGGAATATGGATTAATAATGTTTATGATAACTGAAACATTTACATATAAGAAACAAAGGTTCATTAAAAGCGTAAATTTCGCAGCCTACAAACAATTCTGCATAAATGGAGATTGTAAACATGGAAAAAAAAAAAAAAAGACTAAGATAAGTTTTTTTGGTCGGAACTCTTCCGTAAGAGTAAAGATCAATGTTCTGTAGAAATTCACTGGAGCCGGGCCAGAATTTTAACTTTTTTCCAGACCGGGCCGAAATTTTAAGTTTTGGGCCGGGCTCGGGCCTGGAAATTTCAGCCTGTGCAGACCTCTAGTGTCAATTATCAGTATTCAGTATCTTTCAATAATAAAATTTACAATATATTAATAAAAAGAAAAAAAAATCTTGGATATTTATTTACATTGTTTTTCTTAATTATCTATTTGGGCTAGTAGATAAATATTTGTGGTATCAGTTGAAACTTAACTAAATTACATAACTATGCATTGCAATAATTTTTTTTTTTTTTTTTAATATCATGATTCCAGCAGCAGAATTTTTTTCTGCAGACTATAACACAAGTAGAAACTTTAAAAATAGTCTGCAGAATGTAAGGGAAAATGGCCCTCTTTCCAGTCCCTTGCATTACATTAGATGCACTCAAATCTCACAAGTATTTAACATAGGAATGCACCGAGTAGCACTTTGGCCGAGTAGCCAAGTACTCGGCCATTTACTACTCGGCCGAGTACTGAGTAGTTGTGTATAAGAAAGAACTATCAATGCACATGAAGTGAGTTTTAAGAGTAACATGTCTGTGTAAATATAATAAACATACTTCTTTAACATATAATCATATATTTTTATTAACTTTTAAATAATTTCTAATTAACTAATTTGAAATGTAATTATACATCCTTTAAAGATAATTTTTTTAATTTCAAACAGTTTAAAACAGTAGCATTATTTAAAAAAAAAAAAATTGAAAATAAAAGTGATACATAAAAATTAAATTCAACCAATGCAAATTAACTGATTCTTCAATTTAGAAATTCATTTTGATACTGGAAATCTGTATCAAGAATGATTATTGGTTGCTGTAATTTTGAATAATTCAAAGAACTGATGTTAAAAGTAATGATGTAAGCTTGCATTATTCACAATATGCAACTTACAATAAAATCAGGCTTATTGCCTAAAAAGCTATTTTAGACATGTTAGCTATAGCTAGAAACATTGTAGGAGGATTTTGACTATTCCATATAGTTGCATGCTCAAATTTTGAAAAGGTTCAGTTTCCTTGCCTGGATCCAAAAAGATTAATTATTAGAGTAATTAACTGTAATAAATTATAAGATAGAGCTCAAAATATAATATATTGAAAATGTTGTATGAATTAAAACAGCCTTTATGCTGCTGAAAGTAAGATAAATTTAATCACAATTTAGTAGCAATTATTGTGAAGTGTAATGAAATTGTTATTTTCATTCAGAGTAATCATAACATTGATGAGCTCAAATGAATTGATTCCCATATTAGGAGTTAAACTACCAATTAAAACATTCCTACATTATTTGGAAAAAGAAAGTTTCAGTCATTTTAATTGTGGTACAATGAAAGACGGATTAAAAGTGAACTGGAGGGAAGAATTTGCATTTGTGTCTTTTTTTAACTTTTCCATATTTTATAGACATTTTTATGTATTAAATAAAATATTTTTTGAATAATTGCAAATATTATACATTTATATTCAAATAACTTTAACAAATCAGTTATAAATTCATTTGTCTTCAATAATATTATAAATAAATCAAAAAATATTTAATTTAAAGCACCAAAATATTTTATTTCTTCTTGCAAATTAGTTTCAGTAGCCACAGCATACCGTCATCAATGCAAAATATGATGATGATGGTATGCTATGGTGACCAAAACTAGCTTGCAAGAAGAAATTAACTATTTTAGTGCTTTAAACTTTAATTTATTCATTTGTAATGTATTGTGCCAAATAATTTCTCATTGTAATGATAATAAATGCTTAGAAATTAAATCCTTACAACTACTTGGTAAGTACTCGGTACTCGGCCCAAATTTTGGCCGAGTACGCCGAATACCGAGTACTCGGTACGGCCCTAATTTGTGATTAGCATAAAAGAAAAGCACTTTTAAAAATAAGTTACTTTTATCATCAGAATTTTTAACGCAATCATACATAGTCCAAAAAGTGGAAAAAATCCACTCCTGACACTATGTTTTTCTTTTTAATTTACTTTTTTTCCAGGCCTCATTGATGAAAATTGCGTTTTTGGGGGGATCTTTTGACAAAATTTGCAGTTTTTGTGCAATTTTTTTTATGAAATTTGCCATTTTTCCATGATCTAGTGAAATTTGCCTTTTTTTACACAATATTTTGATGAAATTTGACATTTATTTGCGATTTTGTGACAAGAATTTGCAGGTTTTTTTCGCGATACCTGGAGAAAATTTGCGTTTTTTCACAATCTACTTATAATAAAAAGCATCTTCAGAGACTATAGGAACGGTTCTGGCATAAGCCACTCCAAACTGGATATCGACTGCAGCTAGACGCCATGTTAGGCTTAGCTGAAAACAAATGCTAAAATGATTGTTTTAAAATTTCTTACATTTGAAATAATGTTTGTTCAGCATATTTTCATAAAAAACCCAATTATAATACATAAAGATAGCAGCGGAAGTGTGAACTGATAAGTTTTTAGTCATTTAAAAGTATGATTGTATATTATCGGCTCAAAGCGCCTTTTTACGCTGATCTCACAAAACTTTAGTGCTGCCATCTATGATCTAACAAAGGACTCGCAAACCTGTTTTTAAACCGTTGTCCTACATAGCTATTGCAGACTTTTTAAATTTAGTTTTATTAATTTTTTTAAGATGCTAGCATAAGACGCTTATTTTTTAAAATTTTGTTTTCTATTATAAATAAAATAAGCTTTTCCCCCCCTTCAAGTTGTAATGGATGTATCACATATTATCATAGTTGCATTAATATAATTGAAAATTATACTTTCCACATCCTCTTAAATCAAAATTTTATCTGCTTTGATGTAATTAATATATTTAGTGCATGATATGGAATAGATGACTTATAGATGTGCACCACCATTTTTTTCGTGCCAAAAAGCCGTTTTCAAAAACGATCGGCAAATTGAAACTGCATGGGAAACCTGTTTTCAAATACAGTGATCACTTTCAAAACTCCTGAAAAATTGCATTTTTGTAAATATAAAAAATGAATAATTTACACTATGTCACGCAGCCCCCTAAAGCCCCCGTTTTTTATTTTTATTTATTTATTTATTTTTTCAGGAGATAAAATATAAAATATTTAAGTGATCGCCATATTCCAAAACGAATTATTTTGCTAATAATAACGTTTTATTTTGCAAATTATTATTATTGTTGTAATAAATACTGCTCTTGATTTTGAAATTAAAATTTGTTCAAAAACTAAAAATCAAATAAAAAAACTAATAATATTTTATTATTTGTATTTGTAGAAATTTATTGCTATCTTTAAAATGTGCTTTTCTACAATACAAACTCTTCAATAATAAAATCTTCATTCTGTTTGTTTGTCTGAAGTATTATGAAATATTTTATCTGCTTTGATGTAATTAATATATTTAGTGCATGATATGGAACAGATGACTTATAGATGTGCACCATAAACTTAGCTATTTTTTTTTTCATGCCAAAAAGCCGTTTCCGAAAACGATCGGCAAACTGAAACTGCATGAGAAACCCGTTTTCAAATACAGCGATCACTTTCAAAACGCCTGAAAAATTGCATTTTTGTAAATATAAAAGAAAATAATTTACACTATGTCATGGGGGGTGGAGCCCCCCCCTTAGCCCCCCTTTTTTTTGGGAGGGGGGAAATTTAAATATTTAAGTGATCGCCATAAAAATCAAATAAAAAAGAAAAAAAAAAAAGGTTTTATTATTTGTATTTGTAGAAATTTATTGCTATCTTAAAAATGTTCTTTTCTACAATACAAACTCTTCAATAATAAAATCTTCATTCTGTTTGTTTGTATGAAGTAGTATGAAAATGAAATGCAAGTGAAAATTCCGTCATTTTTGACGGGGTTATATACTAGTCTTTTAATAATATTTGTAATTTTTTTCAGGATTTGTTTACAAAATTTGCCTTTTTTTTAATCTTTTGATGACACATGCCATTTATTCGTGTTTATTTTGACAAAATTCATGTTTTTTCTTTTTCTTTTTTTTTTTTTTTTTTTTGTGATACTTGGAGAAAATTCACTTTTTTTTTTTTTTCAATCTGCTTTTGCAATTTTTTTTTTTTTTTTTGTTTTTTGTGATGCTTTGAGGAATTTTGTCATTTTCTGGCAATCTATAGACGAAATTTGTTGTTTTCTCATGATATATTTTTTAAAAATTTGCCGTTTTTCATAATCTGTTTACAAGATCTGTTTTTTTTTGGGGGGGGGGGAAAATCTTTTATCAAAGTTTGTCATTTTTTCAAGATCTTTTGATATTTTCTTGTGCTCCTTTGACAAAATTAGTGGGGATTTTTTTTCCGTGATACTTGGACAAAATTTGCATTTGGGATCTTTTGAGGAAATTTGTCATTTTTTTGTAGTCTTTTGATAAAATTTGCTGTTTTTTGTGATTTTTTGACAAATTTTGAATTTTTCATGATTTTCTGACAAAATTTGATTTTTTCACTTTCTTTGAAAGATTCACGAAATTTATTTATTTATTATTATTATTTATTCTTTTTGGATATCATTTGTCGAAATTCGCAATTACATTTTATGTCTGAATTTTCAAATTTACGACTAATTTTTAGGGATGCACCGGATACTGATTTTGCCGGATATCGGATACCGGATATCCGATTTGCCTGCCGGATCCGGATATCCGGTACTAAATATGTTTTTAGTTATGGTGAATATCTGTTTATTTCTTTAACCAATATCATCTCAAATAATAAATTGCAAACATGTTTCATACACAATTATAAAATTTTAAATGTATTGAAATATATTTTTCAGAAACTATATATCTTTGACTATCAGGGCTTGAAATTCAGGTTTTCCCAGGAGGAGAAAGTTTCCCTCATAACATTTGTAAATGCAGGGGAGTTAAACTATATAAGAGGGGAAAAATATTTTTTTAACCCTATTATTTTTTACTTGCCACTTAAATATTTACAATTTATACCAACGGAACAAATTTCCATTGAAATAATTTAAATCAACAACTCAAGATAATTATCCAAATTGTTTATTTTAATTAAAACAAAGGAAAAGAATCAAGCTTTATTTATATCATATCAGTTTTTCAATTTTTACTCAGTG
This sequence comes from Maratus speculifer, assembly GCA_964019185.1. NCBI lineage: Eukaryota > Metazoa > Arthropoda > Arachnida > Araneae > Salticidae > Maratus > Maratus speculifer. Next base: position 383,664,835 of record OZ025289.1, read on the forward strand.
TTATGGACAATTAATACCTGAGTTGCTAAATGAATTTTTTAATTTAGATTTTGAATGGATTAGAATGTTTTATAAGTTACACTTTTGACAAACAGAACAGAGCAACTTTTCTAATACATTAAGTTATTGGAAATACTTGTTTTTGATTTTTTCTTTTTAATTTTTTTTCTTAATTTTGTAAAATCTGGTGTGCATTGATTTTTAATTTGCTTGCGAGAATAATGCATGTAGGTGATTGTATCGTCAATATACTTCTGTGATTGTACATCACTTAGTGGAAGTATCATCAATACCATAATCCCTGGCATTTTAGCTAATTTAATTATGTTCAACAATACATTGGAATTTTAAACCCATAAGGAATTCCGAAAATGACATAGTCAGTATATTTCTTCTATTACATGAGAAATGGTTTATTTAAAAAAGTCATGTCCTAATTTCTGTGAACTACACACATCAACTATTTAAATGGTTTCCTTGAAGTTCATCATTTTTTTTTAATCATTTTAAAAACGGTTGTTATCGCTCGAGAATGGACCTTGTATTGTCTGCATTTTATTTTGTTTATGATTCGTCCAGGGATATTAATGTTTAATCCATGACGTACGTAATATATGACTCTTATTACATAAATCATGTTTTGATCATAAAAATGATGCTTTTAATGATTTTCAATAACTCATTGGGAAACATTTAAACATCTTGCTTTGGGCAATGGATGTCCATATTTTATTTATTTATTTTACGTACTTCTTTAAATTTAGAAGAATTTTTATTTGAATAGGAAATCAAAATTTCATTGTTAATAAAGAAGAGATAGAAAAGTTACAAAATGTGCAGGTGCAAATTATAAGATATGAAAAAAAAACAAATACAAACAGAAACATCGTATTTTAAACATAAAAAGAGGTATGATTATTGAGCCCACTGTTGAGGAAATGTGTGATGATTTTGAAAAATGAAGCATCTAATGTTGAACCATTGATTGTAAAAAAAAAAAATGTTTTCTTTTTTTCCAATGAGCAACACAAGATTTAATCTCATTTTGCTTAGTGCTAATTCCAGAAGCTCAGACTCTAGTGACCATTACTGATATTTTAGTTATTTCTTGCTTCGACACAGGAAAAAAATCGCAAAATATGTAAATCGGTCGTAGAAAAAATATTGCTTATTTTGTCCACCATGGCAAAGGTAAATTTTTAAAAAATGTTGTTTTGTCTGAAAAATTTTTAGAGGGAACTTGAACAGTGGAAAATATAGCGGAATTCATCAATCAATCACAGTAAATATCATGAAATTTGTATAATCTGTCACAAGGAAATGTGAAATTTATCAGCCAATAACAAAGACAAAACACAATTTTTTCAGCTGAACACAGGAAAATAATTGTTAATTTCATCAGAATGTCACAAAAACAAAAAGGGAAATTTGCCAACCAGTCGCAGAGTAAATAGCTAAATTTGTCAATCTGTTGTGAGAAATAAATTGTGAAATTTGCCTGTTGGTCTCCAGAAGAAAAAAAAAAAAAAAAATTGTGTGACGAGCAAACAAGAAAAATTTGTGAGAAAAATTACAGTGAGACGCAGAAGAACAATTTTGTATAATTGTCGTAAGAGCAAACTGCGAGATTTGTCAATCAATAGTGGAAATATCACGAAAATAGCCAGTCAGTCCTGAGACTTGATCGCCACTTCACAAAGAAAAAAAACTCTAAAAGTAATTTTTTTTTTAGAAACAGGAATGTCTTGCCCACAAGATTTTTTATGGCATGAACCCTGCCTGCCATTCCATCCTGAAATTCAAACATTTAAATACTCTGCCTATTTGTCAATGAACCGCTGATAATTGCTAATAATTTGTACAATGAAATGCTGATAATTTTTAGAACAAATTTTACATGTTTATTAATATGTCTATAATTGTAAAGTATTTTCATAAAGAAATACATAGCAGTTTTTTATAATGCAAACATAAAATGTCTTACTAATATACCAATGGTTGAAGGGTTATCTCCAAACACAGGTTTAATTTTTTTCATGTTTTAATTATTTAATACTGTTTACCTTAAGCTACGTTTAAGTTTATTTTAAGTTAAATCAGTTTAAAATTTATAAGCAAAAAAAAAAAAAAAAAAAAAAAAAAAAAACTTTTAAATATTTATAATGAAGTCACGAAAATAGCTAGTTGGATGCACCAATCCCAAAACTCTGTTCTATTTCGTAGATCTCAATGTTTAAAAAAATATTACAAAATATTAATACTACTTCAATATTATACCAACTTTTATTTTAATCTAGAATTTTTGCTGCAGTCAATTAATTAGATTAAGAATGAGTTAATCTCGATCATGATATTTATTAAAATGTATTTTTGTTATTCTGTTATACATCAGCTGTTTGCGAATAGCCAGTTTTAGCAAGATATGAAATTTCTATTGCTGCACAAACCGTTAATTCACTGTATAAAATGATTATGAAAAAAAAATTACAATAAAAAGAATATTGCCCTCTTAAACTGATAGCATTGAGCTCACAGGCTACGCATACTAATTGTATATTACAGCCTCATATTTTCAAGGGTTAATACTGTTCGAAAAACAAATTAAGTGGGGGGGATAGCTGTCCTCCCATTTTCCCTTTTTATACTTAATCATTGGATTCCCTAAACTAATCAGAGATATGCTTTATCACATAAAAAAAAAACCTATATCCAAATTCATAGCAAATTGAATAATCCTTCATAAAAACCCATTTATATAATTTAAGAGGAGTTATCCCCCTTTATACTTAACCATTAAACTTCCAAAACTATTCTTAGATTCGCCTCATCAGAAAGAATGTACATCCAAAATTTAAAGCAAATCAGATAATACTGCATAAAAACTCATTTACCAAATTTAAGAGGGGTTGGAGTAATCGTCTTTATCCCTTTTATGCTTAACAAGAACTTCTCAGATAATTAGGGAAGCATATTATCCCTATGAACCTGTATTCAAAAATTAAAGCAAATCTGTTAATTTTGCAAGAAAAATCATTTACCTAAATTAAGACGGGTAGTCCCACCAATCCCTCATTTATACATATCCAATGAACTCTGAAAAAAATCAAGGAAGTGCCTTATCACAATGAATCTATATCGAAATTTTGAAGTAAATCTGTAAATTCTGCATGAAAAACCCATTAAACAAGATTAAGGCGGGGGGGGGGGGTCACCTCCCATTTCCCCCCCTCTTAGACTTATCTAATGAACTTGAAAACTGATCATGGAGATGTCCTCATCAGAATGATCCTATGTCTAAAATTTGAATGAAATATGAGAATTTTGCATGAAAAACCCATTTATCTAAATTAAAGGCAGGGGTTAGCCCCCGTCCCCCTCTTTATATTTATCCAATGAACTCCCAAAATTAATCGTGGCGGTGCCCTCATCAGAATGATCCTATGTCTAAAATTTGAATGAAATCTGATAAATCTGTATGAAAAACCCATTTATCGAAATTAAGATTGGAGAATTAGCTCCCAGTTCCGTCACTTTATACTTATCCAATGAACTCCCAAAACTAATCATGGTGGTGCCCTCATCAGAAAAATCCTGTCTAAAATTTGAATGAAATCTGATAAATCTGCATAAAAGACCCATTTATCGAAATAGGGGTGGGGAATTAGCCCCCTGTTTCATCTCTTTATACTTATCAAATGAGTATCTAATACTAATCACAGAGGCGCCTCATCAGAATGATCCTATGCTTAAATTTTGAATGAAAATTGATAATTCTGAATGTAAAACCTATTGATATAAATTAAGGGGAAGAGTATTAGCCCCCTTTTCCCCACTTATACTTGTTGAAGGAATTCCCAAAATTAATCAGGGAAACACCTTATCAGAATATATCTATATTTAAAATTTCAAGTCAATCGGATATTTTTATCATGAGTTACTGCATTACGCATTTACATACATACAGAACAGGCGAGCACATAAGCTTCCACGATTTTTTGAGGAAATCTGCCGTTTTGTGAAATTTTGTGACGAAATTAGCCATTTTTTTGCACATCTTGCCGGAAATTAGTCGTTATTTCGCGATTTTTAACGAAACTGGCTAGTTTTTTTAGTGATTTTTTGACGAAATTACCCGTCCCACGAGACGCGTATGAGACTATTTTTTGCATAATTTATGCGCTATAGCGCGTTTGTATCATCACTGGAGGGTTGCTTTTTTTTAAATGTGGGCAAGAAGGGCGCTATTTTTTTTTAATGAATGACAAGAGGGACGCTAGTTTTTTACAATTTGAAAGTAAAGATACAATTTTCTAAAAGATATAATCGTAAATTCTTGAATTTATTAATCCGTTTAAATATAAATCGTAGGAAAGCTGGCAATTCTTTAAACTTTTGAGAATTACCTTTTACTCATTGATAGGGAACTTATTATAACATTTCATCTTTTGCATTGCAAACAAAAGTTTATAGGCATTGTTTGGGATCAAACAATTACTGTTATTCATCTATATTTGCTTTGCTGCATTCTACCGGATATCCGATAGAGAATTCGGATATCCGGTGATTGTGATTCGGATATCCGATGATATTTCGGATACTAAAAAATCAGCCGGATATCCGATGATATTTCGGATACTAAAAAATCAGCCGGATATCCGTTGCACCCCTACTATTTTTTTTTTTTTTTCCCTTAATTTTTGGAAATTATTGCCTTTTTGTTTCAGAACAGAACCTCCCTCATTTATAGTTTATAGTAAATTGTAGCTTCATCGGTCGCATGTGATGCGGTTCATATATTACAATGGCACATGCAAATAATTTTCAGCAAACATTTTCTTTTCTGAATTTTAACAATTGAAAAATAGTCTGCAGACGCTCTTGAGAATCTGCGACATGCATCGTGGCGATTCTGAGCCCAAGATCATGATATCACTGTTTAACGATGTAATTGTTATTTTAAATAATTAAAGAATAATAAATGAGTAAAATGTTATTAATAATATAAATAAACTCTGGATTAAACAAAAATGATACAACAAACAAGTTAACGAATCTGACACTGAAATCACAATTCAGTGTTTTTGGAATATTTAATCTGACAGTTTTTTAGTAAAAAATAATTTTTTTTTTAGGTAAAGTAGTCAATAGGAGAAATATCATATATACTTCATAATGTAATTAGATTTTCCTAAATTGATTTATGTATTTCTTTCAGTCTGTCGATTACCAAGATAAGAAATTTTACATTAAATTTATACTAAGAAGTGTTTTGTTTTAATTTTTATAACTGATCAGATTATTTAGCTAAGTATTTAAAATACTGAAACCCAGTAGCATGTTGTTGCCATGTTACCGGTCATGTGTTAGACTCCCAGTTGGGAAAGATTCACTAAACCTTTCATTCTTCATGGTCGACAAAAAGATTTCTAAGCTTGCTTGGGAAGTAAACACTGAGGGTCTTACATAAGGCCAAGCATCTGACAGGAAAACATATGCTATATAGCAACTTAGGACTCAGGATAAAATGAAGAGGTTTGAGTACAGTAGGTCTTGATGCTTCATGCATTGTATAGCCACACATTTAGTTTAGTTTTCATTTAAAAACTATGATAGAGTAAGTGATATTTCACTGCCATAAATTAACTGTCTAAATTATTTAGAATGTAAAATTATTAAATGCAAGTTATAAAAATTTTTAAAGTTTAAGATGGTTTTTAAGGTAATTTTAAGACTGTTAAGTGACCCTCCCTTGACCCTGTACTGTGCCTATGAAATAAAAATTAAATTTATTTAAAGAACAAAAATATGCACAATCAATAAATACCACCTGCTTATTATAAAGCTAAACTAGTCGTTCGGGGCCACCATGATACTTACCCATCATGAATATGCATAATATAATATATGAAAATAAAACATGCATAAACTATTTATAAAATGCATTGCAATTCCAAAATAAAATTTAAACGTATATTTAAATGTTTTTACTATACATAGTAATGCTCTATTAATGAATTGTTGATGAATCAATTTCGACAAATTATATCAAACACCAAACTACTCAATTTTTGTCAAATTACATAAAAAACCATCCTTATAGCTTCAAAAAAATTAATCATATTCACTAACAGTTTACTGTGTCAGATTAAGCGTCTCATTTCCAGTTAAAATATATCTTTGAATTGAAATTTGAATGAAATACAGAGTGACGAAAAATCGAAGAATGTGGAAAACAGGATTACAAATATCTCGGCAGCTAATAATCCGACTTCGTTCTTTATGCAAAATTTGTGTTATTTTATTGCCTTTTATGTCCATTCCTTAAAATAAAAAAAATTAAAAATTTTATATACATTTCATAAGAACGAATTTTTCCAGAGTCTGAAAAAAATGGTTCAGAATAATCGAGGTTACTGATATTAAATAGGCTTTGTCCCATTATTACATACTAAGTAAATACAAAATTTCAAGTCTCTATCTCAATTTGTTCGGGGGATAGAGCGGTTACAGACAGACAAACACACAGATGGCAATTTTTTTTTTCTAAAAAAATGGTTTTCGGAATCTCCAGTATCTGAAACGTGTAAATCCGTCAAAATTTTTTTCCAATTTTCAAAACAATTGCAAGACTTACCCTATACTACGTATGATGCATAAGTAAAAAATATGATTTTTGAGTGAGTATTGATGTTTTGAGTGGGTATTGAATGAATCATAAATATACTTGATAAAACTGACATCATTATCGATGAAGATCAAAGGGTCATTCCGCAGTATTTGGCTTCACAAGTTCGAAAAAAAAAAATTTAATAAAAAATTAAGTGTAATACATCATTTGAAAGCTTTAAATATCTTCTATTAAAATCTGCCCATGTTTTTATTTATTTTTTAACCAAACAAAAGTTAGAACATTTTGTTTGCAGTCACATAGAAAATTTTGTTACGTACGGGACATTATATTTTTAACTGTAACTAAAAAAATATTTCATTTTATTTCAAAGTTTCTATGTTTTATTAAACATTTTAACAATAGTATTATATGAAATAAAAATAAAAAAATATTTTATAAATAAAATTCAATGATTATTCTCTTTTTGTCCCGTACGAAACAATTTTGAACTTATTTTTAGTTTTTAAACTAATAATAGTGATGACAGCTGAACAGTTTTTTGTTTTCTCTTCAATTGGTGAACTAGCTTCTTAAATTATTCAGTTAAAGTATTATATCTTTTTATTTAGAAGCTGTGCATGATAAATAAAAATGTGTTACATACGGGACAAAATTCAGAATTCAGAATCAAACCTAACAAAAATAAAATTTTTACACTATATTTATGATTTTCCTTCACAGATGGCAGCACTATTGACAAAAAATGTACAAGTAAATACATGTGTTTAGTTATAGGCAGTGGCGCCGACTTCCGGGTCTGCGGGTCTGCCACGCGACCCTAAAAAATATCTGCAGACCTTGCAATATTTTGGCAGACCCTGAAAAATGCAGACATGAGATTTTTTTCGCGGATGAGCGATTTTCCGCTTTTTTGACGCTTTTTGCGGGAGTAATTTGTACCGAATTTTTTAAAAAATCGATCATCAGTCCGAAAATTCGGAGATAAGATCGTGAAAATCTCAAATTTCTACCAAACATTGGGTATAAAAGTGAACAGTGTCGAAGAATAGCGGGGGGGAAATGCTAATTTCATCAAAAGATCGTGGGAAAACACCTATTTTGTCAAAAGGTCGCGAAAAAACGTCAATTTTGTGAAAGGATCGTGAAAAACATGAAAATCGTCAAAAGATCTTTGAAAATTTCATCAAAAAATAGCGTGAAAAACGCTCATTATGTTCACGAATCGCAGAAAAAATGCGAATTATTTTCTAAGATAGTGGGGCAAAACGCAAATTCTGTCAAAGAATCGAGAGAAAAACGTGGATTTTCGCAAAAGATCGCAGAAAAATATGAAATTTTCAAATAATAGCGGAAAAAATGAATTCTTTCAAAAAATCACAAAAAAAACGCAAAATCAGCCGAATTCTTCAAAAAGTCTCGAGAAAATAGTGAATTTTGGCCAAAGATCGCGCAAAAGACAGTAGGAAAACAGCGAATTCTGCCAAAGAATCGTGAGAAAAACGCGAATCTTGGCAAAAGTTTGTGAAGAAAAATGCAAATTTCGACTAAAGATCACGAGAAAAATGCAAATTTTGGCAAAAGATCACATGAAAATCGCGAATTCTAGCAAAAAAAAAACCTCAGGAAAATCGTAAATTTCGGAAAAAGCGCGCGGAAAAGACTAAAATTTCGTGAAAAAAACAGCGGGAAAAAAATTAATTTCGTTCAAAAATAGCAGAGAAAAAGCCATCTTTCAAAAAATCTTGGGGAAAATGCAAATTTCGGAAAGAGATAGTGAGAAAAACATAAATTGCGGCAAAAGATAGCGGAAAATGTTTGAATGCCGGCAAAAGACCACGGAAAAAGACACTAATTTCGTCAAAAAGTAGCAAGAAAAACGCAAAGAATCTTGGAAAAAACACAAATTTCGTTCAAAGATAGCAGGGAAAAAACTAATTTTATCAAAGAATCGTGGGGAAAATGCGAATTTAGGCAAAAGGTTGCGAGGAAAAATGCAAATTTCGATTAAAGATCACCAGAAAAATGCAAATTATGGCAAAAGATCAAAGGAAAATCGCAAATTCTAGCAAACAGTTTCATAAAAAACATAAATTTTGAAAAAAAAAATCGTGAAAAAGACGCAAATTTCGTTAAAAAAATAGCGGGAAAAACGCAAGCAGCGGAAAAAACTCTAATTTTGTTCAAAGATGGCAGAGAAAAAGCTATTTTTCTTTCAAAAGATCTTGGAGAAAATGCAAATTTCGGAAAAGGATCGCGAGAAAAACGCAAATTGCGGCAAATGATCGCGGAAAAATTCGAGTTTTGGCAAAAGACACTAATTTCATTAAAAAATAGCAGGTAAAACGCAAAGAACCGCGAAAAAAACTCAAATTTCGTTCAAAAATAGCAGGGAAAAAAGAAATTTTATCAAAAAATCGTGGGAAAAACACGAATTTTGGCAAAAGATTGCGAGGAAAAATGCAAATTTTGACTAAAGATCGCGAGAAAAACGCAAATTTTGGCAGAAAATCAGAGGAAAATCGCGAATTTCGTTAAAAAATAGCTGAAAAATCTCTAATTTCGTTTAAAAATAGCAGAGAAAAAGAAATTTTTCTGTCAAAAAATCTTAAGGGAAACACAAATTTCAGAGAAAGATCACGAGAAAAACATAAATTGCGACAAAAAATCGCGGAAAAATTCGAATTTCGGCAAAAAATCATTGAAGAAGACACTAATTTCGTCTAAAAGTAATTGGAAAAGTGCAAAGAATCGTGGAAAAAACACAAATTTCATTCAAAGTTAGCAGGGAAAAACCAAATTTTATCAAAGAATCGTGGGAAAAACGCGAGTTTTGGCTAAGCATGGCAAAAAAAAAAAAAACACTAATAACGGCAAAAGATTGGGGGGAAACGCAAATTTCAGCAAAAGATTGCGAGAAAATGCAAATTTCGGCAAAAGATCGTGAAAAAAAAAAAAAAAAAAACGATTAGCTTGCCATATTTATCAACTGATATTTTGAGTAAAGCATGGGAAAATGTGCATTGCACGACTAGCTTGCTGTGTAAAAAGACATTAAATCAGAATCATGGACTCAAAATAGATACTTTCAATTTAAAATTACTTATTTGCATAAATTATTGATCCCCCCACCCCCCATCCCCTTCCTTCTTCTTGAAATAAAATAGCATTTGAACAAAAGTATATATAAAAAAATTGAATAATATAATCTTATTCAATGTAGCAGATATCTAAACACAAGCTATTTTAAGTAATTTCTCAATTTTCCGTCTCACGTGCTTTTCCTCATCTTTTTGTGATCTTATGCCTCAAAATGTGTTTAAAATACCACTTAAAATCCACGCCGCCAACCTTTTTTCACATTATTATTCACGACTATATTGATTACACAGACCTGCGAAAAAATACTTTTTGAAAATTGTTTTAATTTTGATAACTAATTTTTATGTTTTTTTCATTGCTGATTACAAAAATGAAATCCATTTTTTTCTATCACGTAAGGACTTTTCACAAAATGGTTGCATAATTTTTTAAAAAAGAGGTAAAATAACGAAATTTCAACATTTCGTTTTAATTTCATATATTTATAAATCAATATAAATTACATTTATATCTGAATTAAAGTAATAGCTAATTATACATACAAGGTTGCAAGTCATCAGAGTATTATTTTTTCTTTCCATCAAAAGTTTTTTTGCCACTTTTCCTCTTGTGAATTTTGCAAGGATTGTCTCTTTGTAGCATCCAGCAGTAGTCAGCTATCATGCTGACATTCCACTTGCCTTGATATCGCCTCTCCATTTCCTTTATATCCTGGTGAAATCTTTCACCTTGTTCCTCACTAACTGCACCTAAGTTTTCTGGAAAATAGTCAAGAAGTGAATCGAGAAAATGAATTTTTAAGCTCATATTACACCCTAAAATCTTGAAATTTGTTACCATCTCTTCTACAATGGACTTGTAGTTTGGGTCCTTTTTGTTGCCAAAAAAACTAGTAACAACTAGTTTGAAAGATTTCCAGGCTTTTCTTTCATTTAACTTCATTTTGTTCTCAAAATTTTCATCTTTCATCAATTTCCTGATGTCTGGTCCTACAAACACACCTTCCTTCAGTTTTGCTTCGGATAAACCTGGGAACTGCTCACAAAGGTATTTGAAACATTCACCTTCTTTTGGTAAAGCCTTGACAAATTGTTTCATAAGACCTAATTTTATATGAAGCGGTGGAAGTAACACTTTTTTTGGATCCACAAGATTTTTACTTTGAATATTTTTGACTCCAGGATCTAATGTCTTCCTGATTGGTCATTCTTTCTTAATGTAATGTTGCTTTCTGTCTCGACTGTCCCATTCACAAAGAAAACAGGGAAATTTTGTGTACCCTCTCTGCTGACCAAGCAACATAGAAATCACCTTCAAATCACCGCAAACTGCCCACTTGTGATCTGAATACGATATTTTATTTAAGACAAAATCAAGATTTTCATAGCACTCTTTTAAGTGAACAGAATGTCCAACAGGTACAGAAGCATATTCATTTCCATTATGCAATAGTACTGCTTTCAGACTTCTTTTTGATGAATCGATAAAAAGTCTCCATTCGTCAGGTTCATATTGGACTTTGAAACATGCTATGAGGCCTGGAATATTGTTACAATAAATAAGTTCATCTTCTTTAGAAAAGAACGGAATAAAATCTTTTCTCGGTTTCTAAACCAATAAAATGACGTACCAGGAGCTAGCAAATTTTTTTCTTTTAGTCTGGAACCTAAAACTTCTGCCGAATCCTTAGACAGATTTAAGTCTCTGACTAAATCATTTAATTCAGACTGCGTGAAAAGTTTAGGTTCATCGCTAATAGAGTCATATACTTCATCAACATCATCATCACTTTCACATTCAGGCACAGTATCTGAATAATCAATATTTTCCACAGTTTCTGGAGGGGAAGGAACCGGAATACCAGGTCCATGAGAAACAGGACGTATAGCAGATGGAATGTCAGGATAAAATATTTCCTTTTTGTTCTTTAAATTGAATCCTTTCACATTACAAAGACAAAAATAGCAATCATCACTATGATTTTTAGGTTCTCTCCAAACCATTGGTATACCAAATCGAAATGATTGTTTCTTGCCTTGAAACCATTGCCTTAATTCTTCTACGCAAATACTACAAACTTTGTGTGGAGCCCACGCTTATCTTGATCACCCAATTTCATGCTAAAATAAGTGAAATACACTTTTTTAAACAAAATCAGAAATGCTTCTCTGTTGTTTTTTCACTGTATAATTACCGCAAATATAACAGAAACAATTCGGTGAATTAACGCATCCTCTGGAAGTGGAAGCCATGTTCTCTAATGCCGCAATAACTAGAAGTTAAAATTACAACTATTACTATCAACTCACAGCTCGGAATAAAAACACATGTGTACAGCACAGAGTAAACAAAGACACTGAATCAGGAGTAGAGATAAGGACAGTGAAAAAGGGTGTGAAGAAGAGGGGGCGTACAGACACCTGCAAGCAGAAAAGATCCGATTTCATCTTGTTTCCTCTGTCTTGAATATTGTGTTTAATAGGCGGTTTGCCGGTTAAAAAAAATAGTCTGCATTGAAATAGTTTTTTCTTTCTTTTTTATTAGTTAAATACACAAATTTACTACTTAAAGTCCATAAATTTATTTGATAAACTCATATAAATAATAGTTTTTTTATTCGAAATTTGCTAAATTCATGAAATAATAAATTGCGATTTGTGAAGAAACTGTACGTGATGGAATTTTTTCAATATTTTTCTAGTAATCAGCATCCAAATAACTATAAAAAATACCACTTACTATATGCCGACAATTTTTTCATCGCAGGCTTGTGTTATCGGAGAGTCGAATCAGTTGACTGTCACATATGCGTATTGTGATCAAGGGTGCAAGTTTTTCGTCCAATAGGACGGAATTTTGCCTTTTTAAAATTCCCCCAGGATGGAAAAAGAGTGGAAAAATCTCCGAAGACGAAAAAAAAAGTGTTTTTTGATTTTTTAGGATTCACATAAAAATGTTTAGGAATCGGACTTAAAATAACTCCACTTTTTGGCAGACCCAGCTTTGGGACCATAGTCGGCTCCTATGGTTATAGGTGCCATTAGTTAACTCATAACATGCTTTGAATGTTGAAATATCATCTTAAGTAATCAACTGATTTTCATTCAGGGGTCTGTCCAGACTTTTCAGACAGGGTCCTGTTTTTGTGAAATTGTGAAAAATGTATTATTAATTTTGTGAATTTAAAAATAACGTTAAATTCAGGTCCCTTCGGACTTCAGTGACAGGGTCCTGTTTCTGTAAAATTGTGAAAAACAAAATTTTGCAAAACTAGTATTAATGTTCCCGCTTGGATGAACCACACATAATATATATATATATACCGTATTTTCGGGAATACCCGCCGCACCCACCGTAAGCGCCGCACCAATGACAATCTGTTAAAAAAAAAAGTACATCGACGTAAGCGCCGCACCCAAGCTGCTGATATTTATACAGTATAAATCTCTAAATTCCGAAATCGTTCGTAGACGCGGCTTTTAGTTATTTCCGAATTTTAGTGATCTTCAAAAAACAACTTTAAAATGTAAGTAAAAATTATTGAAAATCATCATTAAAAAAGAAAAAAAATCACATATTTATAAAAAAAAATCATAAATGGCACATTAAGTTATTTAACAGCAAAGCCAAGCATTTAATCTTATTAAAATTAAATATACACAGAGCATTTTCACGATTACGATTTTATTTATATGTTAGTATTTAGTTGCTTTAATTTAGGCCTACTGGTCATTACTTTTTCCCCAATTACAATGATATTAGCTCAATCTCTGTAATAAAATTCCTTTGTTCCAGGCCTAATATTTTATATAAACTGTTTATGAATTTTTCTGTTGATATTTCTTTGTTTTCTTATTTTACTATATCAAGATAAATAAACTTGGAAATGAATTAGAAGAAATGATTGGTACGGCCATCTGTCGGCAAAATGCAGAATATAATCTAGATTATACTAAAAAGTTAAATACATTTTTGGTGCTGCCATCTGTCGATAAGATAGGATAACTGAACTATATAAATATAAAACATTTGATGATCATTTATGCTATCTGTATTTGAGGTTTCCAGATTTTAGAGACTGTTACAGTATATAAAATATTTTCACTTGAACAGTTAAAAAAAAAATTTTTTTTTCACTTAAGTGCCTAAAAAATATATTTAAAATGTAAAGAAATATCGTATAGAGACACTGACGAAAAAAATAAAATAAATAAAATAAGCTGTTGAAGAAAAAAATCATTGGACGAAAGACACTTAGATTTAATGTATGCAAATGCCTTAAAAACTGTAGTAAAAATATTACTGAAAAATGTGATGTAATAAAGCGTATTGCTATAAGAAAATATTTTTTAAATGCATACTAGTTTATGTTAACTCCTCAGATTACTGCAAAAAAGCAACATTTTGTCACTGGATCAATAACAAACAGAGAAAAATATAATAAATATCAGAAACTTATTTATAATATTATAATCTTACCTGTAAATATTGCAGAATCATTTTTCCCTTGACTGTTGATTTATTATTATTATGTATTTGTTTTTCAATTTAATAACGTTTCCTATCACTGATCCGTTATAAATAGCAGGTATGTAATTTTAATATTAAGATTTCAATTTTTTGTAATATTTATAAAATTTTCTAAAAAAATATTGGATTACATATAATAAGAGAACACTACTTCAAAATATCTTTAAAATATGAAAAATTATTATTGGAATGAAGTGAAAATATAGAAAAAAATATATACAAGATTTTATCAACATGTTTAAAAATCTTCAAATCCATCAAAATCTGAATTTTCACTGTCGGAATTAAATAGTTCTAAAAATTGTTTATCAGTTAATACGTCACAATTTTCATCTTCACTATCATCAGATTCAGATGAATCATCACTAACTGTATTTTCCATGATATTGGCTGCTTTGAAGCCCGACATAATAGTTTTAGCACTAATGTCTTTCCATGCCGATGAAACCCACGACGCTACTTCTTCGTAAGTGGCTTTGCGCATTTTTCCAGAATTTGTAAATGAATGTAGCCCTTCCATCATCCATTTTTCCCACAGTTTTCTTACTTTGGACTTGAAAGATTTATTCACAGCCAAGTCAAGAGGCTGTAAAACTTTAGTTAATCCGCCAGGGATTATTGCTGGCTCGGCTGAGACTTTTTTCAAAGCAGTTTTTACGGAATCACCTTTGTGGGCACTCATTGAGTCCATAATAAGAAGCCCACTAGGCTGAAAAAAAGAATTTTTTCTTTTCCTCCACACTTCCGCCAGCCACTCATACATGATTTCCTCCGACATCCATCCCTTTTCGTTACACCGTATTACGACGTCGGAAGGAAAATTTGCCTTAGGCATAGTTTTGCGCTTGAAAATAATTAGTGGTTTTAATTTGTCTCCATTCGCAGCGCAAGCTAAAACACAGGTAAATGAGGTTCGCTCATTACCAGTTGTTACGATGCCGATTGTTTTTTCCCCAATGGTGTTAACAGTTCTACTGGGGGGGCAATCAAAAGTTAATGGAACTTCATCCATATTAATAATCTGTGCTGTTGAAAAGTTGTTTTCCTTGATTTTTTCAGCGACATACTTTAAAAAAGATGCTTTTGTCTTTTCCCAATCTGCAGGCAGTTCTTGTCCCACAGTTGTCCTGGTTCTTACAGACAAATTATTTCTCGACATGAACCTAAAGCACCAGTTGGGACTACCTTTAAAATTTGTAAATCCCATGTTCGATGCCATAATCCTCGCTTGAAACCGTATCTGAACAGTTGAAACGGGCATTCCTTTTTCCCTTTGCTCCTTTACCCACTTGGCTAAATTTCTCTCCAGATTTGGCCAAACAACAACGCCACTTCTTCGTGCCCTCTTAGATTTTGGCATTTCCTTCAAAATAGATTTTTCAGCTCTCCATCTCCTTACGCAACGCTCATCAACTCCATATTCTCGTCCTGCAGCACGATTACCTATTAGCTCTGCCTTATCAACCACAGCAAGCTTGAAAGCGGCGGTGTAACTTTTTAAATTTTTGGGAGCCATTTTCACTTGAAAAAAAAAATAAATTGCTTAAATAAGAGCGTCAGACAAAAAGAGCAGAACAGTACCGTAAAATAATTCTCAGCTAAAAAGAAAAAAAAAAACGTGTTTGTAGTACGCAATTAAAATCCAATCGGAAATAGGCGCAATTACTTGCGCCAATGAGAGGAGCGCAGCAGGATGCTAGCTTCCTCCCTAGCATCTTTTCCTAGTAGCGTTCAATTCTAAGTGCTCTTTCCACAGACTTCTAGTTCTTTCCACAAAGTTCTAAACTTTTCTTCGAATCTTGGTCATCCTTGTGTAAATGCGGTTTAGGTTCCCTTAGAAAGACCCCCCACGGAGGGCACTTATCCTAGGGCCTATATCCCTCCTGCAGATAATCGGCCGTCATAAATAACACTATTAACACCACAAAGTTCTAGTTCTTTCCAGCAAAAATCCGTCAGATTTTCGATCAAAGACTTTTTCAAATTAATTTTAGTGTAGGATTTTTTTTTTTTTTTTTTTTTTTTTAAGTTAAGATATTATTTCAGTCACACACAAAGACCTCCTTAATGCTAATCCTATGGATGAAATTTATAAAGATATCGTGTTTGCATTTCAATATTTTTAAATGATTTTTGGGCATTGGATAGTTCAAGTCCATCTATATGCAGATCGTTTTATACTTTTTCGATTTTGAAGATTGTTTTCACTTTCGAAACCGACTCCCAAAATGAAAGTGCCCTCATTGAAAAATACCTGTAAGCAAAAAGCGAAAAATGTTCTTTCTACAAATCTATCAGAGTTAATCAATGCAAAAATATTTAAATTCAAACGAAATATCTTTATAAATGTTTCCCATAGGATTAGCATTAACGAGCGGGTCGCTTGACTGAAGTAGCCTCTTAACGAAAATATGATACAGTTGAACCTCAACATTTTAGAATCAGCGGGATCACGGCGATACCGTATTTTCGAGATCTGTTAAAAAATAATTTTAAAACAATATCATGCCCCCCCCCCCCAAAAAAAAGCAACTTTTTCCTCAGTGTAAAGAAATGACGATCAAGTAAATTGGTGAAGTAAATAATAAAATACGAATTACATTGAAACACAGCACATATGCTAAAATTAAATTACACATGTTAAACCACAATTGATTAATAAATATATATATAACCATTGTATAATACTACAAATCATTATCCACAGCGAATACAATCCACAATTGTTTATCATGCCTGCGGCAAAAAATCGATTCTTAAATAGCTTACAGCACTACAAATTCCTTTATATAAATATATACCTGCATATCTTTATTTAATATTTTAACTATTGATAATTGATTTAATGACTCCTTTTGTGGTAGATTAGTTTATTTTTTATTTGGTACATACGCATCTATCCTTGTTCATTTACAAAAATTTTGTAAGTTTAAATATTTCTTGCTCAAATTTAGACTTTATATTCATCTTAAGTTATTTCAATGATTATATTATGAAGATATAAATTAAGAAAAGAAAAAAAAATCCACAAATCCACTTAGCGTAAAAAAAAACTATTTTCGTTCTTTTTTTTTCTACTGTATTCAAAGAAACAAAACAGAAGCAATGCGATATTAGCCGACTTACGCATCAAGGTCAAAGGGCAACATGTCCGCACATTGAGTCATGAAGAGGATGAGGAGAAAAGGTGACTTTAAATAACCAGTGTCTCTCTCTCTTTTTTTTTTTATTAGCAGAAACAAGAGATAACAAAATTGCACGTTTGCTTTATAGTTATAAATACTTACTTGAGTGCTTTTATTAGGCACTTCTTTAAAAATAAACATAGTAAAAGGAAAAAAAAAGGATAAAATAAGTAGTTTTGTTCAGAACTTTTCGTACGAAACAATTTTTAACCATATCATAGTAAAAATTAATCTATTGAAAAAATTCACTTGGATGATGCGGATATTTTAAATTTTCCGGGTGCCGGATTGTTATTTTTATTTATTAATTATTATTATTATTTTATATGGGCCGGACCGAGCTGATCCCCCCCCCCTATAGATCGGACTGCTTCACTCAAGTAAAAACATCTACTCGCTAATGTTAATCCTATGGATTTTTTTTTTTTTTTTTCAAATGCGTTTGCATTTCAATATGCTTAAATGATTTCTTTGTATTTTATATCTGAGATGTTGATCCCTAAGAAGACACCTTTTCGATTTCGTTTACAGATGTTTTTAGTGGTATACTTTGACTTTTAGAACCAGTTTCGAAAGTGAAAGTATACTAATAAAAAAACCTGTAAACAAAATCGAAAAAGTAAAGACTCTTTGTGGAGATTGACTTCCGTTATCCAAAGCAAAAAATATCATTTAAAAATAATGGAATGAGAATGACACTTTTTTTTTCTTTGAGATTAACATTAGTTAGCCGATGTTTGCACGTGGGTGAAATAGCCCTTAAAGTTGCCAAGTTAACATCGACTCGTGTAGCACATTTAAACTTATTCTTGCAAAGTCATATGCATTGAAAATTGTTTATATTCTATTGGCTTCTTTTAAATGTTTATCACGGAAGTCGGCCTTTTATTATTTTTTTATTATTCGCCAGGCCCGTTTTTGTTGTTTATCACCTGAATTAACTCATTTGGGGGAAAAAAAACTTGCTGATTCGACCGGTTTCAAAGTTTGGATTATTTTTGCCGGATAAAAAAAGAGTGAGTTATTGAAAAAAATAAAGAAAAATCTTGCTCTCTAAAGTTTTTACTATGTATAGGAAGTCTATTTCAAAAGAGTTCTATACCGGGATTTGAGCTCTCTTTGGGCAGTTTTATTTTCTAACTGGAAGGAGGATCATTAGAAGAAAAAAATGTGACAGCTGTACATTCCAATATCCTACAGGTAAAATCATTAATAGATGAGGGGAAAATATAATAATTTTTAACATGAGAACCGGTGAGACCAACATTATTTTTGAATAATGTTGATTGTTTAAAAATAAACAACTAACGCATCACGGACACCTGCGGTTGAGAGACGTTTTCAAATGTTTTGATACCAATTTGAGAGCATATAATTGTTGATTAAACGAAAAAAAAGTGTCAAAATCATTTGACAAAATAAAAAAAAAAAAAAAAAAAAATCATCGTACCCGCCGCCCCGGCGTAAGAGCCGCACCTACAATATTTTATACTTTTAAACTCGTATGCGCCGCGGCTCATACGCCCGAAAATACGGTATATATATATGTAAAAACATTATATAATTCATTTAAACTTTTAATTAAGTTCTTTAAAATGGACATAAAATATTTTGTGAAGGGTCCGTTTTTAACCTAATAAAAATTGTGAAGGGTCCGTTTTTACCGTAATATAAATTGTGAAGGGTCCGTTTTTACCGTAGTAAAAATTTTGAAGAGTCCATTAACGGACCCAAATTTTTCCTAAACAGATCCCTGTCATTAAAAAACAAAAATAATATTCTGATAATTTTTTCTGTAATAATATTTTAAATACATTTTGAGTCATATTTTTAGTTTTGAATACAATATTTAAGTAAAAAATTATTAATAAATACTAATTTGAAAAGAACCATTATGGCTCCTACTTCTACAGAAAGAGTGAGAAAACATCGATTGAAAAGAAGAAATGATAAAGACACTTGGATGGCTGATAAAGTCAAAGAAAGAGAAAGGATTAAGAGATACAGGGAAAAGAAAAAGTCAATTATGAATGAAAAAGAGTTAGAACAACAGAGGAAGTATGAAAGGATAAGAAAAAGGTCCCAAAGAGCTAAGAAAAAAGAAATTGAAAGAAGCATGAAATGTCAAGATATCATACCTGAAGAGCAACCATCAACTTCCATAATGACACCACAAGTTTTAGGAAAAGCTATAAAACATGTTAAAAATGCATTACCATCAACACCAACTAAACAAATACCAATTATTAAAGATGATGTTAAAACCTGGTTACCAGGTAAAATTATGGTTCTTTCAAAGGAAATTAATATAAAACTTTCTGATGAATTAAATAAAGAAAAGGAAACTCGGAAGAAAAGAATAGATGCCCTTTCGGAAGATCAAAAAAGGGAAGTGATTGACTTTTACAAACAAGATTCTATAAGCAGAATCTTGCCAGGAAAGAAAGAATATGTTTCTGTAAAGGATCCTGTTACAGGAAAAAGAACAAAATATCAAAAACGAATTTTAACAATGAAGTTGAAAAAAGCATATCAACTGTTTAAAGAAGAAGCCAAAATATCCATAGGGTTTAGTACATTTGCTGAACTCCGTCCTTCTGAAGTATTTCCAGTATCTCAAAGAGATCATGAAATATGCATGTGTATGCACCATGAAAATATTGAGATGTTACTAGATGGCCTAAATAAGATGAGTAAAACTATGAAATTGCCAACTAATGCAGAAACTGCAATGAAAGAAACAATCTGTTACTTTGATTTGAATGATGACAAATCTCTAAATTGTTGTAAAAGAAATTGTAGAGAATGTGGAGTAGATACATGGGTAAACAAGATAATAAATTTTGATGAAAATGACCTTGAAGAAGATATGGAAACTAACTTCTATCAATGGAAACGAATAGAAGGAAAGATGAAAAAAGAACTAATTGTCTGCGATTTACTTCAGGCAAAGGAAGAATTAATCAGCCTTTTGAATTCCTTTGCTTTACATGTTTATACAGCACAAAAACAACTTGCAGAGTTCAAATTTCTCAAAGAAAACTTAAAAGTTGGGCATTTAATAATTCATGAAGACTTTGCAGAAAATTTTATGCTAAAACAGCAAGGGGAAATTATGGCAGCTCACTGGAACTCAACCCAAGTAACATTATTTACTTGTATTATATATTATAGAAATAATGAAACTCTCAAACTAGAACATAAAAACTTTGTTGTTGTTTCTGATGACATTAATCATACAAAACATGCAGTATTTGCTTTCAATTCAGCAATCATTGAAGATTTAAAACAAACGGTGACATTTAATCACATCCATTTCTGGTCTGATGGATGTGGTGCCCAATTTAAAAATAGATTCAACATGCAAAACTTAATGCTTCACACACATTACTATGGGGTAAGTGCAGACTGGAACTTTTTCGGAACTGCACATGGCAAAGGTGCAGTGGATGGTTTAGGAGCTGTAGTTAAAAGAAACGTTTGGCTAGGTATATTACGCAAGCAGTATGTAATAAACACTGCAATAGACTTTTCTAAAGTTGCAGAAAAAGAGACACCTAATATAAATATTAAATATGTAAGTGAAACAGACATACTGAGATGTGCAATCAAATTTACACTAACTGAAAAATGGGAAGGTGCTACTGCGATATCCGGCATTCACAGCATGTATTTTGCCGAACCAATAGATTCTGACACTCTGGGCCTTTGGAAGCATTCTTGTTTTTCTAATAAAAAGGATCCTGATGAAAAAATACAGATTTTATGCCTTGTACACGATAAAAGATCTAACTCAGATGCGTGTACTGAGTTATTAAAAAAATCCGACTGTGTATCGGTCATGTATGATGATTATTGGTGGCCAGGTGTTGTAGAGGACATAGATGAGAAATATATCTATCTATCCTTTATGAAGCCTTTAGGCAAAAACAAGTTTTCTTGGCCACACATCCCAGAAAAGGATAAAATTCTAAAACAAAATATTTTGACAAAACTTGAAAAAGCACCAACTCCGATTAATAGCCGGGGACATTTCTCATTATCAATGGACGAAGTGAAAAAAATTGATGACATTATTAATGTTCTGGGACTTGTTTAAAACATGTATTTTATTTTTTAATGTTAATTATTTTTTCAAGTGAACTATTTATGGAAAATTCCAATTTGTATAATAGCAATTAAAATGTCTAAGAAATCCTTAATTATTTTTATTTTTATAATTAAACACAAGTTTCAATACATTAATAATGCTGGTAAAATCATTAAATTAACATTTGCATATATTTTAGTTTACAATTTCTTATAGTTCTGTTACTTTAAATCATAGGTCCCGTACGTAACAAATAGCCTTGTCCCGTACGTAACAGAAATAATTAGCTTTCATTAATTAATGACTTGATTTTAAAAAATAATTTAAACTTAATTTAAAAAATGTACAAATCTGCTTCTATTCATTAAATTTGTTTATGAAAATATGTTGTAAATTCAGAGCAAAATCCAAATAACTAGAAGTACTTTTGAAACAATTTTTTGTGATGTCCCGTACGTAACACAACTTTATTAATTAAAAAAAAAAAAAAAAAAAAAAACTATTAGCTCAAACAAAAAGAAATTTTACATAAATCAGAGTTGAATGGTATATAATGCATTAAAAATAATTGCAAACTTTCTCATTTATATTTTGATATTGAAAAAAGCACAAGTATCTGAAATTTTTGCTGTGAAATGTCCCATACGTAACGCATGAATACTGCGGAATGACCCCAAATCGAACTACCAATATGCTCTGCTGCCATCTAGTGAGGAAAAATATTGTTACAGAAAATTAAAGTTAGTTTGATATGAGATTTTATGAGTGTAGATTGAAATAATGCTGACAGTCAAGAACAAAATGGTGGAATTCGAACGGACTTTTAAAAGGGTTATTACAAAGTTTAAAGAAAGTAATATGGATTGGAAACAATATAAATCAGTAAATTTTAATTATATTTAAACATATTTATTGAATTTATAATGAAATATATAAAATAAACAAAAGGATAAATGATAATGATAAGCTGGTAAACATGGATTGAAATGATGACTTAATGGAAATACAGAGGTGATGAAACTACAGTTTTGATAAGTTCTCATTACAGTTCACAGATTATTTTTACAGTGTACAGTCCTGCTTAGTTTAATTTATACCCTATTCTAATCTGGAAATTCTGAATCCATTCAGCCTGAACCAGTTTAAAAAAGTGGTTGACCTGAGTTTGATAAACTTCAATCCAGCATAGAGATGGAATGGCCCAGAGGGGACATACAGACCAACATAATTCAGACGAAATAATTTTTATACTCCGTAATTCTTAATGGAACATGAAATACTTTGAAACAAATCATCCATAAATCCACAATCAGTGAAAATTGATCTACATTTTTAAATATAATTAATTATAAAAAATACTATATGATCATTTTTTGTAATCTTTTGATGAAATTTGCGATATAGCATTTTCAGTAAAATTTTGAGCCGGTTCAAGTTATACTGATTTTAGGTACTACTAGAGATGGGAATGGTCGGAAAAAAACCGGAAAAATTGGGGAAAAAACCGGTTTTTTTCGGTTTTTTTCCGGAGGCTTATTTTTTAATTTTTCCGAACTGGAAAAATTGAAATTTCATTATGAAATAATATAGTGAAAATTTTGTAATAGCTACATTCTCATACTTTTTATTTTATTTATTTTTGTGTTGAGTGTCTCACATGAAAATTTAAATGTGGGTAATCTGATCTCTGAGCAGAAATCTGTTTGAGAAGAGTTGAAAGAATCCTTCACATTTTTTTCTTGTTTGAAACACAAGACCCTTTGCAAAATTTCTCTTGAAAATAGGCATTTCAGAAAATGTTTAATCAACAAATTGAATCTTTCGCAAGTGCAGTGATTGAAGAAAAAAAAAATCTCATGCCATACAGCAGCTGAATCTTATTAAGTTGCATATATGTATGTAAATAACCTTATTAAAAATTTCTAAATAGTAAACTAAGTATAGTAATTTCTTATTCACAAATTCTGAATATATTTTGTACAAGTATATACAAAAAGTTCACAATTTCACAAAAACTTGATTACATGAAAAAAATCTAGATATATAATTAAATGCAACTTCTCTTTTTAAAAATTAATTCATGTGTAAAACTATTGCAATAATATGCAGATTAATGGAAATGATAAGATTAAAAGATCAACATAAAGTTTTGAAGTTTTTTACTACTTTTATTACTTTAATCTATCTTTTCAAGAAGTAAGTATTGAATTCGTGAAAAATTTGACTTTCAGTTTTTGGTGTATTTAAACGTTTTAGAAGGTCCTGAACACGTTTTAATGGTTTTTGGAAAATATCTGCCACTCTGTGAGTCTGTATGTGACAAATTTTATAAGCATTCTCTCTCAAGTACTGATGCGTATAATTTCACAAAACTTTAGATTCAGTTACACCTTGATATAAACTCGAGATGTTTAGTTTATTAGTGTATATCGCCAAACCAATGGCGTTGCTATGCTGCATTATTCATAATTTCCACAATAGTTCTATCTCAAACTAATGTATGTATTTTTATAAAATTTCAGATTAAGTTAATCTTTGACATAACTTCGTGCTCATTACTTTTTGGTGTAAATTGCTCAACAGATGACGCTGCTATGCTGCATTATTCATGATTATTGCAACAGCTTTACATCAAGGACGATTTTTTTAAAAATGAAACTACAGCTTCTGACAGTTTCTAATATATATTAATGCTGTTTAGTTTTTGGTGTAAATTGCCCTATAGGTGCATTGCTGCATTTTCAAGATTTCATTATAGCTGATTAATTGAATGTTTTTTCAAGGTGTTGAATCTAAAATTGACCTCCATTTTACCTTCATAATGTACAGCAATGTTGCAAAAACATGGGCAGTTTGCATTAGAAAAGTACAACTGCAATGAATTAAAAAAAAAAAAAAAAAAAAAAAAAAAAAAAAAACAAATTTGTAACTATGTTCCAAATTATACTTTCCCTCAGCACAGTAGAAATTTATCTCTGTATGTGACTGCTTTTGTTAATTCCTCAAATAGTGAGCATTTTCTATTTGTAGTGTTCTGTTTTCATAACTTTTGAGTTCCACTCTTAGAAATATAAAACTATCATGTGGAAACATTATTTGAATATGGTTTTTCTTACTCAAGAATAGAACACCAGATTTCAGGGTAAAAAGAAAAAAAATTACATTTAATTAAACTAAATATATATATATATATATATATATTTTTTCTGGTTTTAGTGAGTAAAAATCTAACAGTCAATAAATCCTACGCTATTTTTTAGTTGCAGACCTGAGTAAGCCAAAGTAAAACTTAGTTTTGTTTGAATTTAGATTATAAAACTAAATCAAAACTTTTTTGAGTTGAGATTGGAAAACTATACCAAAACTAAACATATTTTATAAAGGAAATAAAATTATAATTCTAAGAAAAGAAGTAATAATGTAAAAATATACATTTTTTAAACAAACAATGGACTTTTTGAATACTGATATTCATAATAATGACAAAATTGCAATAATTTCTTTAAACTAGTATCATTTACTTAAAAACTATACTTATGTAAATGGAATGCATAATATATTTTATTCCAAACTGCAGACATATTGGCTCAGGTTTTTACATTAAGTTAATTGGTAATTAAACATGTAACTGAAAAATCATTTCAACAGAGATATGATATAACAAACAATAGCATTTAATAAAAATTCTTAGGCTGCTAAAAAAAAAAAAAAAAAAAAAAAAAAAAAAAAAACTAAACTTTTTAAAGCAGGCTTTGCTACTTTTCTTTATTTTGTAATATAAAGTGAAAATAATTTTCATTTAATATATATAAATGGGAAAAAATGTTTATTATTTAACATTCTCTAAAAAAATATAATTTATTTGGGAGAAACAGTCATGAAAAATCAATTTTTCCAATTTTTCCGTTTTTTTCCGAAAAAAACCGGTAAAAAACCGGTTTTTTTCCGCCACTTATATTTTTCCGGAAAATTTACATCTCTAGGTACTACTGTCAAAAAATTCTCCATATTCGCACATATATTTTATATAAAGGTCGAAAGAGTGCATTTGATATAACATGTAAATATTTTCACAAATATGTATAAAATACATAAAATTCATTTAATCCTTTCACCGCCCAAGGGTTTTCCTGTATTTTTATAAGAATGCTTATAAATTGCAAGATATTTATATTACTTAATCACAGTTTGATGCTATAATATCTTTAATATCACTTCTTTTTATGTATGATTTAAAATAACATTCCATTTAAAATATTTTTGTCTGCAGCCATTTAAACATGATTTCTAGAAACGAAAAAAGCCAGGGCAAATGGTTAAAGGTGTTATTTGAGGTGAAGCTACTAAAATTTGACATTTTATACATACGATATTTTATATTCGTGTTTGAATAGCACTAGTATTAGTATGTATTACTGTAACTATGGATGTATTACGGAGTTAAAATATTGAAAATTACTTTTCACTGCATTTTTATATGAATAATAAACAGTCCTTTTTTATTTCTAAATACAGTAGACTCCCTCAAATCCGCACTCCTAAAATCCACAACTCTCTAAAATCCGCACATATTTTACGGATGTAAACAATGAAACATTCATTTCAGATGTAGGTGCAAAAATTGATTTTGTCAGTTTTATATCAATTCAATACATTTTTTAATTTATAATTATTGTTAAGGCTATTGAATTCATGTTTTTTCATTAAGAAAGAATAATTTATTTCTGAAAAAATAAAGATATTGCTAATATCATTGGTAATCACAATCTTACCAAATATATTTATGTATTAATTAAGCTTTTTTAGTTATTAAGTCTAGCTAAACCTGAAATAAAGTTTCATTATTTTATGATCCTGATGTGAATTAGTAATGTACACTTATGAGGCAAGTTTCATTGAATAATTTAAGAAAAACACATTTCCTCTTTTATACCGAATATTTAATTATACATTATTGATTACTAACTTGACCTTTCCTTTTAGTATTTTAATCATTTTAAAAAATATAATTTTTTTTATAATTTTAGTTTATTACTTATTTTCATATTTTAATATATTGTATGCATTCATTATACTTTTGATTTCATTATTAATTACATTCAAATTATTTTTTAAAAATGTAAACAAAGCAATGACCAGAAAACCGCAAAATTCTAAAATCCGCAAAACCTCTGGTCCCAAGCTGTACGGATTTAAGGGAGTCTACTGTATTCATGATTCTCTCCTTCCACTTTTCTTGTGCATAATAATTGTTATGTAATATCATAAATTATACAAATCTTGTGATGTTGAGGTTGAGGAATATAAATTATTGGTCTACATATCTGAAAACATTTTTTGGAGTTCAAAGTTGTCCTAACTATAATATTTTTTTTATAATGAATTATTTTAGATGATATTTATCATATGGTGCAAAGTTATTCTAAATGGCTGGATAATTTTGAACCAGAATAAAAATTAACTTTTTATTGATTTTATCATTATTATTCCTTAATTTTTGATTGTCATACAACAATTAAAAAACATTTCTTCTCTTTCATGACCTTAGTTATTCTTAAATATTTAGGGGAGACCGGGGCACATTGGTACATATTACAAAAAATTGTCTTTTTTATGATGAACATCCAAATTTTTTGAAATTTCAAACCATTTACTTGAAGAGTGTTTTCTATTCTTGCAGTGTCATGAATAATTTTGAAAAATTTTGGTATGTTAAAGTCAGTAACATGTAGTTTAGGAAATAATGATTTTTGTACCAATGTACCCCATGATGGGGTAGATTGGTACAAGGATGGGGTACTTTGGTACATTGACAAGAAATATACATAGTGAACTTAATTCTTTTATTAATAACAGTAATTAGGATACAAAAAAGGAAATATACTTAAAAATACATGAATAATATATAGAAACCACAAGAAAAAAACATAGGAAAATGAATAGTTGTAGAATTTTATACAATTAGTGGACATAGTATTCACTTAACTCAACAGGAAAAGATAATAAGGTTGCAGCTCTAGCAGTACCGCCATTAAATGTAGGCTGTGGAAGGATAAAACATATGTCTGAAATATCAATTATGCTACTATCAACCTCTTCAGGAAAATAAAATTTTGAGCAGTCAGCTTTCTTTCTTAAATACTTTACGGAGAACTCCGATTCTGTTTTCTTAATTTCAATTTGGCCAACATAATAAATAAAGCTCTTCTTTCCAGCAAATTTTACTAATACATAATCACTAACTGAGATATTGGATCTACCAGACTCATATATTTTAGGTGGGATAAGTTGGTATTCTTCTTCATGAGGGCCGTCACTGATGCTATCTTCTGAGCTATGGAGACTATAATTGAAGTCATCTGTTTCGCTCTCTGTTTCTGAAACATGTGCAGGTAGTTTTGGAGCTTGTTTCATACGCTTAGTAGAATTTTCAGTTAACCCTTTTGGTTTTTTCTTTTTTGACCTTCTCAAAGCTTCCTCCACTAGCCTGTTCTTCTCGGGAGTTGAAGTCAGTATTCTTGACTTTCCTTTTCTTTGCCTACGTGCATTATTTGTCTTACATCTTACAGCTTTTGGGTATGGGCGAACACTTTTTGGTGTAACAGGTTGTTCACAATTTTGCAAATAGCTAGTTGAAGATGATCCTGGATTCTGTGTATTCATTTCATTATTGGTTAAACTTAGAGTGGTAACTGCATTGGTTAAGGTTGAAGAAAATTCTGTTTGACATAGGCTTATATCACTTGAAGTACTAGGTTCTGGCTGATCAGTTACATAGGAGCTGAAAAAATCGTCATCTGTAAAAATGTTTCGATTAACTGGCCAAATTCCTGTTTTTCGGAATGATGATGTTATATTTTTTAGGCTGAATGCTGACATATAAGCTGTGTTTGCCAATTGAGCAATGTTATATATTGAGATGGTCTTTCCTGGATGGGACAAGTGCCAGTCATTAAATGCTGTCTTTAGATGTACTTTCAATGGTCCATAAAGCCCAACGTCTAGAGGTTGCAGTCGATGAGTGCAGTGCGGTGGAAATGTGACAAAATAAATCCCATTTTCTCTGCAGAAATCTATTACTTCCAGTGATGCATGAGACTCGTGATTATCCAGTAGGATTAAAATTGGATCATCCTTTGTTGCTCTTGTAAATTTTTGCACATGCTTCATAACTTGCAAAAAAAGTTGTCCATTCATATAACCACTTGGAGCAGCAAGACCTAAACTACCTATTAGATCTCCATCCAAGAAAGCTTCCTTGTTCCGCACCCTTGGAAACACAAATGCAGGAGGAATGGTGTTCCCAGTTGCACTGATAATTGCACAAAAAGTAATCAATTTTCCCCTTTCTGCTGATACTGCTTGACCCACTTGTTTCGTTCCAGTTTCTGCTACAACCTTAGGTGTTGGTAGCACTGTGTGAATTCCTGTTTCATCAATATTGTAAAGCCTTTCTGCACGAATGTTATATGTAGTCAAAGCTTCTTCAAAATTGTTAAAAAATTCAGTGACGTTAGTCTGATTAAATGCTGTGGCCCGTGAAAGACTTGTATTTTCTGGTTTTCTTAAACTCAAATTTGGATGTCGCTTCATAAATTCTAGCATCCATTCTTCACCGGCCATTTTATTACTAAGCCATTTTTCTGGCATAGGCCCTTTTAAATTAGCACCAAGTTTTTTTGCATAATCATAGGCAAAAACTCTGATTTGTTTATATGATAATCCATACTGAATTTTTGAACTTTTTACTAGATACTCTACTAGCATATTTTCTTGTTCTTTTGTAAACACTTGCTTGACAGTGTACTTTGAGCTAAACTGATACTTGGCTACTTCAACTTTATGTTCATTTTCTGGATTATCGACACTTGCTGTATGTATATTTGGATGAGATTCTTTGTACTTTTTCACTCTGTTTGCCAGTGTCATTACTTTTAGTCCATATATTCGAGCTGTTGTTCGTATTTTGCTGCCATTAAGGACATCAGATACAGCTTTTGCCATAGTCTCCTCACAAATTTCTGTGCGATTAGTTTTTTTCTTGTAATTCCCAGGGATGCCACTCAGAAAATAGCCAAAAAGAGGAAATTATGCGTAAAGTAAAATTTACGACATTTTTCACAACATTTATGCATGAATTTTGTAAACTATACTGTTTATAATAAATTAAAAAATTGCAGCTTTTTTTTTTTTTTTTTTTTAAACTTTTAATTTATAAGAGTAAATAAAAATGATTTTTCTTTAGTTTACAGTATTTTACATGAATTAATTTAATCCAACAAAAAATTCAGTGAGGAATTTTATGTATCACATCATTTTAAATCAATTTAAATAACCCAGCAATAGATTTGATGATTGTTCCAGGAGTAAATAGCAAACATTTGCAAATTTTTTTCTGCAATTTTTTTTTATTTGACGAAAATAGATGTTTTATTTCATGATCGTTTGACGGAAAATGCCGTTTTATTTCGCGATCGTTTGACGAAACTCGCCGTTCTACATCGCGATTGTTTGACGAAACTCGCCGTTTTATTTCGCGATCGTTTAACGAAAATCGTTGTTTTACAAGGCGATCGTTCGACGAAAATCGTCGTTTTACATTGCGATCGTTTGACGAAAATCACCGGATCGTTCGACGAAAATCGTCGTTTTACATTGCGATCGTTTGACGAAAATCACCGTTTCGTTTTGAGATCGTTTGATGAAAATTGCTGTTTTACATCGCGACCGTTTGATGAAAATAGCCGTTTTATTTCTCGATCTTTTGACAAAAATCACCGTTATATTTCGCGATCGTTTAACGAAAATCGCTGTTATATTTCACGATCTTTTAACGAAAATTGCTGCTATATTTCGCGATCACTTGACGAAAAAAGCTGTTGTGTTTCGCGATCGTTTGATGAAAATAACCGTTTTATTTTGCGATTTTTTGACAAAAATCGCCGTTATATTTCGCGATCTTTTAATGAAAATAGCTGTTATATTCGACGATCTTTTAACGAAAATCGCTGCTATATTTCGCGATCACTTGACGAAAAAAGCTGTTGTATTTCTCGATCGCTTGACGAAAATGGCTGTGTAATTTCGCAATCGTTTGACGAAAATTCCCATTTTATTTCGGAATCGTTCGACGAAAATCGCTCTTTTTTTCGCGATCATTGGACGAAAATCGCTAATTTTTTTCGTGATCGCTTAACGAAAATCGAGAATTCTTAAAAATTAAAAAAAGCGGAAATCCGCCTTTCGGCGGAAAAGTGGCATCCCTGAATTCCTCATGGTAACTGCAAAGAAATCGAAATATTTAAGAAATAAATAATGTGTGCAGCCTATTAAAAAAAAAAAAAAGATGTATACACTTATTTAATTGTGTCTAGTAAATATACTGCATCTGTACAGAAACTACAGTACACTTGCTTTAACCCTTAAAAGCATAGTGTAGCATATCTGCAACATGTACAAAAATGTATTTTGGAGTCATCTGGTGGAGTTTTTATTAACTAATCTATGTTTATTACCTGCTACATTAAGTTTTCAGAAGGATCATTGAACCTTTCCTCCAATAAATGGCAGTATTGATGGTTGTTTTTATTAAATTTGGCGGAAAGTGACATAGAACATCTGATGTTCTCAATTCTTGGATGTCTTGCCTATACATAACAATACATATTCTGTACATATTATACATCATATTCTGCAAAAAATACATCTTTGAAATTTTTCATTATTTTTTCCTGTGTAATAAACATTCCTTGGAACCACATATCATTTTTTAAAATAAAATAAAAAATCATGCATTTAAGGATTAACATACTTTGAACAAGAATGTTATACTAATTTACACTCTGCTATTATGGGGCAGATTGGTACATGTACCAATGTGCCCCAATAGGACTGTACCAAACTGCCCCAGAAGCAGATTTTTTGAAAAAGTGTCATGGCTGACATTTATTGTTTACACTGTAGTTCAAGACTGTGTGAAAATAAATGTCATTAACATAGGTTATAATGTGCTATTATACTTAAAGTGATAGATTAAATGGAATTTTCACCATACTGTTACAAATAGACTTCCAAAAGTTTACAAAATTGCAGTAAAACAGATAAAGTTACCATTTCCAAGAAACTGTAAATCCAATCCCAGCAAACTTTCACCTGAAGAAAGTCTTCACTGTTGCCAACTTTTAGGAGAGAAATTAAAAACTTTTAAATAAATCAACTAAAAATATCTACATTGTACCAATGTACCCCATGTACCAATGTGCCCCGGTCTCCCCTACACTATATACACAGGGTTCATACAGAATTCGGAAGAAAAAATCCAAGGAGTCCAAAAAATTTTAAGGATTTGTCACTTTTATTGTTATTTATGTGGTATGCACTTGCACAGCCCCAATTCCACAGATATTCCGCGAGTTATATACCCACCACGAGAGCGAGGGGGGGGGGGGGTTATCCGCGATCTTCAGACGAAATCAGCAATTTATCTGTGATATTTTAACAAATTTGGAGATTTACTGAGATCTTTTGTCCAAATT
This sequence comes from Maratus speculifer, assembly GCA_964019185.1. Taxonomy (NCBI): domain Eukaryota; kingdom Metazoa; phylum Arthropoda; class Arachnida; order Araneae; family Salticidae; genus Maratus; species Maratus speculifer. The sequence continues at coordinate 383,696,905 of OZ025289.1, forward strand.
GGCAGTTTTTCTGCGATCTTTTGACGAAATCAGCAGTTTTTCCGTGGTTTTTTTTATGAAATCGACATTTTTTTGATGATTTTTAGACAAAATTTGCATTTTTACACGATTTTTTCTGGAAAACGGCATTTTATACCCACGATCTTTTGATGAAATCGGCGTTTTTTCCGTGATCTTTTGATGAAATCGGTGTTTTTTATGATCTTTTTACTCAATATTTGTAAGCGATCTTTTATTGAAAACAGCGTTTTTTCTCGCGATTTTTTTACGAAATTAGTGTTTTATCTGCGATATTTGGTGAAATTGCTGTTTTAACCGTGATCCGCACAGGAAATTCGCATTTTTCAACGATTTTTTGACAAAGTTCGTGGACAAAAACATTGACGAAATCGTTGTTTTTACAAGAAATATTGACGAAATGTGCACTTTTTCGACAATGCTTTCACGAAATTTGCATGTTTCCGCGATTGTTTTTTGCGTGGAAAACCGTACAAGTTGGCAACTATGCGAAATTGATAACCCAATTTCAAATTTTCGGAAGAGGATGCCTTAAATTTTCAGAAATTACGGACGAGAATCATCCCTGAATCCACCGTTATCAGCAAAATCGAGCATGATAAATCGTATTATGAAGAAGAAATCCAAGTTGCATATTTAGCTGTGAAGGAATTAAACAGTGTAATCACTTTTTGAAATTAGAAGCTTAGAGGTGAATCTGGATTATTCTTTTCACTTTTCTTTCCCTTATGGCCATGAAAACTAAATCACTTTGGTGGCTATTAGTATGATCCCAACCAGTTTAGTTACTACTGTGCTTCTGATGAATGATGTGCATACAGAATTTACCGTGCGCTTTACAATCACTTTTTTTTTTTTTTTTTTTTTTTTTTTTTTTGAGCAATATTGCTTGCGTGCAAAACCGCCGTTTAACTTGAAAAATCCTGGGTCCCCGGGAATTCTAAAATTCTGGGTCCTTTTTTATCAAAAGCGGGTCCCCACTAATAAGTCATTATTTTAGATGCAAAAATTGAACTTGTTCATTTGCAAATGAAAAATAAAATTCAATAATCATTGTTTTAATAATGAATAAATAATTAAAACCAATAATTTTTGTTTAAACTATTAAGAGAAATTTTCTATACTTGTTTAAAAATAAATGTGCAAGATACAAATTTAGCAATAAAATATTGAACATTTGAATGTAGAAGATAACAAGAATCGCTATTGTTAGCATTTTTTTTTTGACAAGACTGATTTATTGAAAAAGACATTTTTGCTGAAAAAAAGAATACTTTTGTTGAGGAGTAAACTGATAAAACTTTTTGTTTAATGAATGGGTGTTTTTCTGAGTCACATTTACTCAGAAAGACTTGGAGCAGTCAGAAGCAGATTGTGAAGTAGGAAAATCCGTTTTTGAAGCGGGGGAAAAAAAAAATTGAAGCCAAAAAATTAGTTTTTGGAACAGAAAAATTCACTCCCAGCATTAAAGTTTTTTTTTTTTTTTTCCATGCCTGTTTGACAAAATTTGAGTTTTTTCCACGATCTTCTGACGAAATTTGCCGTTTTCCGTGATTTTTAGACGAAGTTTGTCGTTTTTTCGCGATTTTTTGAGGAAATCTACCATTTTTCGAGATTTTGTGACGAAATTAACCATTTTTTTCGCGAATCTTTTAAATAAATCTATTTTTTTTTAGATTTTTTGACGAAATCTATCGTTTAATCGCGATGTTTTGACGAAATCTGTGGTTTTATCGCGATTTTTTTGACAAAATCTGTCGTTTTTTCGCACCTTTTTGAGAAAATTTGCCGTTTTTTCGCGATTTGTGACAAAATTAGCCATTTTTTGCGATTTTTTTACGAAATTTGCCCTTTTTTCGAAAATTGACAAAATCTGTCGTTTTAGCGAATTTTTTTTGACAAAATATGCCGCATTTTTCGAATTTTTTGACAAAATATGCCGCATTTTCCGAATTTTTTGACAAAATTTGCCGTTTTATAGCGATTTTTTGACGAAATCTGTTGTTTTTCGCGAATACTTTGACAAATTTTGCCGTTTTATCGCGATTTTTACACAAAATTTGTCGTTTTTTCGCGGTTTTTTGAGGAAATCTGCCTTTTTTTCGAAATTTTATGAGGAAATTAGCCATTTTTTGCGAATTCTTTGACGAAATTTATCAGAAAAATAGTCGTTATTTCGCAATTTTTTTTAACGAAATTTGCCATTTTTTGCAATTTTTTAACGAAATCACGCGTTTTACGGGACGCGTAAGAGCTATTTTTCTGCGTCTGGTCGCCGATTTTTTGCGTATTTTACACACTTTAGCGCGTCCGCGGCATCCCCGACCACTGTACAATTTAAGGAGTTTCTAAGGAGTATTTTCTTTATCTAAGTAGTTCTAAGTACTACTTGGGAACGTTTTTATTTCTAAGTAGTTTCTAAGGAGTCCAAGGAGTCTGTGCGAACCCTGTATACATTACCATATTCTTAAAATAAGAGTATGTCATATGAAAACAGAGAAAATAGGAATCAAAGTTGCCTTAAATGACTGTCTAAATAATTTTTTCACCATTCTGTAACAATAACTGAAAAATATTTTGTCTAATATCTCAATTAAATAGTGTTCATTCTAGAAGTAAAAAGGGCATGGTGCTATTCACTAAAAAGGGTATTTTTGCTAGAAAAAATGTGTTACTGCCTTTAGAAGGGGAAAAAAGAAAGAGGGAAAATACATAATTTTTAAGTATGATAAATCAAGTAACATTAACTTTGATCGTTTTTATGATATAAAAATCAAAAATACAATTAAATTAAAACATGATTGAATAGTTTCATGTTCTTTTCTTAAAAGAATGAAAAATTCCATCATTTTGGGGCACACAAATTTAAAAATACTACAGAATAAAAAAATACATATATTAAAAATCTTTGGGTAAAACCAGTGGTGCATTTTACTACTTTTAAAAAGGGCAGGGTGCATTTTGTAAATTTGAAAAAGGGCAGGGTGCAGCACCCTTTAAAAATGGCCTAAAATGAACACTGCAATTAAATTGTTTTTATTGCTCGCGTTCATGATATGTTGATAGAACAATTATGTTTCACAAACACGTTACTTAATTTTTCTCTTAAATCTGCTTTTAGAAAAACCTTGAAACATGATAATTGTCAACAAATAAAAATAATGCAAACATCTAAATCATCATGATATTTCGTACCTTTTACTAACTATACTAAAAAGGAAATAGAAACTTTAAAGATTAATTTAAGCTAAGCATTTTTTTAATCACATTTTCTTGAAAAATGTTTAAGTAAACTTATGGTATATTTTAATCATTTTGGCTTAATCCAATTACAAGTGTAAAAATTCAATATCGTTATTACAACACTCATTAAAAAAAAAAAAAAGTTTTTGTTGTTTTGGTTAGTTGATTGGATGGTTGGTGTTGGAACACAGCTTGGAACCCATGCTTGATACAAGGAATTTAATGTCACCTTGGAGCAACGAGGAGCAACACTATGTGTCTGTTAACAGTACATAAATCAGACAGCCCGCACGAAAGGAGTGTTGTTATGGAGTAAACTCTATCCGAGAAAGTAATTTTTTAAATAATTTAATTAGACTAAATCACAGAATTAATTGGCGTATGAGTTGGCGGCGCAATGATAAATTTGCCAATTTTATCAACCTAAATCTTATTCAGATCCAGTATAAACAATAATGTTAATGAATAATGCTTAATCAATTTGAGACATTTTGGATTAGATAATATTGAGGTTGTTATATTAGAAATCTATAAAATAATGTAAACAAATAATTAAAAAAAAGCCAATAGAAATGTGTAAGGTGACATCAAGAACAGGGTTTTGGTGCTGCTGTAGGACAGCTATCCTTATCCTACCTTTATCAATGCCAAAACCATCCTCCGGACGTCCTATGCGGTCCTACACAGAGCCGAGAGGCTAATTTACAAACCTTCTAGTTTTGGACAACCTTGGCGAAGAGAAAAAGTAGCCAAATAATTTGGCGAGAAGAGATCTATATGCGCATCCGCGCCGGGATGGAATGAGAATGAATTGATGAATTGAATCTTGAATCAAAAGTTTTGAATCACAAATATGAAAAGTTTTCCCTATAAATCATATATCTCAAAATTAGGGATGCAACGGATACTGATTTTGCCGGATATCCGGTATCCGATTTGCCTGCCTGATTCGGATATCCGGTACTAAATATGTTTTTAGTTATGGTGAATGTTTATTTCTTTATCCAATGCCATCTCAAATAATAAATTGCAAACATGTTTCACACACAATTCTAACATTTTAAATGTATTGAAATATATTTTACAGAAACTATATATCTTTGACAATCAGGGCTTGAAATTCAGGTTTTCCCAGGAGGAGAGAGTTTCCCTCATAACATTTGTAAATACAGGGTAGTTAAAACTATATAAGAGGGGAACAAAAAAAATTTTTTTAACCCTATTATTTTTTACTTGCCACTTAAATATTTACAATTAATACCGACATGACAAATTTCCATTGAAATAATTTAAATCAACAACTCAAGATAATTATCCAAATTGTTTATTTTAATTAAAACAAAGGAAAAGAATCAAGCTTTATATATATCATACCTGTTGTTAGAATTCGAAAACAGGGTTAGTTTAAAACTTACTTACTAACCATGCATGTCTTCATTTGCGGGTTGCATCTACGCGATGCTTTTCATGCATGTCTTCATTTGCGGGTTGCATCTACGCGATGCTTTTGGAGCTCTTGAATTAAAATCAAAATCATCTGTTAAGATAAACTTATTCTAAGTTCAAATTCATCTAAAAGTCCATATATTATAAAAAATGTGGTTTAATTCCATCTAAAAGGCACATTCATCATTGCATTCAGAGAACTCAATCGTTCTCATATACTTGTCAAAGTTCTTAGAATAATAACAAATAAAATCAGACGATATTTTCATTTTCTTAATTTACGCGTTCAATTAGTTTCACTTCATTTCATTTTACAACACCTGTTTTTCAATTTTTGCTCAGTGTTATGGACAATTAATAACTGAGTTGCTAAATGAATTTTTTAATTTAGATTTTATTCGATTTTGTGTGGTTTAGAATCTTTTATGGTTACACTTTTGACAACAGAACAGAGCAACTTTTCTAATACATTAAATTACTGGAAATACTTGCTTTTGATTTTTTCTTCTTATTTTTTTTTTTTCTTAATTTTGTAAAATCTGGTGTGCATTCATTTTTACATGACATACGTAATATATGACTCTTATTACATAAAATCATGTTTTGATCATAAAAATGATGCCTTTAATGATTTTCAATAACTCAATGGGAAACATTTAAACATCTTGCTTCTTTAAATATAGAAGAATTTTTATTTAAATAGGAAATCAAAATTTCATTGTTAATAAAGAAGAGAGTAGAAAAGTTACAAAATGTGCAGGTGCAAATTATAAGATATGGAAAAAAAAAAAAAAAAAAATTCAAACAGAAACATCGTATGAAAGATCGTCTTTTAAATAAAAAAAGAGGTGTGATTATTGAGCCCACTGATGAGGAAATGTGCGATGATTTTGAAAAATGAAACATCTAATGTTGAACCATTGATTGTAAAAAACATGTTTTCTTTTTTTTCAATGATTTAATAGCATGATGAGATAACAAGATTTAATCTCATTTTGTTTAGTGCTAATTCCAGAAGCTCAGACTCTAGTGACCATTACTGTCCTTTTAGTTATTTCTTGCTTCGGCACAGGAAAAAAATCGCAAAATATGTAAATAAGTCATAGAAAAAATATTACTCATTTTGTCCACCATGGCAAAAGTAAATCTTTAAAAATTGTTGACCTGTCTGAAAAAATTTGAACTTAGAGGGAACTTGAACAGTGGAAAATATAGCGGAATTCGTCAATCAATCACAGTAAAATATCATGAAATTTGTTAATCTTTCACAAGGAAATATCATGAAATTCGTCAGACAATATCAAAGACAAAACACAAATTTTTCAGCTGAACACAGGAAAATAATTGTTAATTTCATCAGAATGTCACAAAAACAAAAAGGGAAATTTGCCAATCAGTCGCAGAGTAAATAGCTAAATTTGTCAATCTGTTGTGAGAAATAAATTGTGAAATTTGCCTGTTGGTCTCCAGAAGAAAAAAAAAAATTGTGTGACGAGCAAACAAGAAAAATTTGTGAGAAAAATTACAGTCAGACGCAGAAGAACAATTTTGTATAATTGTCGTAAGAGCAAACTGCGAGATTTGTCAATTGATAGTGGAAATATCACGAAAATAGCCAGTCAGTCCTGAGACATGATCGCCACTTCACAAAGAAAAAAAACTCTAAAAGTAATTTTTTTTTTAAGAAACAGGAATGTCTTGCCCACAAGATTTTTTAGGGCATGAATCCTGCCATTCCATCCTGAAATTCAAACATTTAAATACTCTCCCTATTTGTCAATGAACTGCTGATAATTGCTAATAATTTGTACAATGAAATGCTGATAATTTTTAGAACAAATTTTACATGTTTATTAATATGTCTATAATTGTAAAGTATTTTCATAAAGAAATACATAGCACCTTTTTATAATGTAAACATAAAATGTCTTACTAATATACCAATGGTTGAAGAGTTATCTCCAAACATAGGTTTAATTTTTTTTCATGCTTTAATTATTTAATGCTGATTACCTTAAGCTACATTTAAATTTATTTTAAGTTAAATCAGTTTAAAATTTATAAACAACAAAAAAAAACCTTTTAATTTTAAATATTTATAATGAAGTCACGAAAATAACAAGTTGGATGCACCAATCCCAAAACTCTCTTCTATTTCGTAGATCTCAATGTCTCAAAAAATATTACAAAATATTAATACTACTTCTATATTATAACCGTTAATTCACTTTATAAAATGATTATCAAAAAAAAAAAATTACAATAAAAAGAATATTGCCCTCTTAAACTGATGGCATTGAGCTCACAGGCTACGCATCCTAATTGTATATTACAGCCTCATATTTTCAAGGGTTAATGCTGTTCGAAAAACAAATTAAGATGGGGGATAGCTCCCGCCCATTTCCCCTTTTTCTATTTAATCATTGGATTCCCTAAACTAATCAGAGATATGCTTTATCACATAAAAAAACCTATATCCAAATTCATAGCAAATCGAATAATTCTTCATAAGAACCCATTTATATAATTTAAGAGGAGTTATCCCCCTTTATACTTAACCATTAAACTTCTAAAACTATTCTGAGATTCACCTCATCAGAAAGAATGTACATCCAAAATTTAAAGCAAATCAGAAAATTCTGCATAATATCCCATTTACCAAATTTAAGAGGGGTTGGGGTAATCGCCTGTATCCCTTTTATGCTTAACAAAAGAACTCCTCAGCTAATTAGGGAAGCATATTATCACTATGAGCCTGTATTCAAAAATTAAAGCAAATCTGTTAATTTTGCAAGAAAAATCATTTACCTAAATTAAGAGGGGTAGTCCCACCAATCCCCCATTTATACATATCCAATGAACTAAAAAAAAAAAAAATCAAGGAAGTGCCTTATCACAATGAATCTATATCCAAATTTTGAAGCAAATCTGTAAATTCTGCATGAAAAATCCATTAAACTAGATTAAGGCGGGGGCAGTCAACTCTCATTTCCCCCCTCTTAGACTTATCCAATGAATTCGCAAAACTGATCATGGAGCTGTCCTCATCAGGATGATCTTATGTCTAAAATTTGAATGAAATATGAGAATTTTGCATGAAAAACCCATTTATCTAAACTAAAGGCAGGGATTAGCCTCCATCTCCCTCTTTATACTTATCCAATGAACTTCCAAAACTTAATCGTGGCGGTGCCTTCATCAGAATGACCCTATGTCTTAAATTTGGATGAAATTTGATAAATCTGTATGAAAAACCCATTTATCGAAATTAAGATTGGAGAATTAACTCCCAGTTCCGTCTCTTTATACATATGCAATGAACTCCCAAAACTAATCATGATGGTGCTCTCATCAGAAAAATCCTATGTCTAAAATTTGAATGAAATCTGATAAATCTGCATAAAAGACCCATTTATCAAAATAAGGGGTGGGAAATTAGCCCCCTGTTTCATCTTTTTATACTTATCAAATGAGTACCTAATACTAATCACAGAGGCGCCTCATCAGAATGATCCTATGCTTAAATTTTGAATGAAAATTAATAATTCTGGATGTAAAACCCATTGATATAAATTAAGGGGAAGAGTATTAGCCCCCGTTCCCCCACTTATATTTGTCGAATGAATTCCCAAAATTAATCAGGGAAACAGCTTATCAGAATATACCTATATTTAAAATTTCAAGTGAATGGGATATTTTTATCATGAGTTATTGCATTACGCATTTACATACATACATACAGAACGGGCGGACACATAAGCTCACAGGTTTTGATAGCCTCTGAGTTAAAAATCATTATTACAGTACCATTTTCCGGCGAAATATTTTCGAATTGAAAGAAGACCTGACAGCCTTTCAAAGAAATTTGGTTCATTTCTATGCATAACTTCATACAGTGTTTGTTGGTAGAATAATGAAAATGGCGCAAAAATTGTGATTACAGCACCGCCTTACAGCGAAATGTTTCCATAATAAATATGGACGTGCTGACTACAGCCAAAAACAGAATACAGTAAAATCTCCATAATGGACACCTCTATTTAGCGAACAGTTTTCTAATCCCCACTCCCAAAATCTAACTTTTTGCATGTTTAACCTCTGAATAACAGACATTCCAAATAGCAGACAGTAATTTTGTCAGTAAACGATGAAAAAAAATTTTTTACAAGAAAAAAAAATGAAGAAAAAATAAAACGCCTCAAAATTTATGAGGGTAATGTGTTACAAATTTTGTGTTTACAGATAAATGTAGAGAGTCGACTCGAAATTTCTCATCCAAAGCATTTGAAATTCAATAATGTTAAAATTGTGTTCTTCCCCTAAACATAACTCCAAGCATAATGTAAAACGTATGCAAGCCACTTGAACAATACACAATTTTAAATCCTGGCATAGAAAGCTTTTGTTACATTACATTCTTTAAAGTTAGATTGTATGAATAAACTTGAGAACTGTTTAAAATTAGTTAATTCTGTCGGTGCTATAATTTGGTTTTCCTCAGCTGTAAAAAACATAAAACTGGAAAGCGCATGAGAATGTTCCATAAAAGCAGGTTTTACATTAAAAAAAAAAAAAAGAAACATACATTTTCCGACACAAATGAAGAATTAAGCGAAATAAGTGAATTGATAAAATATATCAGGAGTGAAAAAACTTGCCAAAATTTTTATTAATATTGATGATGAGTTACTGGAGAAGAATCAATTGCTAAATAGCATTTATGCTATTTCAGAATTTTCAATAAAAGTACATTTAGTAATGATGAAAGAGATGCTGAAACTAAAAGTGTTTCCTGCAATATCGAGAATTTCTAAGAAGCAGCAAAACACAATGAGCAGTTTCACAAGTTTTTTTTTTTTTTTTTTAAATAAAAGATAGTCCAGAATGATTAAAATTATTGACAAAGTTAAAACTTCACATTGAAAAACAAATTACATGTAATCGGAAGCAAAAACAAACTTTTATAACATTTTTTTTTTTTCATATAAACAGTGACTAAAGGTATGCACCGTTTTATTTGAGTTTTATTGTTTGAAAAAATAATTTTAAATTCTGATTAATATAAAAGAGAGGTTATAGGACATATAAAAGTCTTTTAATGAAACATTAAGAATTTCTTAGTAATTTTTTAATATCTCATGTTTTTCCAATAGCGGACACCTCCGAATAGCGAATTTTAGAGATTCTTTACATCAATATTTTGTTATTTAAGAAAGAATTTAGATAACATTATTTTAGTGTATTAATGTCAATTTTGTCTCCTGCTATTTTGAAATTTAAAACGATTTTAATGCATTTTTGAATAAAATTTTTTGCCTTTTTATGAGTCCAGGCCAATTTTTTCACTTTCAAAGAAATTTCCTATATAACTTGTAGCTTAATATCGTAAATTTTGCTATCAACAATTTGTAGTTTTTAGCGTATTTTAATGCAATTTTTAGTGTTTTTTTATTTTTATTTTTTTCTTTTTGAAAGATTGTTATTACAGTGTTTTGTATCAATATTTTTTTTATTAATGAAGTAGTTAAGATTGTAATAATTTGTTCCATCATGATAAATTTTGTCCACAGGGATTTGATATTAACTGTTATCCTACTATAGTAAATTTTGTCTTCTGAATTTTTGAATTTTACTGATTATTATTCTGTTTTTTAGCAATTTTTCAAGTTCCGTGACAGTTTTTTGACATTGGTAAAAGAATTTCGGTTTCTAATTTTTAGCTTAAACTCTACAATTTATTCCCTATTCTTTTTGAATTTTACCAATTTCTAATGTGATATTCAATGCAATTTTTAGCAAGTTTTGGGGATTTTTGGCGTTCCATGTCAAACATTTTGTTATTCATTAATAATTTCCCCCCTCCCCGTCTTAATATTAAATTTTTAAGTATTGACTTCAAAATATTTAGCTATTTTTTAATGAAATTTTCAATGCAAATTTTATCCATTCTTCAAGATTCGTGTCGATTTTTTTTGACATTCAGAAACTGATTTCGATTTCAAACTTTTTGTCTAATATAGTTAATTTTTTGATTGCCGTATTTTACCTTTTAACTGTAAATTTTTACCCTAGCCATTTTTTTAAGTTTTGCGATTTTCAATGCAATTTTCGGGCTTACACAGTCATTTTTTGATATTTTTCACAGGAATTCATCTTTAAACTTCTAATCTAATAGAAATTTGGTTTCAAATTTTCAGTCTTTATGGTAATTGTTTTTATCTCATATTTTGATCTGCAAAGATTTTTTATTAAGTTTTTAGGGTTTTTTTTTAGTTTGTTTAAGTTCATGGCAATTTTTTCATAAACGGAAAAATATTTTGTTTAAAACCTTCATGCTTATATAATAAATTTTCTCCAGTGCAATTTTTGCTATATTAAAGGTTTTTATCGTGATTTTTTTTTTTTTTTTTTTTTTTTTTTTTTTTTTTTTTTTTTTGCATTTTATGGCTTGATATTTTATCACACTAATTAGATTCAAAACTTTTATCCAACTAGAATAAATTTTCAGTTTCATGATTTTTGAAATTTTTGTCAGTTTTAAAGCGATGTTTACATTTTTTCGCGATCTGCTGCTATTGTTTAGACGTTCAATTTTTGACTGAATATACTAAATTCTGTCATCTTTTCATCAAAGTTTATTCCGATCTCAAAACACAATTTTGGAATTTTGTTTTATATTTTTATGTGATTTTTAATATATTTTTGGGATTTTTAAAGGTATTTCCACATTAGTAAAAAGGATCCAGTTTCAATTTTCGAGCCGTTCTCTTTTCTATAAAGTTTAGACAAAATTTTTTAATTTTTAAAGTTTTTTATAGTGACTTTCAAGATTTTTTGCAGATCTTGGTGATTTTTGATGAACTTGGGCAGGTCAGCTAGTACATAATAAAAATTTTAAAGTGCCGATGGTGTTCTGAAGAGATGGAAGCATGAATAGCTACAATAATTTGAGAAGGTACAGTAGAACCCCGATAATCCGGATCGGTTTTTTCATTTTTTTTTCAACTTTGAGAAGCAATTGGCGAAAAAGTTTTTGTTTTATTATTCAGAATACGACGATGCAACAAGTTAATGTTAAAGAAATTAGCCAATCGCTTCTCAAACTTGAAAAAAAAGCGAAAAACCCGATCCGGATTATCGGGGTTCTACTGTACTTCTATATACAAAGTTTTGCACTTCAAAAGCCGATTTTTGATTTTTTAATTGAATTTTATACAATTTTTAGCAGAATTTTATAATGTTTTGAGGCAATTTTTCAAAATTAGAGAAAAGAATACAGTTTCATTCTTTTAACCTAATATAGTGAATTTTGTTCTCATTTCAATAAAATTAATTTGGATTTTTAGTGAATTTTTTAATGCAATTTTTATTTATTTATTTATTTTTTTTTTTTTTTTTTTTTGCATTTTGCCGCTATTATTTTATATTAGTAATAAGAATTTTCTTTCAAACTTTTAGTCTAATGTATCAAACTTTATCTGCTAAGATTTATGAATTTTAGTTAGTTTTAATGTGATTTTTCAAGATTTATACATGATGTTGATATTTTGTTGTTTATGATTTATTTCCAATTTTAATGTTTTGTCCTATTAGAGTAAATTTTGAATCCTGCAATTTTTAGCATTTTTTCAAGTTCTACAGTGATTTTTTAAAATTCAGAAGTAAAAATTGATTTCAAGCTTTTAATCTAATTTTGGTGATTTTTAAAAATTTTTTGGGTGTCGCGTCGATTTTTTATCAACCATAATAGATTTCAGACTGCTACTTAATTATGCTGCTGACCAATTTTGCCAAATTATATAAATCACCAAATTATACAAATTGGTGTAATTTTTATGTTTAATTATGAAAGGACAAATAAATTGGAAAAACAAATAAAACAAAGAAGTAAAAATCACTTGATGACATAACAAACATTTTTATGTCAAGTGTATGATGAGATTTACGATCAGTCATTCGGCGATAGTTTCTTGGTCGACTGGATAATCAAGTAGAACAGGTTAGTGATGGGCGATTCTCAAGAATTCAACAATTGAGAAAAATTGTCATCGTAAAAAATCACAATCGATATAGTCATCGATTATTTCCTAGAATCTACAATCAATTGTAACACAGAGAAGCTAAAAGCAGTTGTTGCAATTCTTAGTTATTATTCTGGCAGAAAATGTCATGATAATGGTAGGGCTTGCTCAATAATTCTACTGTTGCAATTATTTGCTTCAGTTTTAAGTTTATGGGGTTACTTCAAGAAAGCGAGAAGACCTGATCGCTAATGCTAATTCTATGGAATAAATTTATAGAGATCTCTTATTTGCATTTCAATATTTTTATATGGTTTTCATTACATTGAACAGCTGAGGTCGATCTGTACAAAGGGTTTTTTTTTTTTTTTTTTCGATTTAATTTTCAAATTTTTTTTCATTGTGATACTTTCACTATCAAAGCCGGTTTCAAAAATAAAAGTGTTCTCAATAAAAATACCTGTAAACAAAATCGAAAAAGTCAATAATGGATTTTGTAGAAATCTATTTGAAATATCCAATGCAAAAAAAGAAAAAAAAAAAATATTGAAATGCAAACAAGACATCTTTTTATTTCTTCCATAGAATTAGCTTTAGCGAATGGGTCTTGTCTTTTTGCTTGACTGAAGTAGCCTCTTAAAGAAAGAAAGAAAATTAATGCATTAAAGTTAAGAGGCTATTTTAATCAACTGAAAAGACCTGTTCACTAATGCTAATCCTATTGAAGAATTTTATAAAGGTATCTCGATTGCATTTCAATATTTTTAAACGATTTTTTTTTTTTTCATTGGATATGTGACATCGATCTATACAAAGACCCTTTTTTACTTTTTTGATTGTGATTGCAGACTTTTTTTTATGAGGACACTTTTATTTTCATAACCGGTTTCGAAAAACGAAAGCATTCTTATAAAAAATCTGCAATCAAAATTGAAAAAGGTAACAAATGGCCTTACAGATCGATATCAACTATCTAATGAAAATAAATAAATAAATAAGCATATTAAAATGCAAACGAAGTATCTTTGTAAATTTCTTTTATAGCATTAGGGGCATTTTTCCGATTAAATGAGGCAAAAATTTCTGTTTTTAAAAACCAATGATAAAAGATTAAAAATTCTGTAAAAGACACTTGTCGGAAAAGGGTAAGTAAATCCAGCACAGAATTTGTTTCTGGCAGATATTTCATAATTATTTTTAAAATTCATGAGACAATAAAATAAGTAAAACAGTAACATAACAGACATGTAATCAAATTACGCACCCAAACAATTGAAAGAATCGGAATTAAAGACTGCTGTAAATAACAAAATCTTTGGTCTTTTTATACATTAACTTATACGAAAGTATAGCTTTTAATAAATTTCAAAACTTAATTTGAATGCGAAATTGATAATTCAGAAAAAAAAATTGGTTTTGTTAATAGGCAATTAAATAAATATATTTTAACCCCTTCGCAACGAGAGCCTTTTACGAAATGTTTAATGTTTTGTCACCAGTTTTTAAAAACAGAAATATGTGCCTTATTGAATTGAGAAAATGCTACGATTTAATAAGGCAAATTTTGCAGTAAAATTTTACTGGTGAGGATAAACAAGAATTCTTAAGCCTTTTTGCGGCACGTATATGTGTCGATCGTCCCCAAGGGGTTAATATTAGAAAATAGTTTTCTTTTGTGTTCTAAAATCCGAGGTCCGCGTTCGATCCCTAGTAAATAAAAGAGTAAAAATAGTTTAACACTTTTAACATTCAATGTTCATCTTTTCAAAATTACTCCTTTTTTTTCCGTTTACTGGAATTTTTATTTCTCCCAAAAGTTTCGTTCATTTCATTAGTTTCGATAACGTTGCAACTTAAAAAGAAAACAAAACACTTACCTACATTTTCCTGGGTGATAGGATGACTTTATTTTTTCTCTCCAAATTGTCTCCTATTAATATCCCTCATTTTTTTTCCGAAGGCATTAGTGCTGAATAAGCACTTAAAAAACCTTTTTAAAAATTAATACATTCAACTAATTTCAGTACGAACTCTGCAATTCTGATACTGGAACTGTTGTTTTTACTGAAGCTGGGGAAATTTCCACCAATTGCTTTTGGTCCAATGAAAAATGGACCAATCCCCTAAAAATAAAGGGGAGCGATTCCTTCATGCCTTTAAAAAATATTCTAAAAAGACGGAAAACAAGCACATTTCCACTTTTTTTGTTGCCTCAAATTGGTCGTAAATCTCACTGATAAACAGACGTCATTTACCAATGTGGAAAGTTTTCAACATCTCTCTCTCCTTCATTTTAGTAGTTTTATCTCTGTGATTCAGAAAAACCCTCACAGCGGGGCAGAGCAAGGGAGTGACCTGCAATTGTACAATACTTTTTCTTGGATTTATCTTCGAACAGCAATAAAATCAGAGGGAGAGAGGCAACTGTAGTTTACAAATTATTTGGTTTATACCCGAAAAACCTTTCAGACACTTAAATTTGATCCTTGTTTTCAAAGAATTTACATAAAACCAACTGACAGACAAAAAAATCTTAATTTTATTATTTTCAAACGAATTTATTAAATAAAATATTTTGTGAAGCACTGCACGCAAGACTTCAGGATTGCGCGTGTAAGTTCAATATTTTCAAATTATACCCCTTTAACCCATAGATTAAAGATTATCGGCAGGTTCTTAGACTATTACTTTCAGATATAAAGACTCTAAAAAATTAATATAGTTTAAAATAAAAGGAAAAATGTGGTTAGAATATTATAATTTTTGAAGTTGTATATTAAAATAGTTTATAAAATATTTCTCTACTAGCTGATCCATCCATCGTTGTCCAGGCATGGAAAAAAAAAAAAAAAAAAACTTTAAAAACCGCTGTATAGATTTCGAATATTTCCAAAATATACTATAATGGGATTCCTTTTACTAATGTTTAAAAATTATGAAAAAAAAAATGATAAAAGGGAAAATTTATTTCAAAAGTCAAAGTTACAAAATTTACTATATTGGGGAGAAAGATTAAAACAGTTGATTTTAATTACAATTATTTTTAAAATGTTAAAAAATAATCGCATACCGCGCAAAAACTCTAAAAAGTAAAAAAAAAGTTGCAAGGATTTTCGACAGAGGCGGATTACCCATTAGGCTGCCTAGGGGCCCAGAGGAAAAGGGGGCCCGGCGCTAAAACATTTCTTATATAAAGAACAAGAAAGTATTCTTTTACACTGGTCGGACATTAATACAAAAGATGATCGAAATTCTTTGTTGTAATCTTTTATATTTTAATCATCAATGATTTATGAGTTAATGAAGCAAGCATGTGTTTTAATTTTCCCAGTATATACCACTTTGAAGGAGTGAAAGGGGGCCTTCAGAAAGTCAAGCCTAGGGGCCCGGGTGGTAGTTAATCCGTTTCTGATTTTCGAATAAACTTTATTGAAAAGAGAACAAAATTTATGATATTGAGCTAAAAGATTAAATCTGGATTTTTCTTACCAACAGAGAAAAATCATTGCAGAATTCTAAAAAAAGCTAAAAATCTCATTAAAAATTCAAAAAATGCAGAGGGCAACATTTATTATAGTAAAACCGGAATATCATTGACGCTGAATTTTTTTTTTTTTTTTTTAAAGCAGGAAAAAAAAATCACCGAAGAAAGCAAAAAGTTCCAACAAAAGTCTTTAAAAGATCAAAAATGTACTATATTAGGCAAAAGTTTGAAACCGAATTCTTTTTACTATTCTTATATTTAGTCTTTATATTTCTTATTTCTTTATCGCCCGCCCCAAATCCTTTATTTTATTAACGGCCTTGCCTGTTTGAAATTTTAGTTTTATTTTACTGTGCTGCCCTTTTCCTTAAAACTGTTCTCAAATTCAAACTAACTACTTTCTAATAAATTTCTGAATCGTTCTTTACTTATAAATGCAGTAATTGGTATGTGCTCTAAAATAAAACTGTAAAGTCGAATAGTTTTTTCCAGTTTTCGACATACCTTTCAAAGAAAAAAAAATGCTATCGAATTTGGTGCTTTGAATAAAATTCCCAATGCATGGAAGTTTGTTAAAAGTGACACCATAGGACAACAATCACTTACCAATCAAGATATAATTCATTTGTAAAAAAATTAAAAAAAGATATTTATTTCCGAAACACTTCTTTAATGTGTTAAAAGTTTCATACTGTTCATCTATGTTAGGAATTAAGAATGGGCCATTTCAAACATTAAAAATAAATGAAATCCTGCCTCATCCGACTAGATTTCTACTTAAATTGAGAATTTTCTTAATATGAAATATAGATTAAAGAAAGGAAAAAAATACTGCATAAATATTTATGCGAAAATTTTACCGCATATTTCAAATTATGCATCCGCAAGCAATTGATATGTAGCATCAATGATGATCTCTTTAATTACTTCAAATAAAAAATTCTATAAAAAATAAATAAATAAGTAAATAAAAGTAGTTAAAAAAAAGTTTAAAACTTCAGTTTTTAAACATGTATATTTAATTGGGGTTGCGGGATCTTTTTTTAGTGTTCGAGTCTGGTTAAAAGATTGATTTTAAGTAGAATTTGTAGGTTTTAAAAAAAGGCCCGCAGGACCCCACTGATTTGCTGATACTTTAAATAGGAGCAAAATTAATATGCTAAAAATGAAACTTATTTTGAATAAAAAAAAATTTAGTCCAGCTAATTCGGGTCATAGAGACTTTCACTGAGCAAGAAGATAAAGAACAGAAATAACTTTCAATGCACTTGATAGTTTACGTTTCTTTAGTGATGTGTTTATATTATAAAACCACCAATTAAGACTCTTACAGAGTATGCAGTATTGTGAGTCATCATGTGAAATGAAATGAGTGTTAGTTATTTACAATAGTAAAAATAAACCTTTTTATATTGAAGCAAGCTAAAATGAATGAATTTTCGATGAATTAAAGTCAGAAATGCAAGAAATTAGTGTAGCACATGACCAGTGGCGGCAATAAAGTGGAAGTGTGACATAGCAGATAAAATCAAACCCGAGCTGATTATAGAGGGTCTTCAATGGAAACTAAAAGCCTTTTCCCAATAAAGGAAAGAAAAAAAAAATATTAATATACAGAGAAGGGTTGGCACATAGCCTCCGCGCATGTGGGCAGACCCCAATGAAACATTATAAATTATTTTTATTTTACTTGGAAAAAAAAAAAAAAAAAAGTGAGGTCCCAACTTGTATTTTACATTCAAGTCAGTTCAAGAAGGCCGGCTTTGTGTGCTGCCCTTATTTATTCATGCTAGAAGTCTGCACGGGCCGAAATTTCCAGGCCTGGGTCCGGCACGATCCATAGAGGAAAATACGGTCCGGACCGCCCCGAACGAAAAAATATCGACATCACTTAGCCCATTATAAAAGTTAAAATTTTGGCATAGGCTGCGCCGGGCTCGAGCCAAAATTTTAACTTTTAGAGAAATTTTAGAAAAAAAATTTAGCGATCCGGCGCGTTATAAAAGTTAAAATTTCGACCCGAACCCGTCCCGGCCTGATTGAATTATACAGAACATTCATTTTTACTCTTATGGAATAGTTCTGACAGAAAAAAATTATTTTAATTTCTTGGTTCTTTTTTTTTTTTTTTTTTTTTTTTTTTCTCAATGTTTATAATTTTTATTTATGCAGAATGGCCCCGTAAGCTGCGATATTTGTTTTTAATGAGCCTTTGCTTGTTGTATATAAATGCTTAAGTTATCATTAATATTATTATTCCATGAAATTGAAACATAAAAATCTAAAAAATGCTATATGGTTAAAGTAAAATCTTCAAAGACGGAATCGCATTGGAAAGAAAAAAATACGTTATAGACAAGTTCCCTTCTTAGCAGGTGTAAATGTATAATATATTTTTTCTTGCGTATTATTGTATTCCTTTTGCACGGATGAACAGTTTAAAAGAAATTTCCAGTTTAAAAGAAAATTCCGTCATATGCAGGTTCTTTTTTTCATGCGTTTAATTCTATTTTAATAAATCTCAAAATCTACAAAATTTTTAAAAAGAATTAATTTTAATGTTTAATTGTAGAAAAATGACGATTTAAAAGTATGCCTTTTTTTTTTTTTTTTTTTTTTTTTTCAAATATTTTTGGACAAGCCAAATTTTACTTATTTTTGAACAGACTTCACCACAAAGAGAAAATGATTTTCATACGGGATGATTCAACCGGAACTGGATATTTTGGTCCGTGAAGACTAGGAAGAATGAAATCAGTCCTAGCTTGGTACGGAAAAAATAAATTAGGCCCTCCTCGATCCCTCAGGATAAAAGTAAGGCCCGGCTCGGAAAGATAACTTACTAGGCTCGGCCCTGCTCGTGCAGATCTCTAATTTATGCTGTACAGTTAACTGATTTAGGCATCATCGATTGAAAAATAGCTTTTAAAATTAATAGTTTAATAGAAAATCACTTGTGTTTCTGACAAAACTTATTTTATTACTTCCTTTACTGACATATTACAAATACTATTTTAATATTTCTCTTTATGCTTTTCATAGAAGTTTTCATTTCTTTCAGTTTGAGAAAAATATATAGATGACTAATTTTTTGGGTGTTTGAGCTTTGATTCTCACAGTCGATAAAGAAAAAAAAAAAAAAAAAAGAAAGAAAGAAAAGAAATTAACTATTTCTGTGAATTACTTAACAGCATTGCCTGTGCATCTCTTTCGCTTATAAATCACTGCTATGGACAAAGCGTATGTTTGTTTGGTCATTTTCCGAAGTCTCAACTCACAACCCCCGGGGCTACCTTGTCCACTCCCTCCAAAATAAATAGCGAGATAAGGGGGATATTTTCTTTTTCTTTTTTTGTTATTTCGGACGAATTTTCCCAGTAGTGTAGTAGTAGAGGCAGAAATTTATGACAGCGTGGACTTTCTAGAGTTTTACTGAAAATAATTGGTGTCTGCATAAAGAAGGCTGGGGGGGGGGGGGGGGGGCGTGTGAAAAGGAAGAGATTAGGAGTGAAATGGGGCTGGGGAGTTGTACAATGTTTACAAATAGTTTAGTGTTTGTTTGAAATAAGCGATGAAATTAATTTTAAGGGTGCTTTTTTCCCCCTCTAGTCGATTTTCCGAGTAATAGGGCTCGCGGGGCGGGGGTTTTGAACAGTGGAGCCATGGGGGCGGCAAATTTTATGAAGAAGGGCGGGCAGGGCGGCACGCCTTGTGAAAAACGCCTAGAATAAACTCTGATAGAAGGCTTATTCGACAAAAAAATTGGGAACAATACCTCTAATAGTTTTTATAAAAATTGGATGTTATTTTGACCAAGAATTAACCCAGTAGACCCTACTACAGGTCAAAATTAGCACTAGCCACAGGGCCAGTAAATGAGAAAAAGTGCAGTGAAAAATTGTCTATCAGCAGCCACCTTGTGGCCACTTTTTTATACGAAAAGAATACAATTTACTTACATTTCATCAATGATTCTACTTTTTTAGGTTCTAATATAATTATATTAGCATATTTATTTAAGTTATTCAGTCTTAGATTAATACTTAACAAATTTTAACTGTTTAGTATTTTTAAATAAAAAAGTGGCCACTAGTTTAAACAAAGTGGCCACTTGAAAACCTAGTCTTACTGGCCAGTGACCGCTAATGAAATATCCCAATTTTATCCTATAGGCCCTACTGGTTGTCCCGTCACACTCAAACTCAATCTGTTGAGTACCTGTTAATAATTTAAAATAACAATAAAATTACTAAAAAAGCACTGCATAGCAACATTTAGACAGTTATTTAACCAGATTCATTTGACTTTGTATGTATTTTAAAGAAGAAATGTTCTCTGCTATTATTAATTTTATATCTGTTGATATACTTGCTGTTTGGTCTTATATGATTATTTTAAATGTAATAAATAAAACTAACTGTTTAAAAAATCATTTTTATTTCACAATTTTTTTTCTTTTTGAAATTTAGAAAGAAATTAGGAAAAATAATGCAAACAAACAAAAAACGGGAAAAACACTTTTATGACATGGTGGTAAAAATGAGTGATATGACTTAATCATATCACTCATTGTTCACTCAAAATTTAAAAAGAATAGACATAATAAATAAAAACAAGCTTGCCAATTTATGTCAAGAAATTTTAGTTTTACACATTTTTCACTAATTTGATATTTTTGTAAAAATAAAAAAATATTTTGAAAAATTGTCAAATATTTAAAGTTTACAGTTTGACTAAACAAAATAATGACTAATATATTTAATTACACAAATTAAACATTTATTTTGACAAATTGCATTTTTTTAAATGCAAAACAACGATCAACATTTGGATGGCATTGATTCTAGTCAAAACATTACAAAATCTGCTAATTTATATATGCTTTTTTATTTACTTGTTTTCTTTTTTAATTTTAATACATATAATGAAAAAAGCACAAAATGTTTAAAAGGAAATAAATATCACATTTAGAAATTGATATTACAACAGTAATTCATTATATTGTGTACAGATACCAAAGGAAAAAAAAATGCTTTATATATGAAACTATGATATAAACAAGAGCATTAAAATCGATAAACATGACAACCTTTAAGTATGTACTGTAATACTGCCATAAAAATGTCAGTTTAGATGCATATTACAATTTTTTTAACTAAATAAACATTTTTGTATGCAACATTTAGATAAAATTATTTAAAAGATGTATTTAAGATAAAATATTCTTCTTTAGTCAAAAATACAGTCTCATAATATAAACACAATAGTGTCCAAAATCTATTTAGCTCAAAGAAATTCACCACAGGTGTCATATATAGAAGAAGCAAAAAACGACATATCTGAATGAGGAATTACAAGGGGTTATTTTACAACATATTGTTATATACATGAATTAATTCAATATCAATCTTTTTATCCCCGGTACTTTATTTCATTAAATAAGCGAAGCATCTTCTATCTATGCATGATAACTTGGTCAATGAATAACAGATAAATTCATTAATTTAAGTGATAATTATTACCAGCATATAGCAATGATGTAAAAGCATAAACATAATTTTAAAAAAGTATAACAAAAATACAGTCTCATAATATAAACACAATAGTGTCCAAAATCTATTTAGCTCAAAGAAATTCACCACAGGTGTCATATATGCACCATGTTAGCACGATTAGTGTTCATTCTAGGCCATTTTTGAAGGGTGCAGCACCCTGCCCTTTTTCAAATTTGCAAAATGCACCCTGCCCTTTTTAAAAGTAGTAAAATGCATCACTAGTTTTACCCAGAGATTTTTTAAAAATAATTTTTTTATTCCGTAGTATTTCTAAATTTGTGTGCCCAAAAATGATAGAATTTTTTCATTTCTTTAAGAAAAAAAGAGCATCAAACTATTCAATCATGTTTTAATTTAATTGTATTTTTAATTTTTATATCATAAAATCATTCGAAATTAATGTTACTTAATTTATCATTTTTTAAAATTATGTATTTTCTCGCTTTCTTTTTTCCCCTTCTAAAGGCAATAATAAATTTTTTCTTGCAAAAGTGCCCTTTACTGCTGCAGTAGTGTCCTTTTTGGTGAATAGCACCATGCCCTTTTTATTTCTAGAGTGAACACTAAGCACGATTGCAACAAAATGGCAATTTTATGCCTCACATGGTAACCTGACTATTGTTGTTTATTTATTAATAAACTGCTTATTTACTTTTATTTTCTGTTCTATAATTATTAACAATTTTTTTTTTATTATTATACACATATTTTTAAATAATAGAAAATAATTTTAAAAAATTATGTAATTGGTTTTTTAAAACGAAATTTTCGCGAAAATGGTGTTAGAAAAAAACTTTGGCAATGTGGTGCATATATGACATCTGTGATGGAAATTCCCACATTAGAAATTTTCTTTTTATAAGCATCTCAATACAAATTTAAATTTTGTTTTTATATGTTGAATTGTTCAATGGAATTTAGCATTTTTAGTTCTTGTTTAATTCCAAGCATTTCGTCGCTACTTGCGATTCCAGCAGATTGATTTTTACGCAGTCTTCTATCAGCTGGTAATTGATAATAACGGTTTGCAACATTAATGCCTGAAAATATTGATTCACTTTCAGTTCCTAGATACTCAATAGCTTTCTTTAATGATTTTGCAACTTCCTTAGCACAAAAATCATTATGACTTGATAAAGTAGGACTTAAGTCCTGTATTAATTCTAAGGCAGACTTTGGAGAGCAATTTTCATTTTCTGATAAGATTTCATCACTCTGCATAATTACTACAGCTAATCCTATACATATATTTTGCTTAGTAATAACATCAGTTAGCACAGTAAATCCAATTAATTTGCAATGTAAAGAATCACTTCCTAACTTTTCTTGAATATCTGAATGTATAGTTGAACAAAGATCATCTTTATTTGCATTTTCACCTAGTAACTGGTCTGATGATGATAAAATATTTTTCATTAGCTGAGCAAAATTGTTGCTATTTTCTAATCTTATAACCATAGTAGATTTTAATTCTGGAGCTGATGAAACAAATGAATAAAGTTCATCATCACATGGATATAATTTTGAAAGGTCTTGTATTTTATTTAATATGTATAGAAGATTATCATTTTTCTGCAAAAACTCTGCATCTTCTACAAATTTATCAGTTGTGTTTTCAGTTTCTTTTACATATTCTGTAATAACAGGTTTTAACGAAAGTAAAGTTTCAATTTCTTCACTGCACAAAAATTTTGGTGCAAAATTATTGACAAAACAATCATCTACTAAAAGGTCAAGGAAATATACAGGGCATAAATTAGTAATATTAAATGTTTTATGTTTATAAAATTTAACTGCATTGATATTTGTAGTCGTGGACCATTCTTTTGATGCAATTTCATTTTCTTGATCACATACAGACTTCAAAGTCTGAAATACTGTTTTGCATTTAGAGTAATGCAGACTCATAGACTTTGAAAGAGAACTAAGGTCAGAAGTTTGCTTCAGTAACTGTAAACTTTTATTCTCATTTTCATAATTCTCTTCAGCACATTTAAAAGATGGAAATTCTTTCTTAGCAACCCATTCTAAGTAATACTTATCTTTTGTATCTCTAACTGATTTAGAATAACGACAATTCCAGCACATATGTTCATCATCTATTTTAACATCTTCCATCTTCAAGCAAACGCAATGCTGCCAAGTTTTGCAAAAATCACACTGAACCATTTTACCTTCATCTGCAGTACTATTACAAATACAAACAACACGATCATCAAATTCAGGTACGGGATTTTCATTAAAATTCATTCCTGAAGCATGTCTTGACCTTCTTTTTGTATAAATTATTTCTTTCATTTCTGCCATTTGAGGAATGTCTAGACTACTGTTAATATCTTTTTGAATTTCATTATCATTAGAGAATGATTCATTTTTAGACCTGGTTCTACGGCGTTTATTCCTGCCAGTCCACACTGTTCTTCGCATTCTTCTCTTCAAACCAAAGACATGACTTCTTTCATGGAGAGAATCCTTATAACGAGTGCACATTACATGAGTAGGCAGTGAGCTATTTTCTTTAACAGGTTGAAATCCTGTAACATTAGATGCAACATTGCCCTGGATATTTTTCATAGAGCCCATTGCATCCCTTGCCGAAGAAGAATTGGGAAATTCAGGTGCAGTTCTGTGAAATGTATTTGAATAAATTTTAGATTTAAAGTCAAATTCATATGATTTGTTATTAAGCTCAGAATGATGGGGAGGGGAATCTTCAAAATCTCTATTTTCTGGTTCATTAGCTGAAACTGTTGCTTCAGAATCATCTTGTTGACTGTTTTCATCAGGAATATATTCAGGCTTCATAGCTACATCATCTACTGGAGCTAAATTAATAGCCTTAGGGCTGGCAATAAATTTTGAAGGTTCATTTAATTTTGAAGGTGATGAAGGCTGTACATCCATTTCTTCAACAAGTTTATTTTCTGTATCATTATTTTTGCATTCAAATAGGTGACTTACAGTTGAGTGTAAAGGTTTGTCCCCTGAATTCTCAGCACTTGACTTTAAAATATTTTCATCAGTATTACAAATAACCAATTCTTTTTTAGGTTCTTGGATTTCATCATTTTCAACATCTGATTTTGTATCTGAAATGAGTTTACTGTCTTCAGATGACTCTTCTTTGTGTTTTTCTGAAAAACTACGAGGCAGTTTCTTAAAAGGTGCAATTTTCAATCGATTTCTAATAGTTTTTCTTATATCTTTTGGTTTCTTTAAAGAATATGAAGATGAGTGATGTCTTTTCAATTGTTTGTTTATTTTATCATTTCTGTAAGATCTGTTTAACTTTTTCATATATGGTTTGGGCATTCTATAAATTCTACTGGAAGCAGCTTTTAAACTATCAGAAGTTAGTTTTTGTTTAACATTAGGGGATGAATCATGGGATACCGAGCTGGTTTGATTTTGAGTTGATAATCCTTTTGGATCATCTGAAATTCGATCTCTTTTACTACAAGACTTATGTATTTGTTTAATAAGAGGAGTAGTCAAATAAATATCAGAATTTGCAAATTTAGCAGGTAGTGAAACTTTTCTTGTAAATGAACGTCTAGGAGTGAAGTTAATCTCAGGAGGAGATGATTTTCGACTAATTTTCTTAGCTGTGTTGTCTTTTCTGTTAGATTTTTGAATATTAGCATCATTGATTTCCTTTTCAACTTCCTCAGTTGCATTAGATTTGACTACAGTTTCATGATTATCTTTTACATATTGATCACTTTCTTTTGGCTCAGTATTAACAGGTTCACTATGGGCATTATTTATTGTTTTAATTTTTTTAGGTTTTTCAAATGATGACCTACTCAATTTTGTTTTCACATCCTTATTAGAGGTATTTTGCTTTGAAACATCCTTATTGTGATAATGCTTCAAATGGGAAGCTAATAATTTCTCTTTGCGAAAACTTTTAGTGCAACCACTCACAGTACATTTAAATTCATTATGATCCTCTTTAATTTTAAATTCTTTTGTAGCAATTTTGACAAAATTTTCTTCAGGAATGACAGCTGTTTTTAAAAATTTTTTGCCTTCATTATCTTGAATATCTGATGCATGTTTCTTTCTTTGAACACCATCAGCAACAAAGGAAACAATGTATTCGTCATTAGCTAAGCATTTTTTAATGACAGCAGCATACATATTGTTGCTTTTCCACTTGGCTAAAACATTTTGTCCAACTGCAAATTTCTTAAACGACTTTTTCAAGGGTACTTTTGGAATATCAGACGACTTAATATGCTCGCTGGTCATAGGTAACCAAGAATCATATCTGGAATTCCAATTTAAATAATGAATTTTAACCTTTTTTTTGACAAAATCTAATTCAACAATCCTTGCATCATACCATTGTAATTTTTCTTGAACCTTCAAAGGTTCTCCAACTTTCCACACAATCCCAAGTCTTTGAGGTGCAGAACTAGGAACATTTTCAGATACATTAACTTCAGTGCGAGATTTTTTTCGCCCTTTACGGCTTCTTTTGAATGACTCGTCATTCGTTTTTGAATCGTCGGATTTTGGTAAAAATGCATCACTATTCCTACTGTTACTATCACCATCCTCTGGATGACTTGGTTCTGTACTTGAATCATCAATCAATGAAGTAAAATTATCATTTAGAGATTCTTTAGAATTTGAGTCACAAATGTTGGATGTAGAGGGAATGGGAGTAATAAGAGATGTAGTCAATGAACTATGATGTTTGTTGTCATCCAGATTAGAGGGATTATGCAAAATATTGTCAGCAATCAATGATTTGAATGAAATGGCTATCCCATCATCTTCCAAAGATGAAGAAAACTCATTTGCAGTTTTAGCTTCGCTGTCTCCAGCTAAAAGCTGAGACTCATCATTAAATGACACTTCCATTGCAGAGAAAAACTTTAAGTAGATTTATAGAACTATAACACACAGTTAATAAAATATAACTTTTGAAATAACTTATACTCTACACATCATTAAAACAATTTCAAATAACACATATAACTTTCATTATTAAAGTAAATCACATATGTGAGCCATTGAGGCCATCTATGGTAATTTACTCAATCATAATAATTCGCTTTGTGTAGAAACTTCAGCAGAAAAAGATTTGTTTTAAAAGGAAGTTAATTTTTAACTAATAGTTCACGCACAATCTTAAATTTAAAAAGAGAAACAGATACGCATCAAAAACTGAATACAAAATTATAATATAAAAACATTACATCAGTTTGATTGGTTGATTGATTAAGTAAATGTAATGATGAATTGAGTGATAGCCCCATGATAAAAAAACAAGTAAATTTGATCGACATATTGACATTATTTACATAAATTAAAATCCCCTTAACATAATAACTATTCAAGAAGGCCTTGAGATAAATAAACTTGTATTTTTTGTTTATCGATTAATCGTTTATTATTGACCACAACCACAACTCAACTTTGCATTTCACACTACATCAGTTTAGTTTGTTTGTGTTTTTCTCACTTGAATTTGAATCTTAAGTATGTTGATATATTGACACATTAACTAAAATAAAAAATTAAGAAAATGGCTGGAATAAGTAAAGATAGCATTCAAGATAGACTGAAAAAATTTAAGGAGCTACAATTTCGAAGGAAAGAGTCGCGTAAACTAAATTATCAGGAAGTTGTTGAAGAGGATCGACGGTCAAAATTGCCTCCGAACCACGAAACTAAAAACAAATGGGCACAATATCTGATAGAGCAAGAGGAAAAGAAACAAGAAGCTGCAGCAAAAGGTGTAGATTACAACAGAGTTAAATTGTTAGATGTGACAGCTGAAGATGCTGAAAAGTGGGAACGGATGAAGAAAAAGAAAAATCCTGATCCTGGATTTTCCAATTATGAAGATGCTGCTGTTCGTCAATATGAAAGACTAACTAAAAAACTGAAACCAGATATGGAGTCTTATGAAAAAGAAAAAGAAGTCATGGGTGATGCCTTTTACCCTAGTAAAGATACCATTATTCATGGTTTGCACAAAGATAGTGAGGAACACATTAATAATATGGTCGAAGATCTTGAAAAGCAAATTGAAAGACATTCAAAATTTAGTCGAAGACGTCGGTACAATGATGATGCAGACATAAACTATATAAACGAGAGAAACATGCGTTTCAACAAAAAATTGGAGCGTTTCTATGGACAGTATACAGCCGAAATTAAGCAGAATCTTGAAAGAGGAACTGCTGTTTAAAAATTTTCTTCATTTTATAAAATATTTTAAACTAAAATTGTATTAACTTTTGTACTACTCTATGTGAATTTCATATCCTTATGAGCAATCTCTTATGTTGATTTTTGTTGGCAAATTACTTTTAAAATAATGTATTCTTAAGCTTAAAATAAATTCTTTAATGGCTAACCTTTATTGTATTGTGTTGTATAGTCAGGGCTGTAGCTGGAAAAAAATTGTTCAGGGGATTCATTTTTTCTCTGATGCAGAAAGATTAATTAGTGCATATTCACACTGTAGTAGAGATGGGAAATATAGTTATTTTTGGTTAACAGGTTACATCGTTCCACTCTTTTACAGGTAACAGGTTCCAACAACCTGTTATTTTTATAACATATAAATAACTGATATTTTAAGGCCCCTGTCCTCGCTCGAGGAAACACTCGCGAGCTAATGCTATTCCTATGGGGAAGCATTTTTCTAATAACTCTTTCGCATTTTGACATTTTTGAATAATTTTTTTTGCATTGGATAGCTGAAGTACATGCCGAGAGCGCACCTTTTTTACTTTTTCGATTTTGGTTGCAGATATTTTTTTAAAGCACTTTCAGTTTCGAAACCGGTTTTGAAAGTGAAACTAACTTTGTAAAAAATATCTGCAACCAAAATCGAAAAAGTAAAAAAGATGCGCTGTTGGCATCCACCTGCATGAAAGAGTTATTAGAAAAATATTTCCCCATAGGAATAGCATTAGCTCGCGAGCGAGGACAGGGGTTGTTATTAGAAGGCCTTTCAAACAAAACGTATGTTCTCATAAATAAGCGATAAGTTGTATGCACACCAACACCATATTCTTTAGTAAGAAACTTGTAGTACACCATACAGTGATGTGTATCAATTTCAGTATGTTTTAAATACTTTAATATCATTAAAATACATAGTGAGTGATTTTTCAACATAGGCCGTAAACTAATGGAATTCTTCTGAATCGCCCTGCAAATGAACCAAAAATGAAAAAAAGTAACACACTTCCTTCTCAAAGCCGAACATGCCTTACTAAATTCTAATAATATATACATATATTAGCAGGGCTTGGGACAGGGTTGACATGATTTAAATCAACTGATTTTTTAAAAAAAATCATTTGATTTAAATCAATTTTTTGCAATTTCACATGAATGCACATATCAAAGGAAAATTTTGGGTAAAAAGTTAGAAAATGTATTAGATAACGATAGAATTACAAAATTTAAAGCAAGATATGAACAAACTATTAATGGCTGCCATTTTGCTGGAGTTTTATTAAGGTTCTTTTTTTAAAATCAAAATGAAATGAAACTTAATGTAAGGAAAAATAATGAAGATTTGGCATTCATTAAAGAAGATTGCCTAAATCTTCTCACCACTGGTAGCACATTTTCAAGCAAAAAACGGCCCATTCCAAAAATTACCATTGCTTGAGAAAAAAGTTTCTGATATTATGACAGATAATGATTGGCAGAAATCCTTTTATGTAATGGGAGGTAAAGAGAGAATCAGCGAAATTGAATTTATTTACCAAATAACAACAACCGTGGCTTCATCTACTGGAGTAAAAAGACGATTTTCTTCTTTTGAAGTAGTTCATTCAAGCCTTCATAATAAATTAGGAGTTGACAAAGCTTCTAAATTAGTGTTTTTGTTCAAACAATTAAATCCCTGATTTTTTCCTATTTGCTTAAGAAATATAGAATTAATTGTGATTTTTATCCCTTAATAAATAGCTTGCATTAAAAGAATACAGTAGACTTCCTCAAATCCGCACAGCTTGGGACCAGAGGTTGTGTGGATTTTAGAGTTTTGTGGATTTCTGATCATGGGTTTGTTTACATTTTTAAACAGTAATTTGATTGTAATTAATAATGCAACTGAAGTTAATGAATGCTTATAATATAGTAAAACATTAAAACAATTATGTAAGTCAATAAACTATAATAATAAAAATTTAGATAATTAAAAATGATTAAAATATTGAAAGCAACAAGGATGAAGTAAATAATCAATAATGTATAACTAAATATTTATTATAAAGATGAGATGCATTTTTTCCTAAATTATTCAGTGGAACTTGCCCCATAAAAGTGCACTACTAATTCACATCAATATCATAAAATATAGAAGTTTTATTTCAGGTTTAACCAAACTCACCAATAAAAAAAAAAGCTTGATGAATGTATAAATGCATTTTGCAAAAAGATTGTGATCACCACTGATATTAGCAATACCTTGAATTTTTTTCAGAAATAAATTTATTCTTCTTTCATGAAAAAGCATGAATTTAGCAATATTAATGAAAGTTACAGATTAAAATATACATAGAATTGATATAAAAGTAAAAAAGTCAAATTTTGTCCCTATACCTGACCTGAGAGCTTCATTGTTTATATCTGTAAATTATGCGCGGATTTTAGAGAGTTGTTGGAATTTTTTTCCAATCCTGTTTCTTCCGTAATTCTTGGTCAAAATTCACAGTATTTTTTATATCCAAATTTATCCAGTGAATATTTTTTTTTTTTTTTAATTTTCAAAAAATTCGTAACAGAATCACCTGTGACATATGGTACACATCAATTTTGTGAAGATTGCCAAACAGATCTTTTTGTTTGTAGTGAATTTTCTTTCTCAGGGAATTATGGAATTCGTTGTTAAAATCGAAATCAATTGTATATGTTTCTGCAAAATTTCCCCCGATCCTGGATCGCCGAATCAGACATATTCTGCACCCCTGATGGGAAGTAAAGAGAAAATCAGTGAAATTGAAATAAAATTTATTTACCAAATAACAAAACTTCATCTGCTGGAGCAGAAAGACTATTTTCTTCTTTTGGACTAGTTCATTCAAGCCTTCATAATAAATTAGGAGTGGACAAAGCTTCTAAATTAATGTTATTATTCAAACAATTATATCCCTGACTTATTTCTATTTGCTTAAAAAATATTGAATTAATTAGGATCTTTATACTTTAATAAATAGCTTGCATTAAATGAATATTTAATTTGTTTTTCAAATTTTACCATTTTCTATTCATTTACAACATATTTAAGTTTATTTCTTGTATATTATATCTTATTCTGTCTCTTTCGTCTCTATATGCACAATTTGATTACAAAATAATAGAATGGCTTTAGATTAAAGCCTAGATGTTTAATTTTTAGTACTAATCAGCAACTAGAATAATAGTATTTTCTTAACTACATAATTATTTCTTACATTATTTTTATAAATTATAAATATTATTTATTCTTTTTTAGTCATTTATTATAAAAAACTGCTCCATGTATTATAAAAACACATTAATTACAAATAGAATTCTAAAAAAATCAAATAAATCCGATTTAAATCAAAAAAATCTGATTTAAATCAAATAAATCCGATTTTTTAAAAAAAATCATGATTTTTTTTCCAACCCTGGCTGGGGAATTACATCATTGTACTCGCCACTGGCGAGTAAATTTTTATCTTCAAAGCGAGTGAAGTTTTAAGTTATTTTTTCAAACTTCAAACTGTAAAGGTGCCAGAATCTTTATTTATTTTTATTAGTTCCCTATATTTTGCAACTTTTGTAATATAAATATTATACTAAATTCTACGCTATAGAACTATTATCTTTTCTCTTGTATATATTTCTTTTTTTTATCGAACAAAAATATGAAAATGCATTGTAGTAATAGTAATTAACTGTTTTTTCAGTTGTTTAAATTTTGTCTGAACTATTTTCAACTGTATATTGCATTTTGCTGGCTGGTAAAATAAATCCCTGGCTGGTGAAATTTTTTGAAAATTCCCCACCCCTGTATATTAGGGATGTACCGAATATTCGGTATTCGGCCACATTACTGAATATTCGGTTAGACCAAATATCAAACTATTCGGTTAAGCCGAATATTCAGCTTGGCCAAATATGAAACTATTCGGCCTGCCAAAAATTCGGTTTGGCTGAATATCAAAGTATTTGGCCAAATCCAATACTTAATAAAAACCTTTAAAACACATTTTTAAAAACTTCTCACAATTTCCACTTTAAACTGTCATTTAATAAATATATTTAAAATAATTAGAAAAAAAATCATATTTAAATAAAATAGAATGTTTTTACATTATTTATTTGCTGTTTGTAAAGTATAACTTAAGAAAATTAACCACGAGAAGAATTAAAATGGTGATTTATTAGGATTCTCCTCAGGAATAAATGATGTGCAGATGCAAGTTCCTAAATTTTGTTTAGTAAATAATCTATTTCAAAATAAAAGTCTTTGAACAACAAAGAAAAACTTTTGAGATAAGTAATATTTATGAAGGCAGGCAATTTTTGTTCATGAAACTATAATCATAATCAGCTTATTTTGTCATAAGTACATCGTATTTCATCTCACTCTAGGTCAAACTTATGTTTTCGTTTCTTGCATTAACAATAAATAAGATACCATAACTATATTTTCAACTCAAATGCTTTGATTTCTGTAAAATATGATATGATGGGAAGGGTGGAAAAAGCCATCATTCATAAGAAAAAGAACAATGAGCTAGACTTCTTTTAATCAGAATTAAGTTGAAAGTATTTGTACTTTATATTGAAAAAAATCTGCCTTGAGTTATCTGAAAAGGACAATTATGAGACTGTAAAATTTTTCTTCTACCATTTTTATATTATTTCTCTTTGATTTTAAAATGTTTGCTTTAATTCGTGGAAGAAACCATGAAATTAAAAATTTTATTAATTAATAAAGCCTCATAATTATGCTTCTTAAATAAATCAAGGCAGATTTTTTTCAATACTAAATGTTCTTATAAAAAGTCTTCTTTATCAAAATATAAGTTTCTTTTATTAAATATTATGTAAAATTGCTTTAAAAAGTAACATTTTAATACTTTTAAACTTTGAAATATAAAAAGTATTCGGAAAGCTGAATATTCGGTATTCAGCCGAATAGTTACTATTTGGTTAGCTGAATATTCGGTATTCGGCCCAACAATTACTATTCGGCTAGCTGAATATTCTGTATTCAGTTCACCTGCCAGCTGAATATTCGGTATTCGGCCAAAACCACTATTCGGTGCATCCCTAATATATATAGGATATAGGATAATATATATAGGATTTAAAAGGATAAATAAAACATTTATTGGTATTTTTTTTTTTTTTCAATTTTAATTTGACTTTCGTAACATTTTTTTTTAATTAAAAAAAAAATCAAAAATGCCAATCCTATTTTTTTTTTTTTTTGGCTGAATACTATTGAATACAGTGTTCGAAATCCTTGGTGGTCCGCTGGTCCGAGACCACCGATAATTCAATCGGATCCAAAACCTGAAAAAAAGGCAGATTTCTTCAAAAGATCGCGAAAATACGGCAAATTTCGCCCAAAATAGCGATAAAATGGCAAATTTTGTCAAAAAAATCGAAAAACGGCAGATTTTTTCAAAAAGTTGTGAAAAAAAGACAGATTTCTTCAAAAAAATCGTGAAAAAACGAAAAATTTTGTCCGAAAATCGCGATAAAACGGCAAAATTTGTCAAAAAATCACAAAAAGCGACAAATTTTGTTAAAAAAATCGCTAAATAACGGCTGATTCCTGGCAAATATCATCAAAAAATTCGCGAAAAAGTGGATAATTTCACCTTGAAATCCAAAAAAACGACAGATTTCTTCAAAAAATCGCGATAAAACGGCAAATTTTGTCAAAAAAATATCGCGAAAAACGGTATTTTTAGTCAATAAATCCCGAAAAAACAAAAGATTTCGTCAAAATAACATGAAAAACAGAAATTTCGACAAAAAAGCACGAAAATGAATAAATAAATAAGTGAAGCCAGGAGAGAATTTTTCTGGTATAAAAACTAATTTTCCTGCTTCAAAATTGTTGTTGCTGCTCCAAAAACTGATTTTCCTGCTTCCCAATCAGTTTTTTTTTTTCTCCAAATCTTTCTGAGTGAATGCATCTCCTGAAAGCACCATTTCATTAAGCATCATTTGAGTATGTACCATTTACTCAACAAAAATATCCCTGTTTTCAGCAAAAATGTCTTTTTAAGTAAACCTGTCTTGTCCCATTTTAAAATAGGGCAGACAATAGTGATACTTGTTATCTTCTACACTCAAATAAGCATTATTTTATAATTATATTTGTATCTTGAGCATTTATTCTTTAAAAAGTACAGAAAATTTCTCTTAAATTAATATTGGTTTTAATTATTTATTATTATTAAAACAATTATTGCATTTTATTTTTCTTGTGGAAATGAACAAGTTCAATTTTTGCGCCGAAAAATATGACTTATTATTAGTGGGGACCCGCTTCTGTAGAAAAGGGACCCAGAATTTTTCAAGTCCAGCTGCATCACTGACACTAGCTACAATTCCACCACTCTGCCTTTTTTTGGTCCCAGGCCCCTGGGCAGTTGCCCCCTGTGCCCCCTCCCCTCTCACCGGCCCTGATCCGAAGTACTATATATAAGCGATGATTGCTGGAGTTCATTTTTAGTTTTGATATGTGCTAAACTCATTTTTTTCATGTTACATTACATGTATAAATGTTCAAAATCATATACAGGGTTACACAAAAAAATCTTTAAGGGACACTAAGTATGAACAGAAATAGCTTAAAGGATTTCCCCCCCCCCTTCAAACTATGTATTTTTACGCTGGACTACATTTAGCACATCTTAAAATATCTTTGTACAACATAAATAAAATAATTTACAAGGCCATGCAAATGTATGGATACAAGACCTTCTATGGATGATAATTTCTGGAAGAGTGATTTCAATAGATTTAAGCGTGTGTAAGTATTAATTAAATTACAGTTAATAATTATATTACAGTTAATTGGTAGGTGATATATATAATTGTATAAGACTATTCAAGTATGATTCCATTTGTTGATATAATTTGCTAAACGTGAAATTAAAAATTTGTATGCGATTTTAAAACATTGCAAAATAGTTAAAAAGTGTTTGTGAATTATGTTTTTCTGTCCATCTGGTCGTCTGTCTTTCTGAACTCGAACTTGCATTAATATAGTTTGATTGATCTGGAATTGTTACGCGTTATTGAGATTTACTATGAAATGTTCGGTACTGAAAAAAAGTGCTTAAAGCTTATAGTTTATCTGCAGAGACACTCAAAAGAATTACATTATGGGTCATGGGAAAATATCATTATACAAGTATGTAGCATCTATAGTCGCCCTCTGGTCCATCCATCTGTTTGTCTGTCTGCCCCCATATAATAGCGCAAAAATTTCCAAACTGTATAGTTTGAATTTAAATATATAGAATCGTTGCAAATCATTCCAAATTTATGAGAAGACAGACACTACTTAATGAAAATTTTCGCCAATCTATCAAATCCTATCATTCATAAATAATTCAGTCATATGCCATGATAGGTATTGATTCTAGGTTGCAATGGTGATTATGCCTCATTTAAGAGGTAACAATATTATTTATGCATTACTGAGTTCAATGTATAAAATCGTTATAAATTTTCTATTCATACATTTTTGCATAAAAGTGCAGCAGTTCTAACACCAAGATCTGAATATTTTTAGATTTTCATTATAGTACAAACACACTTAATTTGATAGGTTTGAAGTGCCATTTCCGACTTTAATATTCTTATATTCATTTGTGTTATTTGAAAACTTTCAACTTTTGTTTGTATAATCATAAATGTTATGCAAAGTGTAGTAAAAAGTAGTTATTTAAAGAGCTGACATTGAGGCTCATGATCTGCAGATTTACTAGTATTTAAATGTTTTGGCATATTTTGAAATCCGCCGCTTTATTGAATCGCATTTCATTTAATAAAGTGATTCAATTAAAGGCGAAAATTCTACTTAAAACTGTGAAAATGCATATTACATGCATTAGTTAAGTTAAAATTGGTTATTTAAACTAAATTACTTTTCTGAGAAGTATTATGCTAAAAGAATGATGATTTCCTGCCACACAGATGCTCTTTGAGTTTAACTATTATATAGGAATATTCTAATTAGTACAGATTCTATTAACCGACGATTCAAATGACTGGCAATCACCTTTATTAGAATCTCAAAACCCCCCTAGAACCGAATTCTGGCTGCGCCACTGTTAACCAATAGGGACTGGGGCTTCCATAATCCTTAAAACATTGTGAATAGGAAGTGAACACACTTGTGGTGGTGTTACTGTTTTGCAGGTGGAAATCTATATCCAACAGCCGGTCCATGTGGGAGCATAAAGTTAACGACAATTTCATTTAACTCACAACTGATATCTCTGATCTTTGCAATCCACCACTCACAGTCATATACACAGGCCACAAAAATTCCTTTTTCTAAATTGTGAATTTGAATATTTTGCTGTTGTTTCAGAGATCTTGGTTAGACAAATGAAATTTCTTCTTGCTTGCTGTTCAAAATTTGTGCAATATAGGTACACCCATCACTATGATATTAATAGATGATTGTTCATTCTATTAAAGTCTATCATACATAATTAATTAAATATCTAATGATAGGTAATGATTCTAGGTTGCCCTGGTGATTACGTTCTTTTTAAGATGGATTCATATTGTTTCCATATTACTGAATTTAATATGTTGAAGCATAATAAATTTTGTATTCATGCCAGTTTGCCTAACAGTAACACTTATTGCATCAAGATCTAAAAATTTATAAAACTAGCCATAGTATGAATGCACCTCATTTGCCATGTTTGACTTGTGATTTCTAAATTGTTTAGGATATGTATTAGGCTACATATGCTATAAATAAACAAAAATTGAGAGACTTTTACTGGAACTGTCAACATGCAGTTTCTGTAAAATTCTCTAAATTCTTGAAATGTTTCTAAAACTTGTTAAACTCAAAAGTGGAAGTTCTCCTTTACAGTGAAGGTAGTACTCAATGGGGAACGACTGAGTTTTAACCCCCTTCTTGGCGTGTTTTCAAAATATCGCCACGTTGGCGCGCTTTGCGTTTTGTCTTCCGGAGTTTCGCGCCAGAAGACACCATTCAAAAGAGCGCAATTTAAAGTGGCGATAATGAAAATAAATCAAAAATACATGTTTTAAAACATTGAAATTTAAAAGAATTTGAAATATCACACATAAAAAAACAAATAATCCACTTACTGACAAGTTACGTTTTTAACGGAGTTTGAGAGATCGCGACAATAAAAATAGAGCAAAAATACATATATTAACGCAGAATCTTAAAATATTGCAAAAATTAGGATGTAAAAAGCATGCATATTGCGAAAAATTAAAACAAATATCTCATTTGCATACAAAATTATTTCATAAAATTTAAGATTCCAAAATCGGATGACCATAACCAAAAATTTAATTTACAGAGCTTTTAGAAGAAAAAAAAAATCCTTTCTCAGGGGGGCTCTGCCCCCCCTGAATCCCCCCGGTCACATTTTTCTTTCATGTATAATATTTAAACATTCAAAACAGTTCTGTTCAAGCAACAAAGAAATTGTACACATACCTTTTTTTAAAACAAAACCAGTCTTTTTTTAAATAAAGAAAGAAATCAATAATAGATTTTCTAAAGAAATATATTAAGTTTTGAATGCAAATGGTCATTTTCATTTATATTTAATATGTAATTATTCGACCAATTCTCATCGTAATCCAATGGTCTAATAACACACAAGAAATTTAATTAACTTCAAGGCGCCAGAATTAAAATTCTACAGTTTCTCCTCTCTCGTCCAATAATAAAGCTAGAAAAGAAAGAACAAACAGAGCATGCGCCACAAGCTCCCGCAAACGAGGGAGAAATTGCTTTTTCACTCCGAGAGTTGCCGAGAAGAGTGACAGAGAAAAGTAAAGGAAAGCAAGGCGTGGCGTAGTTATAGCGCGCAGAAAAAACGCTGCCAAGAAGTGGGTTAAAACTCAGTTTACCCCTCAATGGTATTGACTAACAATAAAAAAATCAAAATTTTTAAAAATGGCATTTTTGAGAAAAAAATTTTTTTGATTAAAAAAATTTATTTTAGAAGGCTGCTGTAAAAATAATTAAACACATATTTCAAAATAGAGTATATCTTTTTAAGCAGAAAAACATTATCTTTAAAATAAAATAAACCACAACAAAATATCTTGCACTGTTTCAGAGATAGAGCACTTTAAACTTTTTTTTTGAAAATCGCAAATGGGAAAAGGTACTCTGGATGCCATCTTTGGCACCCTGTATCTCAGCCCAGAAATTTTTTTCAGCAAAACCAAAAAATACAGGAGTTTTATTTTTTCCTGAATTTCAACATATGTTCAGTTAAAGAATTTTTGAGACTATGAAGGTAATCCCCCTGCCTGAATCGACATGTATTCAGGCCATGAGTGATTGACGAACATTTACGTCAAACATTTGTTGAAATTTGGGATATTTTTTATGCCTGAATTTTCTGATTGACGACCTGTTAAAAAAAAAAAAAAATCTGGATTGGATATCTTGAATTTTTAGTAATTTTGGAACAGAATCACCTCTGGTTAGAAAATAAAATAATTTTTCTTATATTTTGCGACCTTGACCTATCAAGATTTTCTATCGCAATGCAAGCTTTGAGAACACACGATCCTAAGTGTATGAATGAGAAGGCAACTAGCAGGCGTGCATTCAACATGGACGCAACTGCAGTAAGGGCTGCATTTTTTAAAATGAGGAGCAAGAAGGGTGCTATTTTTTATGAGCTGCAAGAGTGCTAGTTTTTGGAAGCAGGGCACCAGCTTTATAACTAAAGGACAAGGGGGACAGTGTGCCCCCTGAAACCCTCTGGGGGGAACTCTGAACATCCAAAGTTGTCAAATATTTAGTCTTAATTTATTAAATGAGAAGATTCTGTAAGCAGGCCAACAGCTAATTTAATTACAATGTTTAGTGCAAAATTATTATTATTATTATTTTCTCTGTAGGCTAAACAAATGGTCTTTTCAATTAAACTTTACTATGAATTGGTTGTGGATCCACTTTCAGCATATTTATCTGTATGTGTGTGCAATCGTGAAAAAAAAAGTGTAAACTCACTCTATTAACACTGCACCCAGACATTCAACTGAGATGTTGAATCTTATTGTTGAGTTTTGAATCTGATGATGATAAACTTGTTTTATCTGATACTAAATATTGTGATAATATTGATTATGATCATACTACAGATGCGTTAAAAATAAGAAATCACGAAAGTAGATTACTTTCTTATAAAAATACGGAAGGGGAGGGGGGATAATATGCCCTGTTATGTATCTGAAGTTAGTTGAAATCATTTTCAATGATGAAAATGTGAGTTTAATTCTCCTATTTCCTTAAAAAAATGTTTGTTGGCCCAAAATATTGTATTAGTTATTGTACAAAGTTAATAATTAGTCATATGTCTATTGCCTGAATTATGCAGTAAGTTCCAAACTAACAAGGAAGGTCTCCAAAACTGGGCATACCTAGAATATTTTGAAAAAAATATACTAATTAAACTACTTAAGCATGTAATAAAGGATCAGTCAAATTTAGCAGCAGAATAACAGTAGAAACTTTGAAAAAAAATTAAATACTTTTGAGTATTTTGTGTAACAAGCAACACGCGATTTGGTGAGCAGCATTTTTTCTCGCCAAAAGCAAACGATTTTCCTATAACTGAAAATTGTTTGTTAATAGATTTTTAGAATGCATGTAAATGGCATTTGATGAATTTAAATTTAAAGAATGAGAGTGTTTAATATATATATTAAATTGTATTACATATTTATATTGCTTGTTGTAGCAGTTATTTAATTTTAATACTGTAAAAATAATTATATATATAAAAAATATTTTCATATATTTAAGCGTATTCCAAAATAAAGACTAGATGAAGAATGCTGCAGAAATACACTTCAATATCGAATAAGTTTTTGTTTCCATAGCAACAAAATTGAATAGACAGTCTCAAATGGACTTAATTTTGAGATTGAAACAAATTTAATTCACCCTTTAATTCATAAAATTTCATAGCTAATCTTCATTATAAATATGTATATGACAAAAGCTACTTATATGAAACTAAAACCGATAAAAATAAAGTTATTTAATTAAATATTTTGAGAAATAGTTCAACATGAAGATTTTTATCTTAAAAAGTATTTGGCAAAAAAAAAGTATTTTTTAAAATTTTATTTCATTGCCAATTGGTGATAAATTGCCAAATAAACGAAATGTTCATTATTTTTTTATGAATGTTCTATCGGGGATCTGCTGCTTTTTTTTTTTTATAAACATATATATTAAAAAAATTTTTCATCAAAATTGACCTTATTCTGTGTTAATTTCCTTTTGGCAATATTCTGAACTTATTTCAACTTGTTAAATTAAAATCCTGTTACTAGATCTAATCTATTAATCTTTATAGAAACGATATAAATTCTTGGTTCGCCTTGGAAGGCATTTATTCCAATATGCGTTAATTTAAAAATGGCTCTAAATTAAAGATGTTCTTAATTTAACTTTATTCTTGATGTTCCAAATAAAACTCATTTTTTTCCTGTTTTTATCAACCTTTTTTTAAGAGAGTCTATTTAAATTTATTCCAAAACCATGCTTTTCAAAAAAATATCATTCTTTTTATTTATTTTTGTTTCCTCCAACGTTTGATATTTATTGTGTATCAATAAATTCAATTCTTTTCTTTTTGCTTTAAAATTAATCGCCTGTAATTAAATATTGTCTGCAGGATATTCAAACTCTGATTTCAATTATAAATTAGTTAAATAATAATCTTTTAAAATAAAAATTATGGTTTGAAAAGATTCGAGAATGAAATGTAAATCTTGATGCTGGATATTAATTCTGTTTACATATGAAAATCATGGTTAGAGAATACAGAATTTTCTGGAAGTTTTTGGTTTTAGATTTAAGAAGAAAGCTGAGAGTTGATGATGGATAATCTTTCCTTTTTCTTCCGATGATTTGGCTAAAACGAATTGTGGAATAATGTTTTTATGATGGAATATTCTTCTTTTTGGTGATTCTGTTCAAGACGGCTTGCAAGAGAGCATTTCCCGCTCTATATGACTACAGTTTAATAAACTATGTTACAGCAGTCAATGTGTAGTTTAATGAATCTGCTACATTTATTTCTTCTTTTTTTTTTTTCTTCTCCTAGCTTGCCATGACTCTGTGCTTAAAAAAGAGGAAACCGGTAATGATGCTTCTAGCTCGTAACTTCAAAATGTCACATATATATCCATATAAGAAGAACATTTTGTAATTTTTTTCAGAATTTTCTGTGTATGGAGACCTTTCTGGTAAGGTACAACATCAGTGGCGCCAATTTTTGAAAAATATTGGGTTGGCTCAAAAATATTGGATGAGCTTTTAAAGATATTTTGGTAAAATGAATGTTGTACCTTGGGACAGTTTGCCTTTTCTTCTTTAAATGAGTATAATTTTTTTATTTTCAAACTGCCTGAATTTCTATAAAAAATTTAAGGCAGCACCAAAACTAGCCTTTTTTGTCCCGGGCAAACATGGATTTTGGCACCCCCCACATATATGCATTCTTTATAACAAACACACCAGAGAAAATCTTAATTTGGCACTCCCTTCACATTTTGTTCTGTTGGCGCCCGGGGCACGTGCCCATTCTGACCCCCCCCCCCCCTCTAGTTTCGGCCCTGTATTAAGGAGGAATATGTTGGTATATTGAAATGTTGCCTTTAAATGTTAAATATAATAATTGAAGTAAAAAAAAAAAAAAAATGTGTAAATTGTTCCAAATTACAACACACTCCCCTATAAATTATAGGCACATGCACAAAAATGCCGTGCACAGAAAATTTTCCAAAAAATTGTGAACTTTACAGGAAAAAGTTAAGAAAAGAAAAACATATTTTTTAGTTTTGTAGCTTTTTTTTTTCTTAATACCAAAAATTTTAAATTTTTTCCAATTTTATGTACAATTTATACATTGTCAGCCCACAATTTAAAGTTTAGACTCAAAACATTGTGGTATCACAGAACAGACCCTTTTATTTCTATTTTCTGCAGAATATAACTTGTTACTGATCAGTGACTGCATCAACATTTTAGCTCAGCAACGATGGTTAAATCAAATAATTTTGTAGTGTTATAAGAATGACTGGTATTTTGCACGAAGAGATCACAATATAGGGATGAAAGTTAGTCACTATACTCACTTTTTAAAAAAATTGTCACTTTTAGTCACTACTTTTTACTAAAAGAGATTAGGTCTCTAAAAGTGAAGGAGCTGTGGAAACTGGTTTTTTCACTTTTAATATATAAGTGTAACTAAAATCAACAATTTTATTTGAATCGACTAAGAATATCCTACGATTCAATTGACATCCTATTGTTGATATTCTCCAACAAAAAGTCATATATAAAAACATCGAAGTCTGTTAATATGAGCCTGGCTAACATGAAGACACTGTTAAAACAAGCAATTTGCACATAAAAAAATTCATTATTTAAACTTTATTATAATTTTCTTGCTTATGTTCCTACAATAATAGATGTAAAATTTTTATTTTGAGTTTTTTGTTTGTGTCATTAAAATTATAGAAAAGAGAAAAAGCCTAAATAAAATGTTCCAAATTACTAACAGGTGCATACTTGTATAAAAATATAGTAAAAATAAAAAATCCATTAAATTAAAAATAATGCAGCCGGCCACCATCATTGGAAAATGGAAGGTTTTCATGTCTATTTATGCATACACGAGAATTGTCCAGAACAGATTATTCTAGATTAAGTGTAGTATGAAAAATAAGATGGCTGAAAATGTTCATCAAAAACATGCTTTCATCTATTTTCTAACAATTCCTTCTAAAATTTACGAATGTCATATGACAATGCATCATTGCAAACCATCTTTTTTAAAAAATTGCTTATAATGGCTTCTTGGTAATTATTTGTATGGAAAATAATTTTGGATTGGTGAATAGAATTATTTTTTTTAATTAATTCTACTATTATTAAATAGTATTTGATTCTACTTTAATAGGATGAGTTTGGGCTAATCTTGCTACACAGTATGGGGGTGAATTCAAGGATAAAGTCGATAAAGAGGCATGAAACAGATGTTAGATTAAATTTATCCTGTACTGCATTAGCAAAATTAGCTTATACTCAGCCTACAAAACTAAAATTAATCCAAATTTATTTTCTGTACCAGTAATTTCCAAGAAGCCATTATAAAGTAATCTTTGGAGATAATTTTTTTATAAGATAAAGTTTGTAATTATGTATTGTCATATGACATCCATGAGTTTAGAAGGAATTGTTAGATAATGCATGAAAGCAAGTTTTTGCTGAACATTTGAACACTTTTTTTGTAGCCTTATCTTCTGCAGTATTGAGTTCGGTGGATGACCTGGAGGGGGGGAGCTCTCTCCAGAACATTAAGATGTTCCTCTTCCCCCCAATTCTGTACATTCAATGGTCAAAAATTACAAAAGTCCCTCCCTTGGAACCATGGAAATCTCTCCCGGAAAAAAGTATCTGAATTCAACCCTTTCTTTTGTACTATTATTTTCAACACAATCTAACTGATTGGTAAAAAAATCATACGAATTGAATATTTCCAGCTGAGCGATAAATTGACCAGGCTGGGAATCGAACCCAGATACTTGGCTTACAAGCTGGAAATATTCAATTCATACGATTACTTTACCAATCAGTTAGATTGTGTTGAAAATAATAGTATATCTACATACCCATCGTCATATGGAGTTCCATTACCTGCGGTCTATTCTGTTGAGCTGTCTAAATGACAGACCAGATGTTATGACCAATAAGGTTATCTGAGCAAAAAATCTCAGCTGGCTATCGCCCAGGTAGCTTAACAGGTAAAGCATTGGCTTTGTAAGCCAAGTATCTGGGTTTGATTCCCAGCTTGGTCAATTTTTTGCTCAGCTGGAAATATTCAATTCGTATGACTTTCTTTTGTACCACCCTTAATCTAGAATGGTCTCTCCCGGACAATTCTTAAATAGTTGCAGACAGACATGACATTTAATTTTCCACATGTGATAGCCGAATGAGTTTTTAATAAATTTTTAAAAAATATTTTTATGTATATATGCGATGTAAGCAATTTGGTACATTTTATTTGCATTTTTTCTAAGAATTTTAATTATTTACTCTGGGTTAATTTAGCACTAGAATTTTAACTTTTCTTTGTTGTTTCTAAATTTTTTTTTCTTAAACATCCAATTTTTTTTTTTAATACTTAGTTGCAGTTATAATTAGAGTTTGTTTCAGAAAAAAAAAAAAAAAAAATTGTAAGGAACCTACCATTGACCAA
The DNA here is from genome assembly GCA_964019185.1 of Maratus speculifer. Classification (NCBI taxonomy): domain Eukaryota; kingdom Metazoa; phylum Arthropoda; class Arachnida; order Araneae; family Salticidae; genus Maratus; species Maratus speculifer. The sequence continues at coordinate 383,741,183 of OZ025289.1, forward strand.
TTTTAATACTATCACTATTCCCAAACAGTAGATTTCTATTACAAATGTTTTAAAAATGAAATGAAGATTGTTCTTGACAAATAGTGGTAATTAAAAAATGATACGTAGAACCCCTTGACAATTTTTTTTTTTTTTTTTAAACAAATAAATTATTTATCTAGTTATAGACAATTTTTGTCTTTTGACTACTAGTTTTTTTCTTTTCCCATAATGTCACATCCAAAAATTTGTTTCAAAACGTCATTTTTGACAGTATTTTCTGAAAGGTATCAAAAAATGGAAAATGTCACTTGATTACATGGTTTTTTAATAAAAACACCTGCCAATTTCATGCATTTTTGAACAAATGTAAATTCAGAAGTGTGTCAGAAAGTTACTTCTTTCAATTTGAGAATTGTCTTATTAGTCTTATTATGAAGTGTAGAATTTACTCTTGGAAATTTCATTGTTAAACTAAAAAAGTTGTTTTGAGGTTGGAAAGTCCATATAAATGTTTATATGAATATGCATTAATTTGTAAGACTTTAATAAATTTAAATTCATTCTTAAAAAAAAACCAAAAGTATGCAAAAGATTAAAATTAATCTTACAATTGTATTATACTGGTTAATTCAAAATAAATATTTGCTGAATTTTTTCTTTCATACAGCATGTTAGAAACACACTTGCAATTGCAGAAAGTATAAAAATCAATAGTACAGTTTTTAAGTATAAAAAATTCTTTTAAAAGTGGCTATTTACATATTGAATAATGAAATAAAATTTTTTTATGATTCCTTGTTTTTAAAAGAATTGTTTTCTTGCATCTTAATAAGGACATTTTAAATATTCTATTTTTTCACGACCAAAATTTACTGAATTATAATTTTAATTTTATGAAATTCTTATTTGTTTTATATGCACTAAAAGTGCTTCTTTCGGTTTTTTAGTGCTAAAAAGCATCGAAAATACTTAAAATTCATAACTTGGTAAGTTTTGGCATTGAAGGATGTTTTTATGTTCTCTTTAGACATAAAGGGCAACATTTAAAAAAATTATAATGTATAGACACCAAAATTGTATAAAAATTAAATTTCAATTTCTAAAATGTATACAGGCCCTTTGAAACAAATGCCATATATTACAGCTTGCATGTGTGGATGGAAGGCCATGAGTACAAGACCTCCAGTCATATAAAATGTTAAAACTGTCTGTGAACTCACACAATTTCTATAAAATTTTTTGCAAAAAAACACGGCATCCTTCCCGAATCCTATATCGCCAATAACAGCAAAAATGAAAAGTTATATGGGAGTAGAGTGCCACTAAACTTTATTTAAAAGAGATAAACATATTGAAGGAACTCAATTTCTTTAAAATTTGCAGCAAAAACACTGTGCCTCTCCCAAGCCCTATATCACCAATAACAGCAAAAATGAAAAGTTATATGAGAGTAAATTTCCACTAAGCTTTACTTAAAACTTTTTTTTAAAAGAGATTATGTAATCAATCTTTACACCTAATCAATACATCTTTAAGTTTGCTTAACTAGTCAAAATATTCAATTCAGTTGGTAAGGATATATCAGCAGTTTTAATGTTTTTATATATGTTGCGGCCAATACCCGGAGCCTGGCCAAATCTAGAACTGGCCGGCCAATACCCGAAGTGGCCAAGCTTCCTGGCCAAAACCCAAAATACATGAAATGAATAACGTATTTTGGGTTTTGGCCGGCCAATTCGCGAACTGGCCGGGAAGCCTTGGCCAACATCCGAACTATGATGGATAGATACCAATTTTTTTGTAATTAAGATAATGTAACATTAAAATGTACAGTAAAAAATATTCCCATTGATTATATTGAAAGAAATATTTTTGAGTACCCAACTAAATTAACCAGAAATAGTACACAATTCCCTTTCGAAATTAATTGATAAACCAAATACGATGACAATTACAAGTTAACCGGAAACTTTACTCGAGTTAGATCACGGACAGGCTGACGTCTAGACTATTTGAATTCATAGATACTTTCAACTATGTTACAAAGGATTGAGCCGAGTGATTATATCTATTTCGCGAATTGGCCAGTCGCATCTGGCCAGTTCGCGAATTGGCTAATTGCATCTGGCCAGTTCGCGAATTGGCTGGCCAATACTAGAATTGGCCAGTCATTTTTTAACGTTGCTAGCCAATTCGGGAATTGGCCGGCCAGTTCTAGAATTGGCCAATTTCGGGTATTGGCTGCAACATATATAACAGATATAGCAAGGATTATTCTCAAGATGTAAAAATATTCCTTGACTTTATTCAGAAGAGTAAGTTTTGTTTTATTAAAAGTGCTAATAAAACAAGCATAAATGGCTGGTTTTGAAAAAAATATGAACTTTATGAATGACAGGAGGACAATCGATGAAATTCATGATAAAAAGCCAATCGACAAAATTTGCAATTTTTCCTCACCTGATCGATGAAATTTGCAATCTTTACAAACCTGATCGACGAATTAAAAATTTTTTTACAAACCTGATTAACAGAATCTGCGACTTTTACAAAGCCAGTCAATGAAATTTGGGATTTTTATAAAGCCGATCAATGAAATTCGCTATTTCCTTCACACGATCAAAGAAATTCATACTTTTATGAAACCAATCGAGAAAATTCAAGATTTTCCCATGACTGATGAAAGAAAATTTGTGATTTTTATGAAATCATTACAATCGATATAATTTGTGCTTTTGCAGGATTTCATTGATGAAATTCACAATTTTTCTTTGCATGATTGGCAAAATTTGCAATTTTTCTGTGCCTGATTGACGGAATTCAAGATCTTTTATGAAATTTTACGAGCCGATCGAAAAAATTCAGGATCTTTTACAGAAATTTTATGAAGCCAATTGACAAAATTTGCATCTTTACAAAGCTAATTGATGAATTCGCTTTTTTTCTGTATCAGATTGGCAAAATTCCTGATTTTTTTTTCATCTGATTGGCGAAATTCGCAATTTTTATGAAGCGATCGATGAAATTTGTGATTTTTACAAAGCCAATTGACAAAATTTGCTATTTTTCTTTCCATTATTGACAATTTTCACTATTCTTCTTTCCAAGATTGACAAATTTTGCGATTTTTCTGCATCTGATCAACAAAATTTGCAATTTTATTAGAGCCTGATTGACTTAATTAGCAATTTTTCCATATATAATAAACAAAATTTGCGATATTCCCGTCTCAATCAATGAAATTTATGATTTTTCAAAATTTGATCAATAAAACTCTCAATTTTTTAGTGTCAATTGACGAAATGTGTGCTTTTTCCACTCTTAATTGACGAAATATGCATTTTTCCTATCAACGAAATTCAGGATTTTTGTACTAACTCTGATAAAATCTAAATTTTTTTATGCAAAAAGATGAAACACGATTTTTTGCTGTTGATAAACTGACGAAGTTCACGATGTTTCACAGCGAATCAATAAAATTTTCAATTTTATCAAGCGTCATCATTAAATTTGCAATTTTTCTGTGCTTTATCAACGATATTTGTGATTTTTCGTCCCTGGTTGAAAAAAAGGGGGAGTTTTTTCGTGCCTGATCAACAAAATTCCCATTTTTTTCACACAATAAACTGAGAAAACATGCTATTTTTTTACAACTAATGAATTTAATTTGCAATTTTTTTGAGCATCATCAAAATTCATGATTTTTTTCTTGCCCAATCAATATAATGTTTGATTTTTCAAGTCTGACCGAAAAATTTGCAATTTTTCAGTGCATGATCGATAAAACTTGTAATTTTTTTATTCCCAATTGGGAAAATTTGCTACTTTTTTTCAAGCTTCATGGGCAAAATTTGTGATTTTTCCATGTCTGATTAGTGAAACTTGTGATTTTTCCAAGCCTCATCGACAAAATTCACTTTTTTTCCACACTTAATCATTGAAGTTCGCAATTTTTCCGTGCCGATCAACGAAATTAGCTATTCTTAAGTGATGGAATTCTATATTTTCCCATAGTAAAATGGCAAAATTTATGAGTTTTTCCAGTGACATATGCACAAAAATTGCAATTTTTTCTCATTGTAAATTGACGAAACTCACAAGCCACATGTTAATCCATCGCGGGTCGCAGGTTGTGTAATCTTAGCTTAAAGTAACAGCAAATCTACTATGAAAAACTTTAAATCACTTCCTTTTATTGTAAAACATCAATTTTTTAGCTATAATGCAAGGCATTGACATCTTCTAGCCTATTTCCATTCAGTTATAACTAGTACTCTCGAAAATTTTAATAAACTTCTTGCACCCATGGGGGTGGTGGTGGGGCTGAGGAGCTAAAAATGGTCAGCTAATGCAAAAGTTATTTTCTACAGAATGAGACAATCAACAGCAGTTAAAAAATTCATTTATACTTGCTTTGGCTGAAAATGTCGAAATATCACATGCAATGCAGCAAACTCTAAGACAGAATCTCAAAAATTTTCTGTTGTACACAATATCTTATCGTAGACAAATTTTACTCCATGTCTATGCATTTGTAGGCACTTGAAAATCTTTCGGAATTAGATGGATTTCCATCTATCACAGAATATGCCTTACTGAGATTTGCCATATTTTAAAAATTGGTATCAAATACACTGGCCTCCAAAAGTTAAAGTACAACATGTTTTTTGAAGTTCATGAGAAAAAAAATGGCAGTCAGAATAAACTTTGCAGTTTATATGAATGACAATAATGAGCTTTAAAAAAACTTATACAAAAATTATAGCTACCACTATTATTTTATAGAAAAGAATAGGTATTTGTGAATCTGAGAAAAATATGCAATTACGACACTTTTGTAATTTCGCGTGTAAGTTTTGTTGTATTTGAGCTATTGTTGTCAGTTTGCCCGATTCGTTAAGGTGGCAGATGGTAGGATGGATATGGAAATGGAGTTGTCACAGGTTGATACTGCCTCACTGCTGATACAGTTTAATGTGTCTCGCAGTGTAGTCCAAGGACTCTGGGATCAGTATGTATCTGAAGATTCTGTGTCCAGAAGACATGTTCCAGGCCACCCACGTGTTACACCTTCAGAAGACTGGTTTCTAGCTCTTTTGGCTTGAAGAAGAAGATGCACTACTGTGCCACAACTCATTGCACACCACTTTGTAGCATCAGGGTAAAGAATCTCCGCTACTACAGTGTGAAGACGTCTTCACAATGCAGGTATCTATGCATGGCAACCAGTTGTGTATGTCCCACTTTACAGATGACAGAGAAGGGCTCGCTTATGTTTGGCAAGAGAACATGTTTCTTGGACCAGACAACAGTGGGCTTCAGTACTCTTCACAGGCGAGTCAAGATTTACACTGGAGAGCGATTCTGGGGCTACTATCAATCAAACACTGTCAAAACACATAGGTACAGAAACAGTGGAATCATGGTTTGGGCAAGGATCTCACTCGGAGGCCACACTGACCTGCATTTGTTCCATGGAGGAACTTTGATTGGTGAGAGATATCAGGATAAGATTCTTGATTATCTTGAGGATCACGGCTTGGAGAAATTGGAATGGCAAGCTCACTCTCCAGCTTGAATCCGATAGAACATCTTTGGGACTATCTTGGAAGACAGGTTGTGGCTTTAAGTCCTCCTCCAAAGTCATTAAATGAGCTGGAACAAGGTTTACTCCATGTCTGGTCAGTGCTACCTATTTTGGTGTCCGACAATTTAATTGAGAGCATGGAAAGTCGATGCCGCCAATGTATTCAATTCCAGGGTGGACATATTCCATATTAGAACCAGTTTTTTAATGTTTCTGTCACATTTTACTACATAATACTACAATGTACTGATTTCTTCATGAATGGAATTTTCCACCATGAGTACTTTTTTGCTGTAATTTCATTTATACGTTTAACTTAAGTAAATTTCTATTTTGCATTTAATAAATAAGTTTAGTGCACATTTCTCCAAATTTGTTGTTTTTATTATCATTCATTTGTAAATTAGACAAAAAAAACTGGTTGTGCCTTAACTTTTGGAGGCCAGTGTATATGAAAATATCAAACTTCAAGATTATTTGAAAATAAATATTGGATATATATTATGATATGCATCTGATATTCAAATTAGAATAATAATTTTTTATATATATATATATATTTTTTTTTTACAAATTGAAAGCATTGTTTGGTAATATAATGTCTTTCAATGCAAATATGTAAACGATATTTTTACTAAGAACTTATTGTTAATTAAACTTATTTACTATCTAAAAATTAATATCATTTTTGAACAGATTAATTTAAAAAAAATTATTTTGAAATGTCAAAATATTAGAATATTTATTCAAAGTGGTTCAAAATATTAGAATATTTCGCATTAATTTTACTTTAATTCTCACCAATTCATAACTGATAGCATCTTTGATTAAATTAAGATGATTTTATTTAAAATCTGTATTCCTTTTGAAGTTTGTTTGCTTTTTCATCTTAAAATTGGTCGTGTGAGTGATATTCCTAAAGCTATTAAACTTCGTATTGTTTATTGTATAGGCATGGTAAAAATCAATATTATATAGTTAATTATTTACAGTGTTCGGAATTAAGCATTAGTAAAATACTAACACAAAGTTCAAAAAATGGAAAATTTCAAAACAATCACCGAAATGGCGGACGAAAACCAAAAACATTTGCTAGAGATGACAGGAAACTGAAGCATATAGTTAAGAAAAACAGTTTTAAAAGTGTGCGATTCTGGCACCAAAAATGAAAAGTAGGAGTTGAAGTTCCTACATCAACAACATTAAGATGTCTCCATAAATTTAAGTTTGAGTCTTGCATACTGAAAACAAAACCTCTCATGACTACAAAATAAAAGCATATAAGACTGAATTGGTGTAACTCAAGACGGCTGGGAAAATATATTATTTAGTGATGAAAGTATGTTTTGTGTTTCATATGGTAATCAAAGTATTTGAGTTTGGAGAATGAAGCAAGAAGCATTTGATAAAGACTATTTGCATTTTGCATTTATTGCATTCTATAAAATTTGCTACTAGTATCATGGTTTGAGGTTGCATGAGTGCAAAAGGACCTGGAAAATTATGCACCGTCTATGAAAAAGTTAACTCTCAAATAAATCAAGAAATTTTGGAATATTACATGATTCCATCATTAAAAGATTTATTTGAAGATAATTTCATCTTTCAACAAGATTTAGCATCACTGCACACCTTAATGTCAACTAAAAATTGGTTCCACCAATGCAACATTAAGATACTTCCTTGTCCACCAAACTCACCAGACTTTAATCCCATCAAAAACTTATGGTGTATTAGTGAAGAAAAAATTCCAAGAAAATCCTCTTTCAAGCAAAACTGACTTATTGGCATTTATAAAGTCTGTTTGGGTTAGCATTGATAGAAATGTTTGTAAACACCTTGCATATAGTATACAAGATCGATTGTGCATTGTTATGAAAGCTAAAGGGAATGCTACAATTTATTAACTACCATTTGCAGAAAATACCAAACCAATTTTGAAAGAAATAGTGTCAAACTGCTGGTGACAGTCTTTGCTCCTACATGTATATAGGCAATATCTTATGTCGATGCCACTAACCTAAAGGGATTGCAGGAGCAAAAAAATATAATTTTTGTGTTACTGAAAAGCCTAGAAATATGAAATTTGGCATGATAGTTACTTATTAGATATAAATGATTTGCAAGAACATTTTTAAACAATTCAAAATTCAAATCAAAGGGTGATAATGTGCAAAAACATTCTAAAAATGTTCTTTATGGTGATTTCAATGCAATCTCAGGAATTATCAAACTGTTTAAAAAAAAAAAAAAAATGGTTAGAAATTGATGGTGACAGCCCTTGCTGTAACATAGGCTTTATTTTATGCCAATATCACAACTATCTGAATGTTGCAAAAATAATAAAAAACTTATTAAATTACTTTTTTTTTTTTTTTTTTTTTGTACATGAAAGGTTTAAAATAATCTGAATAATCCTAATAAATCTGATATGGTAGTTATAAGATATAAATGACTTCTAAGAACATATGTTGAAGATTCGAAATTTAGTGTGATAAGTTAAAAATACTCTAAACTGCAATTTCTATGCAATCTCAGGAATTACCGAATAGATAAAAAAATAATAGATGATGGTGACAGCCCTCGGTCCAAGATAAACTGTATTTTTTCCAAATACCTAATGGGGTTGCAATAGCAAAAAACATTCTAAAAATGCATATTTTGTGTTATTGGTGGGTTTACATCTATGAAATTTACTATGGTAATTACTTATTAGATATAAATGATCTCTATGAACATTTCTTAAAAAAAAAAAATAATAATAATAATAAAATAAAAGGGATGAAAATGAGCAAAAAGCATTCTAAATGCCTATTCGTGAGCATTCTCAGAAAGTATGAAACTGATTTCAAAAGTAACAGTTGGAAAGTGATGCAAATAGCCTTTGCTCTAACATAAGCTCTGTTTCATGTCTGTATTACTAACACCTGGATGCTGCAGGAGTTAAAAGCAAATTGCGATTTTTGCGAAACTGCTGGGGCTCGAAACTTGAAATTTGGCATAGTAAATGTAAATGTCCTCTAAGAACAGTGGAAAGTAAATTCGAAATTTAAAAGTTATGAAGCAAAGAAAAGGAGCAAAAGCATTCTAAAAAATCCCTAAAATAAGATTTCTATGCAATCTTAGGAAATAAAAATTTGACTATAAAAGTAATGGTTGCGAATCAATAGTGACAATCCTGCACAGATTATATTTTATGTTCGGTGCCATGACCATCAGAGGTTGGCAGAAACTACAAATATTCTAAATAGCCTTTTAAAACATTCTAAATTATGTTTACATGGAATATTAATAAATACCAAACCATTCTCAAAATTAATAGTGACAGTCCCTGTTTCAATATAGCCATTTTATGTTGGTGCCACTACCCCTAGAGCAGGGTTCAGAGTTGTCCTATATTTCCTATATTTATAAAATAACTTAATATGTCTTATATTGTCCTATATTTCTCTACTTTCTCATTTATTTGGTATTAATATCATCACCTGTTATCATTTGCAATTGTTTCTGCTGTTTTTTTTTTTCGGTATTTCCATGCAACAACTATTGCTCAATCCTGCACATAATGCTCAATCATTCAGTCAATTACAAATGAGAGGGAGGGTCTTTCCCTCTCATTTGCAAGGACTATTTGCATCATTTTCCAACTGTTACTTTTGAAATCAATTTTATACTTTCTGAGAATGCTCACAAAGAGGCATTTAGAATACTTTTTGCTCATTTTCATCACTTTTAAATTACTTTTTTTTTTTAAAGAAATGTTCATAGAGATCATTTATATCTATTAAGTAATTACCATAGTAAATTTCATAGATGTAGACCCACCAATAACACAAAATTTGCATTTTTAGAACGTTTTTTGCTCTTGCAACCCCATGAGGCATTTGGAAAAAATACAGTTTATCTTGGACCGAGGGCTGTCACCTCCATCTATTATTTTTTTTATCTATTCGGTAATTCTAACGTGGCATAGATCGCTGAATTTTTAAACATTCCTTTATATCTAGGAAGATTAAACATTGATGTCTGTAGATGCTGCTTAATTTTCTAGGCATGGGTGTCCATTTACTTCTCTTTTGAATATGGCATCAATAAAGAAATGTTTTTGAATGACTTGATGTTTTCATGTGAATCGCTTTGTTCCCCAAGTTAGTTCTAATGTCCAACTTGGTTTTGTGTTTCATTGTGATTATTTTAGTTTCTCTTATCATATATTCAGCTGCAATACATGGTTTTTATTTTAATGTAGAAAAGGCATATTTATTGCATTACATTAATGCAATGACACAATGTGAACATAGATTGACGAAATTCCGTGATGCTTGAATAGATCAGATTGATGGGCATAGAAGAAAAAAAATTCACTGAATGGTGCAAGAAGGCAAAGATGATTGCTATGCCTGGTTCCCATAAATTACAGTTATTATTGGCAATTAACAGAGCATGCTAAATAAACAGCAAAGCACAAAGATAATTCTGAGAAACAAAGCGACTAGTCTCAATCTCGCTTTATGGATTCTACTGGCAGAAAGAGCTTGAGTTTGAATATCAAAAAAAAAAAAAAAAAAGTCAAGTGAGTACTTGGACTTTAGAAGTTGAGGAAGAAAAGATCTATCGATCCAAGATTCTGTGGATGGTTGTCATGGCCTTAATTATTTATTTCAATCATCAGATGGAATATAAAATTTATTTTAAGAAATGTATGCATATTCCTATTTGCCACAAAGTACAGTTAGGCTCAAAGAAAGTATAATATGCCATATCTCATTGTCTTGGCTCATATTTTAAAGCAAATTAGTCATGATTTTAAAGAAGAATCCCCCTTTTTTTGCACCAAAAAGACTTAAAAACAACGATGAAAATTTTCATTTTATATTTGTTTTTTAATACACTGCTCAAAACAATTAAAGGATATTGCAGTTTTAGGTGGATTTTGTATCTGGGGAACTTTTTAGCTGATTGATACATGGTCGACAGACATAGTAGGTTATATGAGAATAAATTACACATGTCTGGCAGAAAAAAATGCATTTTATTGCGCATTTGTGTACAAAAGGAAAAAAACACAATTTGTGCATATGAGAAAAAAAGAATAAGAAAATGTGTTTTCTTCAAAGAAAATCATTTTCAGTAGGAGGTATGGTTTCCACGGATGGCCAGCAACGTTGAACACCTTTGAGGCATGGACTCAATGAGGCTATTAATGACGAGTTGGGGTATTCTGCCCCACTCTTCCAGAAGAGCTCTTTCCAGTTCTTGGAGAGTTTGTGGGGGTTGTTGGCGGCCAGAAACTCGTCTTCCTAGACCGTCCCAAACGAGCTCGATTGGATTCATGTCTGGAGAACATGCTGGCCATTCCATTCGAACGATTCCTTCTTCGAATAGGAAATCCTCCACCAGATTTGCACGATGTGGCCTGCAGTTATCGTCCATTAAAATGAAGTTATCTCCGATTGCTGCAGCGTAAGGGACTACAATAGGTCTGAGGATCACATCCCTATATCAACGACCAGTCAGAGCTCCATCTCGAATGATGTAGAGGTCAGTGCGCCCGTCAATGGAGATGCCACCATACACCAACACTCCTCCACCGCCAAATCTGACACTTTTGTGCATGAATGCAGGATTATTCCTACTGCCACGGTCCCTCCAAGTGAAAATACGCCAATTATCCGTATGCATAGAAAAACGGGACTCGTCAGAAAACAGAATATTGCTCCACTCATTTCTCCTCCAGTTGACAGCTCGGTTGCCCACTCCCTGCGGTCGCGACGATGCCTTGATGTTAATCTAACACATACCATAGGTCGGCGAGCATACAGACCTACAGCATGGAGCCGGTTTCGGACAGTCCGAGTTGAAATCGCAGTGCCTGTAGCCGAGCGAAGGTGTTGTTGGAGAAGAGTAGCGTTCATGTTTCGGTGTCTCCGAGCTGTTAACGTTAAATACCGATCTTCATTGGGCGTTGTTGCCCGTCTACGACCTTGCCCTTTTCTTTGGCCTGCACATCCACTCTCCAAAAAAGCGGTTCCAGATCCTGGAAATGACACTTTGTGACACTCCAATGGCTTGCGCTACTTCGCTTGAGTTTGGCCCCCTTCTAACCTATCAACAATTCTCCAAGCTTCTGAATCTGTCAAATGTCTTCGCTGAGACATCGTACTCATCGAAACAAAGCAATCACTGAATGCCGATCATCCTTGTCTTCATTCTCTTTTATCCAGTTGAAAGTCAAATTTCATTCGCTGCCGCTAAAACGACGTTTTTGACGTCGAACTCAAAATTTGCATACTCCACAGTTTGAAAACCAGAAAAATTTGCATTTGTGATTCTCTTCTTCTATTTTCGGCAAAAAAAATTTCGTTTATTTTTTTTTTTATATAAAACTTCAAATATCCTTTAATTGTTTTGAGCAGTGTATTATATCTTGATTTAATATTGTTAATTAGTGAAAATTTATAAACTAACATGGATCATGTACTAGAAAAGTATTTTATAGTAAAATATTTCCAATAACATAATTTTCTAAATGCCCTATATTTTTCTCAAAAAATGTCCTATACTTTATGAATTGGCCACTTCTACCCCTGCTAGAGAGATATGGTAGATCGTTTGACAAGAAGCTTGGAATTTGACATCATCATCATGGTTAATTTTGAGTTGTAAATGCTTACTAAGGAAATGGTTTCTAAAAAATTCAAAATTTTAAATGAATACGAAATAAGAGTATGAATTGAGCATAAAAGTTTCAAAATTTCAAAATATCTTATTTAGAATTAGATTTCGTTATTCTTATTAATTTAACCCTCATTTCTTTGTAATGCAGTGTAATAATGAAATTTCATCAAACTGTGTCTTAAATGGTAATTTTGAATTGTTTCTAAAAGTATAATTTCTTCTAATAAAATTTAGACATATAAATATCATACAGCACGATAGTGCTGTATAGTAGAGCTCAGCTGCATCTCTAATGTTAAAGTCCAAAGTTTGCCTCTTAATAACTTTGGACCCAATCATCGGATCGCGACGAAATTAAAAAGGGGAAGTGTTCTACCCTAGATCTCAAAGTTTACAAAAATTCATCCAGATCCACCGATTGGTTTCGGAGATCCAGAACCCCTGTTTTGGCACTTTTTGCTCGTGAAACAACAAAAAAAGAGAAACAAATCAATAATAACCCAAACCAGGAAACATTCAGCGACGTGTAATAGCTTGTTTGAAAGCTTTTAATTTAGGGATGTGCCTTTTGAAGGTCTAGTAAAAAAATATCAAAAATCAAGGAAATGGCACCCATTTAAAATTTATGTAACGCTATACCTTTCATAATTTAACATTATAGAAATCTCTCCTTTTTAATTGCTAATTTAATTGTTTCGTTCGAATTGCCACCAACTATAAAACAATTCAATAATTTAAAAAAGAAAAGATAACATGTGTTCTTTTTTTTTATAGATCAATAAAAATTCTAATTCTCCTGCTAGTTTTGAACCTTTGAAATTGTCGTCATTCGAAACAGAAAATGCATATTTTTCATAAACATATATATAAACTGTAATTCAATATGTGTTAAAACAATATCGCACCTTTAATTGAGCGTTTTCGAAGTAAAACAGTTACTACAATACAGATGTTTCAATTAAAAAGGGATAATTAGGAAAAGAAATTTCTTCTATATTTATAAAAATAACTATTTGAAAATGAAGTTTTGAAAATCTATGTAGATAACTATCATCATAAGAAAATCTGCGTAGATACCGCGAAACTGCAGTGGGACTACCACCTGGGTGGGGGCGGCTCTGTCGCCAAATGTCGGCAAGTTTTTCGCCAACTTGGCTTTATATCGCCAAATTTGGCATAAAAAATTACTCACCAAATTTGAAGCCAACTTGGCGTCATTTCAAGTACTCCGCCAAACTGATATGCCTACTAATAACTTTAAACTAAGACTAATAATAGTTTAGATTTGTTAGTTGAAGGTGATTGATAAAGTTCCTGAAAGAATCTGAAAAAGCTATGAAATCATACAAAAAACTGGTGGAACCAGAGAGAAAAAGTAGAGCTCGATCTAAAAAAATGTTACAGTAAAATTTGGGAAACTTTTTTCAATGTGCATATAAAAGAAAGGGAATAAGATGATCTGTAAAGCTCATGAAAAAACCCAAATTTTTGTAAGCTGAAAATGTGGACTGAGCTGTACTGGTGCCTTATATTCAGAATTATACTATTATCCACTCAAAATGATTACTGAGGAAAGTAGTCAATAGAATATATTGTTATGATGTCTCAAATCGGTTAAGCCCGACAACGCTAAATGAATATAAACCATGATGTGATAATTAAAGTATAACATTAATATATTCAAGTTGTAGAGGAATTGATATAGATAAGTATGTTTGAACACAAATATATAGTAAATGATTGAATCGTATCTATTCAAGGTTTTGAGTTTACTTGGAGCTTTGATCTTCCAGTTATCAAAACAGCTGGTATGGAATTGTGTCCAAACTTTGTACTGAACGAACCGTTCTCATACTTCATTATATCAGCCTGTTACATATAGTTATGAACCCAAATTTTTAAACTAGTTATGGATGATTGAAATACGGAAAGAGTTAAAAATGCCTCTTCTTCCCTGATTGATTTTAAAGCACCAGTAAAGTCAGTCCTCATTTTCAGCTAACAAAAATTTGGGTTATTTCATGAGCTTTACAAATCATCTTATTCCCTTTCTTTTGTACGCACATTGAAAATATTTCCCAAATTTTACTGTAACATTTTTTTAGATCGAGCTCTACTTTTTCTCTCTGGTTCCACCAGTTTTTTGTATGATATTATTGGACATATATTTATGGAAACCGCTGTATCAACATATTCCAAACAAAATAAATTATACAATTTTGTTTATATATATCTATATTTTCCTCTGTTTATCTATTCAAATGGATGTTCAGATTTTATTTTTTGTTGAAAAAGGCTCATTTTGATGGTGTTTGACTAGAATCTAAAAATATATCTATCATCCTTTATTTTTGTTTTGTTTTTGAAAAAAAGCCGGTGTATCATGGATAGATTATTAATAGGGGAACTTAAAAATTTTAATACATATTTGTCTATTACCCACAAGCAATGCTGAACAGAAGAAAAAATAAATAAAGTGAGTGCAAATAATAAACAGGTTGTTGTGCTAAACCACTCATTAAATTTGCTAACTGGTATACAGGTAAGACAATAGAATACCAGTTTTTTAATATGAATGTTATTATACAGCTGTTAACAAGTCTGGGGTTAAGATACAATAATTTGATATCACATTTATTTTTTGCTTAAATAGTACTTCAATTACATGATCTTTCTTTCCTGTTCCAAAAGTTGAATTTTATATGAGATAAAATTTATTTGAGTTAATCTGTTATAGAGCAAACTGAAAATGAATAAAAAGAGATCTTCATTTCGTTGAATCCTTACATTAAAATATTTTTATGTTTCAGTAGGGACAGTCACCATAAATGCTGAAGTTTTAAAATTAGGTTGATAATTTTAGAATATTTTTCTTCTAAAATGTTTTTTACTGGTTTTATCTTTTTTTAATTTCTAAACAAGAATTCTGAATAAGCAGTTATGTATTAAAAATAAACATCATTTCAAGTTTCTAGCCTTAATAACTTTTAAGAAATCATAATTTAAAAATATATTTCTTTCTTACATTAAATGAAAAAAAGCGATCTTGGATTAAAAATGAATCTAATGCTTAATCAGAGACAGTCCCATTATAATAATGAAAGAATTTTTTTCATCGGGTTAGTAGTTTTGAAGTAATTGTGCTTTTCAGACATGTAACTTTTCCTTGGAAACTCAGAATTCAGCTTTTTTAGCACTAAATTTTATCACACTTGGGGTCAATACAAATATGCATTAAAATTTGACAATATTTTAAATGAGGGGGTTAAGTAGAAGTAGCAGATGAAATGTTAGTACAAACAGTGCCAAATTAAGCAAATTTCTTCAAAGAATCACTAAAAAAACTTACAAAAAAATAGTCAAAGTGTCACAGAAAAAATGTGATTTTCATTAACAAATCACGAAAAAATGCAATTTTCGTCAATGAATCACAGAAAAATGTGATTTCCGTCAAAGGATTGCAGGTAAAAATGTGATTTCCATCAATGGATTGTGACAAAAATGATATTTTCATCAAAGGATCACAGAAAAAGATGTGATTTTTGAGAAGGATTATGAAAAAAAAACTATTTTTGTTAAATAATTGCAAAAAAAAAAAAAAAAAAAAAATGAATTTCTTTAAAGGCTTATGTAAAACATACGATTTTAATCAAGAAATCAAGTAAAATATGCAATTTTGTTAAAAGATTGGGGGGGGGGGGGGGAGTGAATTTCTTCAAAGGATTGTATAATATATACAATTTTAATCAAAAAATCATGTAAAATACACAATTTTTGGCGAAAGATCGTGCAAAATACACAAACTTTGTAAAAAGACTGCTGAAAAAACGTGAATTTTGCCGAAGAACTGCAAAAAAGTTTTAAAAAAATATATTGACAAAAAGATCACGAAAAAATGTGATTTTTGTCAAATGATCAAGAGAAATTACTTGAATTTCATGAAAAGATCGTGGAAAGTATGCAAATTTTGGCAAAAGATTATGGAAAACATGCAAATATTGTCGAAAAATCACGAAAAAAAAAAAAAAAAGAGTGAATTTTGTCATATGATTGTGGAAAACACTCAAATTTTGGTGAAAAATCATAAATATGCACATTTTGGAAAAAATCATGGGAAATATGCAAAATATGACAATAGATCAAGGGAAAGACCCTGAATTTTGTCAAAGAAACATGAAAAAAAAAATGCAAATTTTATTAAAGAATCGTGAAAAAAATGCAACTTCTTCAAAGAATCGCATAAAAAGCACAAATTTCTTTAAAATGATTTTGAAAAAATGAGAATTTCATCAAATGCCTGTTAGACTGTAATAATTCAGATTTTTTTTTTTTTTTTTGCTAAGACTGTAAATGTAAGCCTGTAATCATGTTTGGCTTTTAGAATGTTTTCATTTTTTTTTTTTTTTTTTTTTTTTTTTTTTTGCACTGAAATATTGATTTTTTTAAAAACAGCTGTGAATGAGCATTTGCTTAAAAGTAACCATCTTCTAAATTTTCAGATTTCAAACTCTACCGCTTTAAAAAGTTATTTTAAGAAATTTTTTGCTCTCTTTGAAACAAAAAGTATCATCATAAAAAAATAGCTTACATTGAAGTAGAAACAGAAGTATAATGATGGTAATCTCTACTTCAATATAAGTTACTTTTATACTTTTGTACTGTGCTTCAATTTTTTTAACAGATTTTCTTGCTTTTTTTTCTTCAAAAGCCTTTTGTATGTTATCTTTCTTAATTTTTTAATTCCTACATTATATTATGCTTATTTGATTTATTTCAGTAGACATAATATACGCAGGGACCACTGTTTTACTAGACCCTTTTCTTTAATTTCGACTACATATTGATTCTTCAATAACATTTGAAAATAGTGAGTAATTTTGAAAAATAGTTTGTAGCATACTTAAAAAAAATAGTTTTAGTTGTAGTTAACTATATTTTATATAAAGTAGTTGTTTTTTATAAGGAAAAATAAAAGCTTTTACAACCAATGTTTTTAACCAAATGCTGCTGATTTAAATAAAAACCTGCTAGATGAAGTAGACATTAAGCAACTTTAGCCAATGGTTACTTTAATTTATACAGTATTACTGGAGATAATCTTATTGTCTCTGTGGAATTATAAATTTTTTCTTTCTTCTATCTTTACAAGAATAAAGTATTGAATTCGTGAAAAATTTCAACTTCCGGTTTTCCATGAATTTACACATTTTATATCAGATATGCCAAAAAACAAGTTTTTATAAAATGTCTGTATGGATGTGACACACATATTTCGTGTGCTCGATCTCAAGTACTAATTCATGGTATTTAATAAAAAATTACATTCAGCTAGTCTCTAATATAAATTGGTACTGATTAGTTTTAGTGAAAATCATTCATCAGGTGGTGCTACTATGCAGCATTTTTTAAAGATTTCTGCAATAGCTCAATCTATAGAACTAATGCACAAATATTCATGAAATTTCAGATTCAGTTAGTTCTTGACATGAATTGACCTTTTCTATATTTTGGTGTAAATTCCTCAACAGATGGCACTGCTTTGCTGCTTTTTTTATGATTTCTGCAATAGCTCAATCTCCAGAACTAATGAATAGATTTGCCTCAAACTTCAGATTCAGTTAGATGTTAACATAAGTTATTGCAAATTAGGTTTTGTACTAAATCACCCAATAAATGGTGCTGCTGTGCTGCATTTTACATGATTTGAGGGATAGTCATATCTCAACAACTAATGTACAAAATTTTATATCATTAGAATCCCCATAACAAACATAAATTACCATATAATTTTGGTACTGTGTTAGCAAATTTTGAAGAATTAATATGTATGAGATAGAAAGTTAGTTTTGGGATTGCCACATTTGAGTAGTTCCTACTCAAGTAGTTTTGTAGTTGAGTAGTAGTTTTGTATGTTTGTTTGTGATTTATTGAGTTAATAAGTAAAAAATACAAACTTTGAATGGTGAAAATATAGCTTATATATATGTATATATATATATACACACACACACACATATATGTATAGTAGACTCCCTCAAATCCGCACTCCTAAAATCTGCAACTCTCTAAAATCCGCACATAATTTACGGATATAAACAATGAAATATTCAGTTCAGATGTAGGTGCAAATTTTGACTTTTTTAGTTTTATATCAATTCCATATATTTTTAATTTTTGTTAATGTTATTGAATTCATGTGTTTTCAAAAAGAAAAAATAATTTATTTCTGAAAAAAAAAAAAAAAATTGTTGCTAATATCACTGGTAATCATAATCTTCTTACCAAATATATTTATGTATTAATCAAGCACTTTTGGTTATTAAGTCTAGCTAAACCTGAAATAAAACTTCCTCAATTTTTTATTTTGATGTGAATTAGAAATGTAGCTTCATCAGGCAAGTTTCATTGAATAATTTAGAAAAAAACATTTTATCTTTCTAATGAATATTTAATCATACATTACTGATTATTAACTTGACCTTTGCTTTTAATATTTTAATCATGTTAAAAATTATCTAAATTTTTATTAACTTAGTTTATTACTTATTTTAAAGTTTTATTATATTGTAAGCCTTCATAATAGTTTCAATTTCATTGTTAATTACATTCAAATTACTGTTTTAGAAATGTAAACACAGCAATGACGAGAAATCCACAAAATTCTAAAATCCACACAACCTCTGGTCCCAAGCTGTGCGGATTTGAGGGAGTCTATTGTGTCCTGATTGAGTTTAGTTATTTTTTTATTTATTGGGAATGACCAATGTATGTTCCTTTGGTACAAAGAGCAACAATTTTTGAAAATAATAATAATAATAATAATAATAGGACTCTGAGCCTGAAATCATCAGTAACTATCTTCAAGGACATTGGAAATTTTATTTTTCGCTTAAAAAGGAAAAAAAAATTATTTTTTGGGAATTTTTTTAAACTTCTGTTCTGTGATATTTAAGAAAATTAGGGGTACTTTAAAAAATATATTTTTTTCCTACAAAATTGAGCCTGGTGTGCTTAGGATTGAGTTTTAAAAGGAATATTTTTTCAACGAACTCAACATTGAGTTTATAGTTTTGCCATTTTATATTAAAAGTTGATTATATTCACACTTGTAATAAATGGTTTGGGGAAAAAAAATCTTAATTTATATTTACTTCAATTCTTAAAAAATAAATAATTAAAAAAAAATAGAATTTTGATTTGAATATAATATTGAAACAAATAGTATAGAAATGAATTCAGTAATTAATTTCTGTTTTCCATTTACTATGATGTTCAGTAGCAGAAAATTATTTTGGTGTCTGCGACAAGTAATATAAAAGTAGAAAGTAATCTGCAAGTAAAATGTTTTACAATCCAAGCATTAATAATAATAATAAATCACATACCTCAACAAATAAATAAATAAATGTTAAATTCATCTGTAAAGTGTAAACTTAAAATTACACTATGTGCAAAATACTTAAGATGACAAAAAATATTTAAAAAAAAAATTTAATTACTTTAATTCTTAGTACTTTTAGCTATAAACACAGTCTTCATCAGAGAATACAAAAACAATCTGCAACCCCCCATTGCCCATCTTGAATTTTCTGTTTGCTACAGCCATGATGTGTTTCAAGGAAGAAAACGGATGTGGTACTAATAGTAAAAATTGTTGCTGAAAAAAAAAAACAAAAAACAAATAAACTTTTATTTTTATAATCTAAAAGTTGGGACATATGTCAATGTCATATTAACTATTCAGTCCAATGCATTTAATGTTAAAGGAAATGGCACATAAAATCCTCAAAATATGGTACTTTGTTACTACGTTTATTATTTCTGCTACCTTAGCAAATTCAGGATATTTTATGCTTCACTGAATAATTAAAAGTTCATTCGCAGTAATTCCTATTACTTTTGATTTATTATTTAATCTTGTTCTTGCAGTAGAGGATTTATTCAATTAAATGTATGCTCAACAGAGGACCTTTACAAATAGAAATAAACCAATATCCAAGGATACAGGATATGCCAATAAAATGATAAATAAACTAATTGATATAACAACAGCAACATACAAGCAGCTGTTGTTTTATCAATTGGAATACAACACTGGGAATACCAGCAGCAAAGAAAGCAAATTTACAAATTCACAATTTTGTAAAAGGAGTTTTGTTAAGACTAAAGAGAGAATTTTACAAACTAGGAATGAATTTCTATTACCAATGACCTATCAATTTTTTAAATTAATCAAAACAGATATTGAAAATATTTTATAATTACAGATATGAGAAATATACAGAATCAATTTTAAAAATAATGAAAAAAGAAAAAAGATATACATAGGCATGACAAATAAGAAACTTGAAAATATATATATATATATAAAAAAAAAAAAAAAAAAAAAAAAAAAAAACATGATAAACAACTTATAAATCCTTTACTGCAATAGCAAGACTGAATAATACAAACCTCATCAAAATAAATTTTTTAAATGCAGGAAAATTAGCAAACTACAAGGATTACTAAGAGAAGCCATTGAAATATGTAATATATGGCTCACACAACAATTGATAATAAATGGTGATACATGTTAAAAATAGGGAAATTTTCAAGGGCAATGATTAATGAGAAAGGAAATGAAAAACAACATCAACTGAAAGATGTCTTAGTAAGAGAGGTGAAAATATTTTTGAATCATTTTACATTTGCATGCATATTTTATTTATGTTTTAGAGTATGTATATTTTTTTAATTTTTTGACACCTACACTTTTTTTGCTGCATTTTAAATTACTGTATCTTAATATGTTATGTCTAATAAATTGGTAGAACAGAAGAATTTTATTAAGGATTCATAATCACCCAATAACAAGAAAAGATTTACTCTGGAAAAAACATTTGAATAAAAAAAGATTCTTACATATAGAAAAATAAATTAGAAGAGATTTTAAGATAATGAAGCACAGAAATTAAAATTTTTCTTAGTATCACTCGCACATACATTCATAAAATTTTCTGTTTATTATTTTTTTTAATTTAAAGAAAAAGATACTTTTTAGCAAGAATAATTTTTAATTACATCATTATTTTTCCATTTCTATATTTTGAAGGTGAATACATTTTAATTATTTTGTTTTTAAAAAATTGATGGTTTGATAAGATTTAAATAAGTAACACATATAGTTTCATTTTTTAATTAAATATCAAACTTAAAAAAGTATGACAAAATTCAATGTTAGGGTGGCTATTTCCAACCTCCTAACCACCCTCGAACAAATCCAGTGATGCCACCACCTTTCTTCTGTTCAATTTTGTCATCAAGTGAGGGAAATTCAACTTGATTAAGTGCTAAATCAAAAAATAATGGCTTGCAAGGAATTGGCCTGAAATCAGGTGGAAACTGTGCTATTCTTGGCTGCTGAGAAACTAATGAAGGATCTTCATAATATTCATCTAACCGATCCATGAGTCGCTAAAAAGAAGATATAACATGAAACAGTGAAAAAACAAGATAATTAATATGTGAAAAGACTAATATATTAAATAAATCGAGGTTAAAAAATATGCTGATTTAATTAAATGTTTATCAGATCATTATAGTTCAGTACCTTCGGAAATTGTGGAAAAATTTAAATTCAATTCCCGAGTTCGTAAATCGGATGAAACCATATCAGTTTTTGTTTCGGAATTACGTAGGCTTTCTGAATTTTGCAATTACGGTGCTAGTTTTGATATGATGATTCGTGATCGACTAGTGTGTAGAATTCAGGATAGTCAAATACACCGTAGGTTGTTATCTGAACAGAATCTGACACTTTCTAAAGCTATTGAATTGGCAGTATTTATGGAAACTGCTCTCGAGATTCCATAAATTTACAAGGTTCTTGTTCTGTTTTACAACCGGGGAACAAGTTACAGTCTTCAAAACCGAAACTTAGAAATTCAAAATTTTCAGAACATTTTTGTGAGTGTACATGGTGCAGAAATTTTGATCATTTACCTAAGAATTGTCCTTTTTTGAAGGCTACATGCCATTCTTGCGGTGTCAAGGGTCATTTGGCAAAAAAAAAAAAGCCTAAAATCAAAGAAAAATGAAGTTTCTAGTCATAAAAGTTTTAAAGAAAAACCTAAAAAAATTCATCTGATGAATTCTACACCCGATTCTGTTGAAATTGTTGAAGAAAATATGTCTAAAGTAGCTATTGTGCATGAATCGGAATACAATATTTTTAATATGGTTTCTATTGCTGAAAAGTGTGCTCCTAGTCCAGTTACAGTAACTATTGAAGTAAATTATCGAAATATAAATAAGGAATTAGATACCAGTGCTGCTTTATCTCTTATCACTAAAGATACACACAATTCACTAAAGTTACCACCTTTGCAGCCAGCTAAAACTGGTTTAGGTACATTTACAGGTCAACCTATTCCTGTTTTAAGAACAATTACAGCAGAAGTAAAATTTAATGGAAAATGTGAACATTTGCCTTTACTAGTTGTAGATAATAAAGGTCCAAATTTGTGTGGTAGAAACTGGATCATATCATTACAAATTTTAGAATTTCATACCAATGTAGTTAAAAATTATGATATAGAGTTAAGTAAGCTTTTGAAGGAATACCAGCATATTTTTCAGAATAGACTTGGGCACTTAAAAGGAGTCAAAGTTTCTTTAATTAAAAAGCCAGAAGTACAACCAAAATTCTATAAAGCTCATACTTTACCTTTTACAATGCGAGAAAAAGTCAGTGAAGAATTGAATCGATTACAGAAAATTGGTGTTTTACAACCAATTCGTTTTTCAAAGTGGGCTACACCCATCATTGCCATACTCAAAGGGGATCATCAGTAAGAATTTGTGATGATTTTAAATTAACAGCGAATACTGCTATTGATACTGACCAATACCTCTTAACTAAAGCTGAAGATATTTTTGCTACAATAGCACAAGGTAAAAAATTTACTAAGCTAGATCTCAGAGATGCTTATAATCAGCTTGAACTTGATGAAGATTCCCGCGACCTTACAGTTATAAATACACATAAAGGATTTTTTCAACACATTCGCTTACCTTTTGGAATTTCCTCAGCACCAGCTATTTTTCAACGCAAAATGGAAGTATAATTACAAGGTATTCCAGGTGTTGCTGTTTCATTGGATGATTGCATTATTATGGGCACCAGCCATGATGAACACATGTCAAGACTACGAGAAATACTTAAAAGATTTAGTGATGCGGGTTTGCGACTTAGACAATAAAAATGTCAATTCTTTTGTAACAGTTTGACTTTTCTTGGTCATGTAATTGATGCTGATGGAAAATACACTCTACAGATGAGAAAATTAGAGCAATTAAATCTGCTCCAGTTCCTAAAAACCTTACAGAATTGCGATCTTTTTTAGGACTGATCGTGTATTATGCTAAATTTTTGCCTCGAATGAGTACCATGTTGGCACCACTTTATAAGTTGTTGCAGAAAAATACTCCCCGACGGTGGTCCTCAGAAGCTAATTCAGCTTTTCAAAATGCCAAGTCAGCATTATGTAGCTCTTCTTTATTAGTTCATTTTGATCTGAAGAAAGAACTTCTTCTAGCTTGTGATGCCAGCCCATATGGTGTGAGAGCAGTGCTATCACACGTTGTAATTTCTGAAGAGTTCCCAATTGCTTTTGTTTCACGTACGTCAACATCTGCAGAGAAGAATTATTCACATATACAGAAAAAAGCACTGGCACTGATATTTGGAGTAACACGTTTTCAAGAATATTTACTAGGCAGAAATTTTACTCTTTTAACAGACCATAGGCCGCTAGTTACTATATTTTCTGAAAAACGGCATGTTCCAACTACGGCAAATTCAAGAATTCAACGTTGGGCATTGACTCTTTCTGCTTTCAGTTTTCCCTCCACTACCAGAAGAACTAGTACTTTAGGTGGAAAGATTAGATGTTGGTCCCATTACAATCAATGGCATTCAACAAGCCACTAAAGAAGATTCAGTATTATCTCAAGTAATCCAGTTTACTCTTGAAGGTTGGCCAGAAGTTCTCAAGCCAGTAACTGTGCCTGATTTGAAGATAACAGAAATTCTTCCATACTTTAAAAAACGCATGGAATTAACTGTCGAACAAGATATTCTTCGTTGGGGAAACAGAGTAGTGGTTCCTACCTCACTTCGACATATCATCCTACAAGAACTGCATTCTACTCATCAAGGAATGGTAGGAATGAAAAGTATTGTTTGTTCATTGTTTTGATGGCAGAATTTGGATGCAGAAATCAAAGATACAGTTCGTTATTGCACTATTTGTGTACAGAATATGGATATGCCACCAAAAGTTTTACAAGCATGGCCAACATCTAACATACCATGGTCTGGAATTCACATGCACTATGCCGGACCTATTGATAATCATATGATTTTGATAGTCACAGATTCATATTCAAAGTAGATTGAAGCCTTTCCGATGAAACAAAGTACATCTCTAGCAACTATTGAGAAACTTTATGAAATTTTTGCAAGATTTGGATTACCCAGTTTTGTTGTCACCGATAACGTAAAGGCTTTTACATCAGATGAATTCCAATCCTTTCTTAAGCGTAATGGCATAAGATTTTTGCCCACAGCACCCTATCATCCTTCGTCTAATGGACAGGCGGAAAGGGCGGTGCAGTACATCAAAAAGCAGCTAAAGAAAGTACAAGATGGTACACTTTCAACTAGAATATCAAGAATTCTTATGAATTACAGACGAACTCCACTGGCTATTTCAGGTTTGTCACCATCTGAATTGCTTTTTGGCAGACAAATACGTAGTAGGTTGGATTTACACATTCTCGCCATTCTACTGATCCTGTTTCAAAGCCATCTTTTAAGGTTGGAGATTTAGTATATGCCAGAAATTTTGGCAAAGGTGATAAGTAGATTTCAGGAAAACTTACTTCACCTATTTGAAATTGCATGTTTCGAGTATTATTATCTGATGGTACTTCAGTACACAGGCATAGAGATCAACTTAGAGAGAGAAGGGAACATCCACAATTGCATTCTGAACATCCAGATAGTGATAATCAGATGTTCTCTTCAAGACAACCAAACCCTGTTCCTTGCAATTTCAGTGTCACTTTCTTCAGTTCAGAATCAGTTGCCATTTACAGTTGAGACTCTAAAGAAACCTGCTACAGCTCAAAGCCCTAAATTACCATCTGTTCCAGACATGACTACTAATGTGCAATCTCCCAAGACCCCAGATTTCCCAGACAAGAGTACATTGCGCCGTTCTTCACGTATTAGAAAGATACCGAAGAGATTAGATTTGTAATTCTTATAGGGAGAGAAAAGTATTACGTATAAACTATAACTTTCACTACTTAAAACCTACTGCAACTTTCACTACGTAAAAGTACTACATTCCAGTTCTGTTCCATTTTAAATGTTCGGTGTATGTTGTGTGTTGTACGTGTGTCGTGCTTATTAAAGTTATGTATCAGCTAATCAGAGTTCATACAGTGTTCGGAAGAAAAAATCCAAGGAGTGCATAAAAATCCAAGGAGCCCAAAACATTTTACGGAGTTGCCAGTTTTGTTGCTATGTATGTGTCATGCACTTATGAAATTGAAGTTTTTTCGAAAATTTTTAGACAAAATTTGCATTTTTACTCGATCTTTTTTCGAAAACGGCGTTTTATCCTCAAGATCTTTTGACGAAATCAGCATTTTTTTCTGTGATCTTTTGATGAAATCGCGTTTTTTTTTTTCAGTGATCTTTTGACAGAATATTTGTAAGCCATCTTTTATCGAAAACGGCATTTTTTCCCTCGATCTTTTAACGAAATTAGCGTTTTATCAGCGATATTTGGTGAAATTGTCATTTTAACCACGATCCGCACAGGAAATTCGTGTTTTTCAGCAATCTTTTGACAAAGTTCGTTGACAAAAACATTGACGAAATGTGTGCTTTTTCGGCAATCCTTTCACGAAATTTGCATTTCTCCGCGATTGTTTTTTCCGTGCGAAAAACCGTACAAGTTGGCAACTAAGCGGAACGGAAAACCCAATGTCACATTTTTGGCAGAGGATGCCTTAAATTTTCAATATTTTCGGACGAGAATCACCTTTGAATCCACTGTTATCAGCAAAATTGAGCATGATGAATCGTATTATGAAGAAGAAACCAAAGCTGTATACTCTAGCTGTGAAGGAGTTAAACAGTGTAATCACTTTTTGAAATTAGAAGCTTAGACGTGTGTCTGGATTATTCTTTTCACTTTTCTTTCCCTTATAGCCGTGAAAAATAAATCACTTTGGTCGCTATTAGTATGATCTCAACCAGTCACTGCTGTGCTTCTGATGAATGATGTGCATAAAGGGTTTACCGTGCGCTTTACAATCGCAATTTTTTTTCTTTTTTTTTTATTTCTCGGGAGCAACATCGCTCACGTGCAATATGCACGCGAAGTGGTGCATGTGCAATCGCATTTTGGTTCCGCAATACAATTTAAGGAGTTTCTAAGGAGTATTTTGTTTATCTAAGTAGTTCTAAGTACTACTTGGGAACGTTTTCATTTCTAAGTAGTTTCTAAGGAGTCCAAGGAGTCTGTACGAACCTTGCTAATACAGTGTGCTGATATACTATTCTAAATACGCAAACAGAACAGTGGGAAATATTTGATGCTGAAAACTACATCATATTTCAAACAATATTATAGCACCAAAAAGAAAACTTTTCTTCTAGGTGTTACACTGATAAGTGTATTTTTATGTGTTGAAGAATTTTTTTTTTTTTTTTTTTTTTTTTTTTTTATGCATGAGGTGTGGATAACAGTACTTACAGCAAAGTTTTAAGTCATGGTTACAAACAGACATTTAAATATATTTTTTATTTAATTTTGATTTAAAAGATCAGTTGAGATATATATTTTATTTTATATCTATATATATTAAAATTAATATTTTATTTCATTTAAAATATTCCATATAAAGAAAAAAAATTAAGCATGAGTAAATTTAGTTTGATATAAATTATAATTTTTTAATACAAATTACATAATTCTGTATATCTGAATATTCAGCAAATCATGTGACTCTGTATTTATAAATAATAAATTTTAAAGTTTCTACTGATAAAAATATTATCATTGTTAAAAGTAAATATCCATGAAACTTAATTTCATACACTTAAATATTTTACCACAATTGTATTACAAGGCCATAGCCAATCGGGGGATCACCAGGGTTTCATCCCCCTCCAAAATTTTTGTGGGGATGACTATAAATATCCCATTAACTATCAATGATGTCATGATTCAAAATTCATATCTTTGTTGTTTTATTTCGTTAGTATGTCGAAAAAATACATGAAGTTTCTAAGAAATCTTTTAAGTTCACTCGAATTTTCTGGAATGGAATTCTAAAAATTGAATGATAACACAATTAAAATAATTACAACAGCCTGATACAGATTGTCAGACTTGTTTAACCCAAATTTTTAAAAATTGCAATGGAAATTATTTAAAATATATGAAAACTAGCTGTTCTAATGTAAATAATTCACTGTGAAGACTTTTTCGGTAATAATTTAAAAGAAAAATCAAAAATAAACGTAAAAAATATCAAACGTTAGTTTAGTTAGAATTAAAGTCAGTTTGTACCAAAAAATTATCAAAATAAGGCTAATTTTATTTAAAATGAAATATACTTATTTTTCTCTTGATTATATCAAATTGAATTAATTGAATTCATAAAAAATCAAAATAAGAGTGTTAACACTCGTTCCTATTCAATTAATAAAAAAAATAACCTACAATCAGAACGATAAAAATTATGATCTCAAATCCCCCTCCGAAATATTTTTCTGGCTACAGCCTTGATTGTATAAAATAAATATGTGCTTGAAAGTACTTTTAGTGATCGTTAATTCATACTTAAATAGCTTTTGAGTTTCTACATTTGAAGTATTTTTTTTTAAATTATTATTAAATAAAATGAAATTAATGCATGTTTAGAAACCATACACTTTGGAAGGGAACTGGTGAACAGAACTTGTTGGTGACAGAGCTCTGTAGTCATTATATAAAGATTTCATATTTCTTACCTTTCTGTCTTTATTCTCAGAAAGAGAAGTATTATCTTCATTTCCAAGAATACTCAATGAATAAACATGATATTTGTTTCCTTCAATCTTAGAAGCCAGCTCTTTCAACAATTCTTTTAGATTCTAAAAATTTAAATAATTTTTTTTTTTTAATGATCAATTGTACCTAAAAATAATAAAACATCTAAAAGTATGTTATATATACATTATTAATCACATTATTAATACATTCTAAAAAATACAATAGAGTTTTTAAAAATGATTCAAGGGAATAAGAAAATCCCCCAAAATTAAATTAAATTAAAAAAAAATAAATTAGAGTTATTAGCAAAGGACTGACACTAAATAAATTGATTTAAATTTTAGTGCAGTCTTAAGAATCAACAAATAATTGAGTGAAGTCAAAACAATTTATACATCTTATTTTCAGCCAATATTTTAATTAGCGATTTAAAACTTCTACTAAATTGATATGCAAAAGCCATTTCGACTGGACGATATATTGATATATAACATATATTGGGACAACGATGTCCAAAGATCATATAATGGTATACAGTAAAACCTCCATAACGGACACTCCCAAATAACGGATAGTTTTCTAATCCCCACTCTCAAAATGTAACTTTTTGTATGTTTAACCTCTGAATAACAGACATTCCGAATAGCGGACAGTAATTTTGACGATAAAAGATGAAAAATTATTTTTAACGAGGAAAAAAATTTAAAAAAAAAAAAGTAAAATGCCTCTAAATTTATGAGGGTAATATGTCACAAATTTTGCAATCACAGATAAATGTAGAGAGTGGACTGGAAATGCAAGTTCTCATCCAAAGCATTTGAAATTCTATAATGTTAAAATTGTGTTTTTCCCCCAAACATAACCCAAAGCCATAACGCAAAACGTATGCAAGCCACTTGATCAATACACAATTTTAAATCCTGATGTAGAAAGCTTTTGTTACGTTACATTCTTTTAAAGTTATATTGTATGAATACACTTGAGAACTGTCTAAAATTAGTTAATGCTGTCGATGCTATAATTTGGATTTCCTCAGCTGTAAAAACATAAAACTGGAAATCACATGACAATGTTCCATAAAAGCAGGCTTTACATTAAAAGAAAACGAATAATTGATAAAATATATCAGGAGTGTAGAAACTGCCAAAATTTTTATTAATATTGATGATGAGTTACTGAAGAAGAATCAGTTGCTATATACAATTATACTGCTTCAGAATTTTCGACAAAAGTACTTTTAGTGATGATAAAAGAGATACTGAAACTGAAGGTGTTTCCTGCAATATCGAGAATTTTCAAGAAGCGGCAAAATACAGTAAGCAGTTTCACAGTTTTTTGTAAATAAATGGTAGTCCAGAAGGATTAAAATTACTGACAGAGTAAAAACTTCACATTGAAAAACAAATTACATATAATTGCAAGCAAAAACAAACTCTTATAACATATTTTTTTACATATAAACAGTGGATAAAGATATGCACCGTTTTATTTCAATTTTATTGTTTGAAAAAAATAATTTTAAATTCTATTTAATATGAAACAGAGGTTTCAGGACATATAAAAGTCCTTTAATGAAACATTAAGAATTTCTTAGCAATTTTTTTAATGTCTCATGTTTTCCCAATAGCGGACACCTCCGAATAGCGGACAATTTCCGTGCTCCCCAGGTGTCCGTTATTTAGAGGTTTTACTGTATCATGAATATCATAATTCTGATGCAAATTGTGATTATTATACTTTTTTACTAAACCACAACTTTAAATAGTGCTTTTTCAACTTTCAGTACTCAAGATTTTACCATTCTAAATTTTTATATTAAATACAATTTCATTTATCATGATACTAATGGAATGATTTCTATGAAGCTAAACCATGATGAATCCTCAAGACTCTCCTAGACTCAACTGTGATATAATAAACAAATCTTCGGTTTCAACTATCATGATAGTATCATGATACATGGTGTGATTTTTCTCAGCCTAAACCATGATGTCTCTTGAAAATTCTCCCAGCTTCAAACATGGTATGAAAAAATTAATCAACAGTTTTGATTATTATGATACTGTCAAGATAGACATGGGATATTTTTAGCCGAAAACATGATGACGCCTCAAAATTCTCCCAGCTTCAACCGTGGTTTTAAAAATTGAATCTTTGGTTTCAAGTATCATGATAGTATCATGGTACAAGGTATGAATTCTGTTAGGTTAGGAAGGTGTTCTAGAGTGGTAATACTGTATCTCACAAGATAATTTTTCATAATCAGAGTGTGAAGTAGTGATGGGCAATTCTGGAAATTTTGAGAATCGATTAAAATCGATATCGTATAAAAAAACATCGATCATAATAAGAATCGATTTCTCAGTTCTAGAATCGATACTAGAATCGATATTTCGATATTCAGATTCACACAGAGAAGATCCAAATTACTAATTCCAAAACTTAGACAATCAGCAGGACCGTAATTAAAGCCTCCCACCTCCCCATCCCCATTTAGGGAGGCATAGAATTAAGCTATTGCAGATTTTAGAGTCGGATAATAAAAATTTTAAATTTTAAAATGATTGTCACTTATGGTTGTCACTTACACAAAAACTTTGACAAATTTGAGAGACATAACTCAACTAATAACAACATTGAGTAACTTGGCATTAAACCGAGGATAAAGAGTGCCAAGAGCATGTAACTAGGATAGGGAACAAGGAGTGTAGACAAAAAAAAAACTTTTTTTTCTTCTAATGCCAACCAAATGTTACACGAGATAGTTTGGAAGAACAAAAACTATGCCCCATATCCAAGAGGGCAGGTAAACCCCACTCTTGACGGAAGGACGACCATAGCCCAAATATATCTTTTGTTGAAGTTTTAAAATGAGGATTTACAATAAAATAGAACGAAAATTGAACATTAAAAAAATTGCATGCATACTTTGAACGGCCCATTTAGTAAAGATTGGCGAGGAAGGGGGGGGGGGGATTAAAACGGACGAACTTGGGAAAAAAAAAAAACATAATAAACTAATAATCCAAATAACTGAGCTTCTAAACAAAAATATAGTGTTTAACTTAGTCTTGAATCCATGGGGTGGTCCGCGGGGAACATGTACTCTTTGAAACTATAAAAAGTGCCAAGAGCATGTAACTAGGTGAAGAGAGGGGTAGTAACAGAAAAAAACGAGGAGATAAAAGCTTTATAACGATATGTTACATGAGATGGTGTGGAAGAAACAAAAAATATGCCTCCACCCAGGGGGGCAAGGTAAATCCCAAACGGAAAAAAGGACGACTCCGGCCCAAATGTATCTTTTGTTGAGGTTTCAAAATATGGATTTATAATAAAATAGAATGAGGATTAGACTTTTTTAAAATTGCAGTCATTATTTGAACGATCCTGTAAGTTAAGATTGGTGAGGAAGGAGGGGGGGGGGGGGGTAGGACGGGCGAACATGAAGAAGAAAAAAAATAGTGGCACTCTGAAGGCGCCGACAGAAGTGAAACCTTGAAAAATTACGTGTGTATTTTTTGAATCGTTAGGATATATAATGTTGAATCGTCAGGAAATACTTTTAAAAGAATAAAAAAACAAGTTGGAAATTGCACGTAACGTAGCAAATGAGTTGCATTCGTCCGATAACGAAGTTTTAAAAATATTCAGATCTTGCTGATATAGTAGAGCGTACTTCGGATACAGTATAGTAGTCGAAATCTTTGTGTTTCTGTAAATATGCAGGAAGTAATTTTTATTACACCTCAGCAACATATATCTTATTCATAAAATGTGAAATAGTTGAATATAATTAAAACACGCCCCAAACAATGTTTCCCCATATAGCATTATGTTGTGGATTTTATATTTGTGGATTTTATCCCTGTAATTTAATAATAAAAATTATTTGCATCACAGATTGTACGGAATGCATATTTTAGTATATATTTCATAGATTCATGCCAATTCTATTATGTTCGAATGAGTGTAACATCATTAAAATGCATTCGAAACTTTTTTCCCATTGACCATAATGTAATGGAATACTTTTGATTGTCCCTGTAAATGATCTATGCATCCGACTTCCATAACATTTGAAATGACTTGACAAAATTCCGTAATAATTATATGTTTTAAATTTCAAACGATTAAAATGCATTTGAAACTTTTTTCCCCATTGACCGTAATGTAACGGAATCCTTTTGATTGTCCCTGTATTTGATCTATGCATTCGATTTTCATAACATTTGAAAGGACTCGACAAAATTATGCTATAATTATGTATTTTAAATTTCAAACGATTCGGTTGGGTAGTTTTGCGTTGTTATATGCGGACGGACAGACAGACAGACAGACAGATGGATGGATGGATGGACGGACTGAGCGACAACAATAGGTGCTACATATTTACATAATTACGAACGCACCTAAAAAGGTTCTATAATATTAAAAAACATATCAATATCTGTAAAAAAAAAAAAAAAAAAAAAAAAGCACAATACCAAATGTTCAGCTATTGTAGTTAACCCACTGTAACTACTTTTTTACATTTTAAAACGCGATAAATACACCAACCAAAATTAGACCATACTATCGATACCTTAATCCTTATCCAAATAAATCATTTTGTATTAATGCCTGTTATAATATCTGAAGATTACGTTTTGAATTATTCAAATCGGACATTCCGTTCAAAAGATATTACGAATTTAAAGATGACAATCTAAAGAAATAATAGCGCTGCTGAGTACTCGGTGGCCAATAAGCTTAGAGATTACGTGTGCAATCAAAAGATTGCGGGTTCGAACCCCAGTTTCGCTGATGTGTATCATTTTTTTTTTTTTTGTTTTGTTTTGTTTTGTTTTCGAAGAAGTTTGAAAACTTAAAATTTTAACACATTATGGGTCCGTAACGTGACTTGAAATGATGGGAGAAAATTTCTTATGCTAGATTTGTAATGTATGAAGCATAAGCTTTCAATAGACATATTGTATTAAGAAACGAGAAAAACCCCCTCTGCCCCCCCCCCAAAAGGTCCTATAGGGAAAATCGGGAAACTAGAATAGCAAAAAAACGGCGAGAAATGGTTAGCTATACTAGAATTTTTCTCCCCACTGTAACTCCTATAGAAGCAGTAATAGCCTTTTAAAGATTGAAATGAAGTGAAGAAATAAGCAAAATTAGGTGAGTGACCGACAGGGGAGGGGAGGGATATACAGCTCTAAGGGGTGCCATGTAGCTTAAACTTTTAAGTTAAAAATGGTAGAGAATAAAATGAGCGAAATTTTAAGGTGTATATTGGGGGCGGGTGCAAGCCTCCCCTCAACATTTTTTTTTTTGTTTCTTTTGAAGAAACAAAAAAATATGCCCCCCCGGCGGAGCGCAGATAAACCCCAAACGGGCAGAAGGGCGATCCTTTATTTATCTTTTGTTAAGGATTTAAAATGTGAATTTAAAATAAATCAGACCGAGAATTGGACATTTTCAAAACTGCATGCATATTTTGAACGGCTCTGTAAGTTAAAACTGACGCGGAAGGGGGGAATTAGAAGAGACGAGCGTAAAAAATAAAACATAACAAATTAATACTTCAAATAACTGGACTTCTAAACAAAAATATAACGATTTAACCTAGTGTCGAATTAATGGGGTAACCCGCAGGGGATACCCCCACCCCCTAAGAAGTTATGAGATTTTATGCTTTCTAATGCACAAATTGCGATTCCCCCTCTCTTACAGAGCTGTAACACATGATGCCTTCATCCGGAGTCGCAGAAAAATACCTGCATTCAACACTGATTTAGCCTAGGAAAAAAAAAAAAAATCGAAATTGAATCTAAAGATCGACATCGAATCTAAAGATCGACATCGAATCTAAAGATCGACATTGAATCTAAAGATCGACATCGAATCTAAAAATCGACATCGAATCTAAAGATCGGAATCGAATCTAAAGATCGAAATCGAATCTAAAGATCGACATCGAATCTAAAGACCGATCTTACGGGCAGAATCGATTTTACATTTTTACTTTCTTTTGTAACTTTACAAAAAGAGAGTATTAGATTCGTGAAAAATTTCGATTTCCTGTTTTTGATGGATTTATATATTTTAGAAGCTCTTTAACACGAGTTTATGGTTTTTAAGAAATATCTGTCTGTGTGTGTGTCAGTCACTCTGTGAGTCTGTATGTGACAAAAATTTCTGACCATTCTATCTCAAGAGCAAATGTACGGAATTCCACAAAACTTTAGATTTAGTTTGACCTTGATACAAACTGAATCTAATTAATTTTTGGTGTTTATACCCTAACAGGTGGCACTGCTATGCTGCATTTTATGCGATTTGCGCAACAGCTATATCTGAATAACGAATGCACGGATTTTCATCAAATTTCAGATCCCATTAGTCCTTGACATAAATTGATGTTTTTTTGCATTTTGATGTATATCGCTTCTCAGATGGCCCTGCTATACTGAATTTTTCACAATTTCCACTCAGCGCCATGTGAAAGGGGGAGGGGGGGGCGAAAGGAGGCGGTCGTTCCGAGCACGGAAATTTAAAGGGCGTTAAATTTTTACTTCTAACATCACTTCTAGCCTATCACAAGAAAAAGTGAATAGGGGGGGGGGGGGCTAAATTGGAACTTTGAACCAGGAGCAGTTTTCTTTTCGCACGCCGCTGTTTCCATTTTAGCTTTATCTCAAGAACTAATGCACAGACTTTCATAAAAATTTAGATTCAATTATTCCTTGATATTATTTCATGCTAATTATATTTTGGTGGAAATCGCTTAAGAGATGGCGCAGCTATACTGCATTATTCATAATTAACGCAATAGCGCTATCTCAAGAATGAATTTTCATCAAAATTCAGATTCAGTAAATCCCTGACATAGATTAGTGTTATTTAGTTCTTGGTGTAAATTGCCCTACAGGTGGCGCTGATATGCTGCATTTTTTATGATTTTGCAATAGCTGTATCTCGCGCGTTCATGGATTTTCATCAAAATTCAGATTCAGCTGGTACCTAATAAAAAATGATCTTGATCAATTTTTGGTGTACATCACTCAACAAAAAATGCTATTTTGCGTGCGCGGGGGGGGGGGGGGGGGGGGGGGGGGGGCTGAGGTTTTTTTTAATTCTTCTATCTTAGAAACTAATACACCGAAATTTTAGAATTGGCACATCCGACTATTTTATCTTCGACTTTTGAAGGAAAATGAAAATTATATTACCTTTAGAGAAATCGATTAAATCCAGTTGGCCGTAGTATCGATTTAAAAAATCGAAATCGCCCATCACTAGTGTGAAGCATTGTCATGTAAAAGAAACCAGCCAGTTGTTGCCTATCTTTTAGGTCATTTTCATTTGATTGCATATCGTAGCCATTTAAGGATCTCCAGGTAAAGTTCTTTTTTGACAATTTGGCCCTCAGGAATAAATTTGTAGTGAACGACACCTTGTAATCTAAAAACACCTCCAACATTACTTCCCCTCAGTTTTTGTCCTAATGAAATTTTGTGTGACCTTTAAGAAGACACTTATGACACTCATACACAACTTTTTTTTTTTTTTTTTCATAACATCGTTTTCATATGCATTCTTCAGCATCTCAAAAGGTGATTTCTCAAGCAAAACAAAGAATTTGATGTTTACACACTGCTCTAAAGATGACATTTCAAAATCTGACAAATGAAAAATTTGCTCAACAACGGATAACATCAGAACAATGGAAATGATCAACAAATACATTCACAGTACCAGAAATGAATTCTAGATGCTGAGTATTTTTTTTTTATCAATGCTACCAACCTCTAAAAAAGACATTTCTCCTCAAAGGAACACCTTCGTGAATGCAGGTGACTATTATACTAATTTTTTGACTACCTTGTATAAATATAAATCATTTAAATATAAAATTTGGTGCTTTTTTTTTTCACAATAGAAAATAAGGTGCAGTTGTAAAATTCATTGAAAAAAAGCACAGGGCTTATATTCTTTAATTGGGTCCACAATCAAAAGAAAACATAAAAAATGAGTGATTCTGGTAACAATGTTGCTAAAAATGATGAGAGTTACAAGAATGGAGTTAATATGTCAAACCACATTCATTAAATTTCATCAATTTTGTGGGCCTTTCTGTGAATACTGGGACTCACATAAATAGAAAAATACATTATTAAAACAAACATAACATAATTTGCAAAAATTTTATATTTATTTTAATGAAGTACTTCTCAAATAAAAAGGCTTACCACAAAATAAATTAATAGTTACAAAGAACTTCACGTGGCACTAATTGGAAACCATTGATCTACATTATAGCTGTAAAGAATGCAATGAAGTGAACTTATTTTAAGAAAAAAGGAAATTTTTAAAAGCAAAAAATAATTACTTTGTCTTTTAAAGCAGAATTTTGTGATGCTTGTGTTATATATTCTTCAGCCCGTCCATATAAAGCCATAGCTTCAACCCATTTATTAGCAGACACATATACTTCAGCAATGTAGTAACATCTAAAAATATTTCATAACATATAATTTTCATAATTTATAAAAAATATTAAATTGAAATGGTTTAAAAAACAATGAAATTTTAATACATGTACACTTCTTTTCAACAACAAATTATTAAATGCATAATCTTAATGCATAATGCATAATCAAAATTATTATAAAACTCTTTTATAAAAAAAAATCATTTCTATGAAACAATAGGATGCGTAACCAGGTAGTAAAAGCGATGGGAGTGAAAACTTTTTTGGCACACCCAGAAAAAGGAATTGATTAAAACTACAAAAAAGGTTTTGTTGAGTACATTTTGGTTGTTTTAAGCAAATTTTTTAGTTAAAAGTAAAAAATCGATTTTGTTGCTCAGACCAAAAAAAAAAAAAAAAAAATACTGTTAACACTTTTAAAATATTTCATAAATTTTATTTGAGTCTTACTAAAGTCTTGTATTTTTAATTTGTAATTCAAACAAAATTTTGTTGTTTTTGCAAAATTTAAATTGGTGTGCAGTAACCATAATTCTCTAACATAATTTTATTTAATTGACTTATATAGCTATAAAGGATGAACATAATTTTTGGACAATAAAAACTTTTCAAATTGAGATGAATTAATGACATTATTATGCATTTCAGATGAAAATTGAAGACAAAAAATTGCAAAAAACTTTTATTTATTTATTTATTTTTATTT
The DNA here is from genome assembly GCA_964019185.1 of Maratus speculifer. Taxonomy (NCBI): domain Eukaryota; kingdom Metazoa; phylum Arthropoda; class Arachnida; order Araneae; family Salticidae; genus Maratus; species Maratus speculifer. The sequence goes on from OZ025289.1 coordinate 383,778,721, forward strand.
ATTTTTTTTTTATTTTTTTTTTATTCAAACAAAATTTCCATTGACCCATAACACTCTTATACCATGCTCAACACTCTGCTCAGCTAAATGCTCAATTCAGTCAACAATGGGTATAGACCCATTGACCCATATTATGGGCTCATTGCAAGCCATTTTGGCTACCATTATAATGAAAGATAATAAAAATACTATGCACAAAATGTTTCTTTCTCAGCTTTCACCATTTTCTATGTATTTTCCTATTTTAACAATGTTAATGTATTTTTCTTAAAAAAGCTTTAAATCTTTAAAGTACAATAAAAACAATATTATGAGAGGTAGAGCAGAGACTCAAGACATTGCATAGGGGATATCATACTATCTACCTCTTTTTTGTTACGGTCCTATCAAGCAATTGAGTATCAATTTCCTTCAATGAAATAAATTTTAATTAATCAATCAAGACTAGAACGAGCCAGACACTGAATTCAGAAATGTACTTTCCTAAAACAATGAGCAATGAATGAGTTTTTTGAGATTCAAAAGCAATCTGTATAATCAGGATTACACACACACAAATGTGCAAATTAACACCCAGATGAATTTTATGTGTGTCAAATGAATATGCCCAGAATTTTTTTAAAAAGAAATTACTGCTTTTTTTAAATAAAAAGTCAATGTATATCATGCATATTTTGTTAGAAAAAGTTTAACCTATATTGCATTCATACTCTCACTTTTTGTGCTAGTTTTGAAACAACAAAATGATATAGCAATGACATAATAGTAATACAACAATAATGCAAAAAGATTAATTTTTTTAATCAATAAATACATCTTTTTTGAAATAGAACCATATGTTAGCTGTTTTTCAACCTTTAAAATACTCAAACTTGGTGTTATTAAAAAACTAGTAATTAACTGTAATGTTTGGGAAGAATATTAAATAATAGTCGAAAATAGAAATGTAAAAAATATCAACCTTTGAGCTTTATAAGCCAGTATATTAGCCTCTGTTTCTTCTAAAAAATTTGAATCATTTTCAATGCCAGTTAACTGAGTCATTTCATGTAAGTTCTGAAAATAAATAAAGAGTTTAATATAAACATGCTCATAGGTAAACAATCTTGCATAAAACAAAGTTAATATTGAAACTTATACCCAAGGTATTTAACTTTTTACACTCAAGGATCACATCAATAAATTCAAGTTTGGAGATGCACCCATGAGTCAGATAAATAACATAGACAAGAAATATATATATATATATATTTAGGTTATAAAACTAGGGGTAGTGTTGTAGATAAGAATTGTGGATTTGTACAGTTCTCATTTTCTTTTTGATTTTTAAAAACATTTTATTTATTACACAAGATTTATTATACAATTATATCAATAAAAAATAATAAATATATTAGAAGTACATAGAAATGTTTCATAAAATAACTTTTAAAAATTCAAAAGTTGCTAGCAACACTGTGTTTATTATAGCATCTAACATCATATTACAAGGTAATCACAAGCCAGGAAAATAACCTTCCCCAACTGCATAAGGATTTATATAGAAAAAAAAGAAGAAAATTTTATTTTCCCAATTAACGCTTGTATTTAATTATAAAAAAATAGTAGAATAATACAACAGTTGTAACAAGATTAATAAAGTTTAATTATCATAAAAATAATTGAAACTTGTTTAAATGACACATTATTTTCATGTAATATTTGTTCATTCTTGCTAAAAATATGTTCAAAATTTTTGGACTCCAAAGGCATGCATGATAGGCAAATATTTTTATTTCAAATCAAGACTGATATTGTGTTTTAATTGGATGTGACAGATGAAAATGTGCTTTTGCCACAAATATGCTGTTGATAATGGAACAAAAATTTCCATTGCTTTTTAACTCAGCCATAAAATGGATAGCCCTTATGAAGAATTTTGGTATTAATGAATAAAATCTTGCTTTGAGATCGCTATTGTGTGATTGTTATAGCTTTCTTTTTCGTTCATGCTTATATCGTCATCTTCAATTTTTTTATCATCTAATAATCAAGTGGTTAATATGGTAGCCACAAAATAAGAAGCTTGGACTGAAGCTAGCAAGTTTGATGCCCACACAGCTTGGATGGGGTGGCTCTGCCAGGTTTGCCTTGTATGAAAAATACAATTTGAGTCACCTTTTATAAGACTTTTTCCACCTCATGAAAGCATTTCTTCTACAGCAAAACCAGACATGACAATCATAACTGGATGATGCTCCATCAACACCCACCACCATCAGCAATGTTTTCTGAAGAAATAATTCTATTACCCATACATTATCATGTCTGGTATTTTCAAGTTAAAATGACCAATAGATTCTGTGAGTAATGTAAGTGATGTTGAACAATAGTTTCCACCTGTCGATTGATCTCCCGTTGTCTCATATTTATTTCAAAATTTCCTGATCTTCTTTGATTCTCCAAAATTAAGTATACGTTGTTTGGAATTTCCTCAAGAGAGTCTCTTAAAAATGGTTGGCGACAGATGTCGCCAGCAAACATGCATAACTTCGGAAACATCTTCAACAACAGATGTGTTAATTTTTTTTTTTACCTGATTTTATAGCTTTAATAATTAATTTAAAGAAAAACCTTACACTTTTAGCAACGAATTTGAAATATAGAAACACATACGGACGTAATAGATGCTAGTCATGCATGTAAAACAGCCGATATTTGTTTCATTTCTTTAAGAAATACTTAACATGATTATGTGCCATTTATAAATTATAAGTAATTTTTTTCTTTTGAAAAACTTCTATTTTATTTAGCAGTTTGACAATACCTTGAAATTAGGAAATGTTTTGTTTTGTTCTTCGAATTGTCTTGGAAATACTGTGTTTGATTCATGCACATTTGGCTATCTATTCACTACTGAGAGTTCCAGATATTTCAAATTAATTTGTTACTTAAAAAAAGAAGAAAAAGAAAAAAAAGATATTTTTGCACAGAGTGAATAATAAGGATAGTATTTTTTCCATCAACAGCCATCTCACTTCACTATTGAAGAAGGAAAGGTAGGCATACTGGGAAAACCTTTCTTCATGAAGTGTCTTAAATAATTGAGAATTAGATATCAAAGATCTTCAGATATTTGAGAATTTTTAATTTATCATTTGAACATTTTAAATTAAAATTTACCTGTTGAAACAATGCCAAAATCTGATGAAAAATCACAATCAAAACAATAAAACACTGTATAAACCACCATAAAATCAAAATGATACACAGAACATGTTTCGAGCTGCAAAATATAGCAATCCATCATCAGCCACTGTAAACACATATCCGTAAGAGGACAAACTCACTAATAAGCAGAAAGGGAAAAGAGGAGAGTTCGGTGATTGGTTGACCTTACAGCTAGCATCATCTGTCGCACCCTTTGTAAACTCAACTCTTTTCCCTTTCTGCTCATTTGTGACCTTGTCTCTTTATAGACACAAGTTTACAGTGACTGATGACAAAAGAGTGGAAGATTCGGGTGCTCTCTTGTTCTTGGGTCACCTTTTACCATGTCGATACCTTTCTCCAACTCAATGGTAGCCAGGTCCTCCACAAACGGCTAATCACACGCTTTCCCTCTGACACTTCATTGCTCCTGTTCCTTCATAATCTTTCTCGCTACTACACGGTATCACAAGCCTCTGCGATCAGCCTTGTGCTGATCTTGCCTCCTTTTTTCGGCTTCTCGTCCACCACCATTCATTCTCCCCATCCAAGCCACTCACTCCCTCTTTTATTGGCTCGTCTTATCACCCTTTTTCATGGCACTCAATGAAAGAGTTCATTTGCATTCTGACTGTATTGTAGTTATCTCATTTCGGTTGTTCACCATTTTTTTATTTATTTAATTAACTGACACTGTATTTATGTTGTATAATTTCTTGTTAGCAAAATTTTTTATAAAAAAGAAAGCAATATCGTCTGCCAAAAACGTCAACCACCTGTTATGTATGAATACATGATACCGGCGAACGGACACTCGTGCATCACAAAATATAAAATCTTAATATCTTTGTAAATTTTCCAATCACATATTTCTAAAAACTTCTAGACTAATCATTTTTTTAAATTAAAATTGTAAATTATTATTATTACTTTAAATCTGAATTTTACACATATTATATTAAATATTTTCCGAGGAAGGATTATTTATGTCAGCATTATGTTTTCATAGCAAATTAGATAATAAATTCAGAAAGATACTGTTCCCAAACGACAGTTTACAAAGCAAAAATCCCAGAAAAGCGACCAGAACTGACTAATAGCGAATGTACTCGATTCCTTAATGACAATGCTCAGTTTCACATTGCAATTAATGTAATGCAATGCATTACTGAATAAGGCGGGGATGTCTTGTGCCACAAAAGAAATTCATCAGACCAGGTTCCTCAGATTTTTACCTTTTCAGGTCATTTTTAAATTCCCTGAATGACTAGGAGTTCATTTCTTTGGAGTCTGTCAAACAGCATTTTGATCCTTTCTTTATGACTTTTTAGAAAACAGAATTTTTCAGCTGCCAGAACGATGACAAAAAATGATAGAACAAAATGGTGTTTAAGTCATTCAATAAGATTTTATTATGTTTTTGTTTGTCATTATTGAAGATTATCAATATTGAAAATATTGGAGAAAAAAAAAACTGAAGAAATTTTCGGATGACCCAATACAGGAAGAAAATATTAAAATCCACAGTATTTATTTTAAAACTTAAGTTGCAGCAACAAGTAACTATAGAGGAAAAGATATAATATATACAGTTATGCGACTCTTTTACCCAGGAAATTGAATTTAGAGCAAACATACAATTATCTCTTTATATTTTATTAACTATATTAATCCTTCAAAAAAAGTTTTGGAAGTATGTTAGATTAAAAAAATAAAAAACAGGGAATTTACTAAAGATTTATTTTACAACACAATATTTTGCACAAGAGTTTCTCTTCCCTACAAACCATAACAATCACCTGGGACATTTATTTAAACAATATATAAAAAAATATTTTTTAAAAATAAAATTTATTTATTTAAAATGCCAAACCTGTATAATTATTTCATAAGGTCGAATTAAATCTTGAGGTTTTGTCATCTTCTTCCCATCTCCTGCCCCTTCAGCTGAATTCATATTCTGTTTCAGCGATTCAATAAATAGAAGATTACGTTCAACAGTTTTTGATAATCTAATATAAGTCAAATAAGATTGAAGCATCATAAGGCTAGTGTTCAATGTTTCTGAACGTCCCTTGGCAGTCTGTAAATATTTAAATGAAATAGAGGTAATTATCTTATTGATATAATACTAATTGATAAATAATATTATGTGATTATCAATGCATGTACTCATTTTCACAACTTCTTTTGCACATATATTTACAAATATTACATTTTCCCTTTATATCCTTTTATATAAAGTGAACAATAATAAACTCAACATACTTGAAAATTTTACAAAAAAATAAATTCAAAATAGACGAATTATTTACAAAAATAAAACAAGCAATAACAATAAATAAAGAAATAAAAATAAAGAACTTTTGCATTGTTATTCAACAGAATTTTATGACTCATGTTTTAAATTTATGGGTGCTTTTAATTAAAAAAAGATTAATAATAGAAAGAAAATTATCTTCATTATTAAAAAGGAATTAGTTAAAGAATTCTACACAGATATATTAAATAGCTTTTATTTTGTTTAAGAGATAGTACCAAAAATATTTTTAAATTTTGACTGAAATTAGTGAAAGTGACTCAATCATACAATGACTCAATAACTAATAATAACACATTGCTCAGTGGTGCACAAAACAGAAATTTTAATATACATTAGTACATATTAAAATAAAATAAAACTTTCAACGTTTCGCGCCGTCTTCTGCGGGCGTCTTCAGGAAAATATGAAATGGAAGGACTACGTTTGCATCTTGTTCGAGAGATAATATTTCTACTAAATTAAAAGCTAAATGAATTAAAATTTTTAAAAATGTTGCCATTTACACGTGAGTAAAAATTAAAATATTGCAAGGAAATAAAAATTTTAAGGTTTTATGATGTTATGCCATATTTTTGGTATATTGTAGGATAAATTATCATTACATGGTTTATTTTCTCGTGCTATGATTTCGATGGATTCTCTTATTTTACCTTGAATTGGGTTATTGCATGGAACTATGATTTTGGCTTCCTCAAAATTAATATGGCAACCCTTGTTCGCCAAGTAGAAGCGAGCAAGGGCAGTATTCTGTTTATATTGTTCTATATCTCTGCGATGCTCTTTAATTCTAATTAAAAGTTTCCGCGTTGTCATGCTGATGTAGACTTTTTAAAGATTATTAGATAAAGTGATGGGGATTTCATAAATACCACATTTTTGATCGGAATTTTGTCGATTTTATCTGTAACGAGGTCAGTGAGATATGGAGGAGGAATGGCTCCAGAATGGTATGGAGAATTGGTTTTGTGCACCACTGAGCAATGTGTTATTATTAGTTAAATTTTATGGTGCAACTGTCCTATATATATTTATGACTCAATAACTATCAAACAAGTCTTTATTTTGATATGAATCACTACATCTGAATTGTGTACATATTTAAAAAAAAAATTGGAATGCACACAGGAATCAGACAATAAATTCTTTTTTAGTTAAGTCCAAGACCAGTAGAGGTGTATCAAGTGCATATGTTAAAAATACTAGAAGATTGACAAACGTCTTGTGTTTAAAAGAACATTCATAAAGTAAAAAAGGTGATAAGGATCAAAACTATCAATGTTTCAATCATGCCTATCGTAGTTAATTAAATAATTTGTATATTTTAAACTGTATTTTATTTATTTATTTGTTAATGATACGGTATGAATTGGCAATCACAGTCCAAACTGTGGAGCAGCAAGTCCAAGTACATACTGATTGGAGTGAATAATGGAAATTTCTGCTACTTTTACTGATATTATTACATTTACGACAAAGGCAAGGGTGTGTATTAAAAGTTTTTTTATAATATACTTCAGTTTTCTGAGAGTTATTGCCGTCAACATAAACTGTACTAGGGCAGAAAACCCTGTATTTGTCATTAAATACGTGGTTTGCAACCTTTTGTTCTATGGTAATTTTTCATCCTTTTGATGTCTTTGATCACCTCTTTAAATTTGTTGGTCAAATTTTAGAACATGCTATACTGCTACATAAATTAATGAACTAGAAAAAATATTTTTTTTTCCTTCAATCTACTTACAATCTAAAAGACAAACAGAATAAGGTATATCAAATTTATCCCATCAGCAAACTAAATAGTTGATAGTTTCCATATTCTGATAAATTAGTTTTAAATCTTTTAGACAATAATGCAACAAATGTACCATAGCTTATAAATTATTAAGAAAAAAAAAAGAACAAGAAAATTTATAGCATATCTTATACAGCTCATAATTTTAAGAATGAAAAAGAAATATGTTTTATGAGATTCCTTATCAACCACTTGAGAAAGGATTTCATGTTCATTAAATTATTCTCAACTTTAAAAAAAAAAAAAAAAAAAAAAAAAAAGAGGAACATATGCAAAAATTTAATTACCAGCATGATACTCAATTAAATTAATTTGCTCAACAAAATCAGTAGCAGTCTGACAAATCATAGAAAAATAGTTCTGTCAACAATAAAAAGAATAAATGCTAATGGAATTTTCAATTTGAATGAAACAAATCTCAAACATATAATGATTTAAGTCATTATGAATGGTGCAGAGTTTCAAGCAATTGCAGCTAAGATTTTTTTTTTTTTGTTTTTACTTTTGAAAAAGGAAAATACAATAAAACACCAATTATCCAAAAAGCATGGGACCAAAGCATTTTCGGTTAACCAGGGTTCCAAAGGAGTTTTTGAATAACTGGGATTTCATAGGAATTTTCGAATAATCAGGAGGCTGGCGAAAACTTGTTTGATGAAAAGCTGTGATCGTCATTTACAACATTGTTGTAATAAAAATATTGTGATACCACATTCAAAGTATCCTGAATGACAAGTCACTAAGTTCTTAGACGCGACATTCGATATATTGAAATACAAGAAGATGCAACAACATGAAATGCATTATTATTTAAAAGGTGGCTTGATAAAGCAGCATTGAAATTATGCAAAACTATGATTCAAATCAGTTGTAAACAACAACAACAAAAAAAATATCACAACATATTTTGTACAAAAATGAAGTGACATACGTGTATATTTAATAAAGTGGGCAAAATTATGCAATGAACCAAATAAGTAAGTTGACTATTTATTTCATAAAGAACATGCTTTTTTAACACTGTTTCTATCAGTGTCCCCAATAGCAGAAAATTTTTCATGCATCTGTGACGAATACTTCAGCATAAAAAATAATCTGCAGGTAAAATATTTTTACAACTGAACTGTTCATTAATCAAACAATCACTTATCTGTAGCTTTTGTAAGCATTTAATAAATTTTTATTAAATAATAATCTTAACTTTTTGTATTACATAATAAAGAGCTAAACATAATACGAAGCAAAATAAAGATTTGATGCAAAAGAAAAAGAAAATCTGCGATGTCCGTCTCTTGTCTCGAACTTTCTGCTACCGGGTCAGTGTCCAATAACAGTTTTTAAAGTTTTGACTTTTACTTATTTTGCTTCTAATTTTTAAAGCTAATAAGCATTAAAACAACTCTTCAATTTATTAAAAATAATTTCAAATTGTTTTGACTAAAACTTATAAATAAAATAATAATTATAAATCAAAATATGTTTAAAGGTGTCATTTGGCATAGGTAAAAATAAAATTGACAATAAAAATCTTGACATTTAAAAAAGACTTTCAGAAAATTTAAGGTATTTCGGTTAAGCTGATTTTTGGATGACTGGGATTCAGATAACCGGAGTTCTACTGTATATCGATGAGATTTTGTATTTATAAATCACATTGTTTTTATAGAAATATATAGAATTTTGATTAGTTTTATGTAATTGATTGTCAAAGACTTATTTTATTTCTGTTTTTTAAATTTGAAAAAATGAAAAGTTTTAAATATTTTTTAAATGCTAAATTAAATTATCATTACAAAAAACTTAAAAAGGTTGCATCATGATATAAAAAATCTACAAATATTGTACATAACCTTTTTAAATATGATGAATATAATACATCCAAGTACAAATTTAGTATAATAATATTTTATGAAATTATGTTTAAATAAAGAGAAAAAAAAGATTTTAAATAATTTAGATAACAAGAGACTGAAAAAATAGTAAAATTAAAGTAATAATATGGTCAGTATTCACTTGTATTTTTATGAACATAACAAATAATCAGTTTAAGTAAAAAAAAAAAAAAAAAAAAAAAGGAAAAAATGTTAAAAGATAGTTTAAACTTTTAGCTTTAGGGTGATAAAAGGGAAAGCAATTGCTAATAATAGTAATTGCAATTTGTTAAGATTCAGATACAGCTAATATTTTCCACACACTTTAATAGAGATTTTTCTGGGTGAATACAGCTATAACATCCACCAATGAAAATAAGACATAAATAATACCAAAAATAGTTTTAACAATATTTACTTGATCTTTAATCTCATCTCTGACAACCTGTAAAGCATCTTTGCAATCTAATAACAGACGTTCATAAACTGCTATTTTTGCTTGTAAATCAGGAGCTTGTTCTAATTCTTGCTGTGAATCTTGAACATTCAATAAGAATAATCTAATTTTTTCATGCCGGACTGGAATTTTGCGATTTCTCCATTCTATTTCAGAAAGAGTTACAGCTTGTTTCTCTCTAGTTTGAGCAATTAAATGCTGAAATGAATGTGAAAGAATTTTATTACATTTTAATTAACATTACAATTTTAATTAAATTTATAATCAATTACATTATAAGATTTTTTTTAAACTAGTCTAAGAAAAATTGATGCATTCAGGAAATAAGGATTTTATGTGTATCAAATGGGATAAAATGTTTTTTAGTTAGAAAATGATATAAATTACCAAATTCTAGTAATACTATTCCCTTTGTCAGGTCAAAATTAAATCTGTATCTTTTCTGTATAGATATTAATATAAATTAAAATATTGTTTAAACTTATATTAATAAACATCTTTAAAATAGAATTTCAAATGCATATCTAAAGATGATCATGCTGGCTTAATTTAGATCTTTTTTACTAGAATAGATTTTTTTATACGCACAGGAGAGGAGAAGTAAAATTATTTATTATTTAGTATTTTTTCCTCCCAAAGAAGAATTTTTCTTCCCAGGCAATGCCTTAGCTATGTATACTGCATTATTGCAACTAATAAACCAAGAAAAGCATCAAATGAAACATTGTACAAGATGAGGAAAAAATAGAAGATTTAAATTACTTTGAAATGTTGAAAGGTTATTTCAGTAAGACAACCACGGATATGAGATTTAGACAATGATTTAAAAATAACTTTAAATATAACTTAAACCACTAACAGAAGAATTATGATGTATTACACCATACCTTAATGACTATAAAGATTTTTGCAATGCCTTGAAAAAACAGTACTATAAAATAATTCAAACTATCATATTTTTAACCTGTTTCTAGTATATTAATTCCTGCTGCTGAATGCTGAGTCCCTTGAACTCATATGCACATACTTCACAAAATTGAAATAGCATCCATTAAGCTCTGTTTATTATTATTATTATTATTATTTTCCAAATACATTATCATATGAATATTTTCATCAATATATACATAAAATTCTGCATTTTTACAAAGAATTTGATATAAATCTTAAGGGATTTTTTTTTTCTCTGCCTCCCTTTTTCTTTCCTATTGATTATTAAAGTACTTTATTTAAGAAAAATTTCAATTTTTAACTGAAACCTCTCATTTATAAATGATTTAATAATTTAAATGGGAGACTCAGTTTGGAATGCTGAAAAAATTCATGTAATTGAAAGATGCATAGGTCAGAAATCTTATAATTACTTTAAATTAAAATTAATTTAAAATTTTAAATTAATATAAAAAAATAAAAATAAAACGAATTCTAGAAGATTTCAAAATAAGTTTTTTAAGCATAAATACATATTTTCATTAAATATTATATTTTTTAAATAAATTAATAAATGCAAAATTTCTAACATCTAAATCAGCAGCCAACAAATCTTCACCAGACGTTTTTCCTGAGAGTCTCAACTTCATTAAGTCATTGATTGCTGTTTCATCACCAATATTATAGGCACAATATCTAATGTTTGGAATCACTTCGTCAACTCTCTGTTTATATAAAATGACTTCATCTTCGTTAAGAGCTTCAGAAAGTTTTTCATAGATAGTCCTAAAAAAAAAGAAAAATTGTAAAAACTTTAAAACTAAAATTTAGTATAGAAAAAACAACATAAAATATGGCTGAAGCATTATAAATTTTATAGTTTGCATCAAAATAAGCAACTAGTTATAAAAGATGGGAAAACTTTATTCCCCCCCCTCTCCCCTCACACACAAACAAAATTGCAAGGTTACAGAAATATTTTAGATATGTCTTTAGTAAAATGTGCAATTTCATACATGTGCTCCATATTGTTGCTGAAATTAGTGAAAACATCTTGAGAACTTTTTTCTATCTACAATCACTATCACTTTTTTTCTACAGCCTCAGCAAAAAAAAAAATCTTGACATTAGCGATTTAAGACACTTTGTTAAATATCTAGAAATATACACAAGGAATTATTCTGAAACTCCATGTGTGTAAACAAAATAGTACATGATATATATTTTCGCGAAGAGTTTTCCTTGGAATTCAACAGGAGACTGTCAACAAATTAAAAAAATAACAAATATCTTTTGAATAACCCTGTCAAAACTAATGAAGCAAAAGAGTGTGATATATTATGTGATATAATTGTGATATATTGTGTTCATTTTTATGAATATAGCATGTAAACTCGTAGAGAAATTAAGTTTTTTATAAAAACGGTCCCAAATTTTTCCAAGTTTTTTGCTGATAATTTGCAGAATTCTTCATAAAACAGAATGTTTTTTTAGAAAATATGACAATCTACATTGTACATAACACCCTGTAATCAGAATTAAAAAATAATAAAAATTGTATGACAAATGAGCAGGTTTACAATTTTTTTTTTTTTTTTTTTTTTTACTGTGCATGTGTCAACACTATTAAAATTTCAATTGCATATTATGTTAGTTAAATGTATAGAGCAACTTTTGTGAAAGCCTCAAAAGCATAGCTTGAAAATTCTGAAAATTATCATTGATAGAATAGAATATAAATCCATTATTCGCAAAATAAAGCAAAAAGATAAGGAGCTGTATCAAATATAGTAGTATATGCAATATTGTGTAGCCACTAATTTTTGCTTGATTTTGGGAATAACGGATTTTGATCTAATTGTATTGACGATAATTTTCAGAATTTTCAAGCTATGTATTGCTGGAAGATTTGCTTAAAGATTTCAAGCTATGTATGCATGTAACACAATTATGCTAATGAAATTTTAATAGCGTTGATGCATGCACAGTAAAAAATTATTTCGTAAACCTGATCATTTATCATACAATTTTTATTATTTTTTAATTCTGATTATAGGGTGTTATGTACAATGCTGATTGTCTTATTTTCTGAAATGAACATTGTGTTTTATGAAGAACTCTGCAAATTATAAGTAAAAAACTTGGAAAAATTTGGGATTGTTTTCATAAAAATCTTCATTTCTCTACGATTTACATACTATATACATAAAAATGAACAAAGTTTATTACAATAAGCCACTTAATCATAATCTACAGTTTGAACACTTTTGCTTCATTAGTTTTGACAGGATTATACAAAAGATCTTCGCTCTTTATCGAAAACTCTTCGTGAAAATATATGACGTGTACTATTTTGTTTACACACCTGGAGTTTCAGAATCATATATATTAAAAGAGTAAGCCAAAGCCAATTCTGTAAGATCAACTCAATTCAGGCATTTGTGCATGCGTGAAGTTGAATTTATTAGCCCTTCCAGCAAGAGGAAAGTCGAAGCAAGTCTGGTTAGCTTTTTCTGTTTAGCACATTTTTAAAGATACTGACTGTTGTCCTTGAAACCAATGACGGTTATTAAAAAGACTTACACAATCATAGCAAGTACGCAAGAAGAGTGTCTTAGCTGTAAAGTATGCCCATATAGTTCAAGAAGTGTGTTTAGAAGAAAAATAATCAAATAGATTTATAAACAAATAACAAATTTTATTTAATCTGATTTAAATAAAACAAAGTGGAATTAAAAGTCCCAAATTAAAAACCAATTGTATATATTCAAATTACTTAATTCCTTTAATACACAAAAATAAAGACCATAATGTTTATTCAAATGAAATGAACAGGAGCACCAATAAGCCATCTATTGTAATTTAAACTTTATATTAATAAAACCATTTAATTAATTCACAGTTAAATTTAAACAGCATTTAAATTCAAATATATCCAATTAATATTTCTATCCAACTTATATTAAACTTAATTAAATTAAAAGTAAGGTCTATTATATTTATGTTATCTCCTCCCCAAAGATTCCATATTCAGGCTAGCCAAACTAAATTATGAAAGATTTCTCAAAGCCATCCCACACTGCCACTAGGAATGCTTTCCAACAACATCTCCACTGCCACTAGAGCTGTTCTCCAAATTATCCCTTCACTGCCACCTGGGACATTATTTCGAGGGAGAGAAAAAGACAAGACAAAAAATGAATTCCCATACTGTGGTAAAAAGATCTTATCAGAAACTCTTAGCGAAAATCAGTCTTTAAAATTTCTCAGAAATTGTCAAAAAGAATTTCAATGCCATCAACCTACAACATTTCCCAGTACCCGGCATGGCTTAACTCCAGAAAGCTCAGGTTTAAGACCACTATTGCTGTAGTTGATATGTAGCATCGAAACCGGAATAAACATCCGCTGGTTCCTTTGGATCCAGTCCACAATATATCACAGCATGAAAGAAAAACATTTTTTAAAAACAGATATAAGTAGGCTAGATTTAAGTTCGGCCAGATTCAATATCTGGGATAACAAAGAAACATCTTCCCAAAAAAAGAGGATAAACACAAAATAAAAAAAAATCTATTTCAATTTAAAAGAAATTTAAATAAATAAAACTAACTGTTAAGAAACATGTTGCCAGTGACGTGGCTATGTTCACCTTTTAGGAGAGTCTCAAAGTCTGGAGTCTCCAAGAATTATGTAAACAGTCCAACTGTAAAAAGTGATCTAAAAAGTGCTCTTTCATCTTGACACTATAGGTCAAAGTTCACTGGCCTTTATCATCTTTAAAATAAAGCATTTCAAATTCATAGCACAACCTTTCCACAGCAGTTCAGTAATTTCCTACACGTATCAGTAACTTTTCAAAATTTAAAACAAACATAAAAGACAAACTCACAGAACACTAAAACGAAACTAAGCTAAGCAACTCCTGGCTCCCTCCTACTGGTATAAATAGCTACCATCAATGCCCATTTACGTCATCTCCGATGACAACATCAAACGCCACCTATGGCTTCTAGAAGTTACCTGGAAAAACGGACTAATGCCGACCGTCCACGATAGGAAAGGCACGTGCCGTCAGACATGTTACGCCATCTATTACCAGTCATTATAACTTACCAGATAATGATATTGCCGTGACAATGTTTGCCGATGAGCTTGTTGAATGGAAGGGAAAAACAAAAAGCCGTGAGGTAAGTGTGTTACGCAAGTGAACATCGATGCTTAAGGAAATTAGTTATGCATTAGTGACTCAAGGTAAAAATATATATATTTTATTTAAAATAAAGTTATATTTAAACACTGAAATAAAGATATTGTATTGAAACTGAAATATATAAAAGTAAATAAGCATTTAATCCTGGGTTATTTAAAGATAACTGTAAATGTAAATATAGATTATAAAAGATTAGTTGAATGAGATATGCTGATTGAAACAGGTTTCGATGGAATAGGTTGAGTGGAGTGACAAGAATAAGAGGGAAAAATAACCATTTTTCCTGACACTGACATACCAAAAACAAACTTATAAAGCAAAAACCTTCTTCAAATTAAACATGTAATTAGTTTTTAAAAATATGAGTTTTAAACCTTTCAAAATGCATTGTCAAACACAGGTCACATTGCATCTCATGGAGAGAATATTTTTCCTAGGCTAAAAGTAACTTAATGTTTGTATTTTAACACAATCTTTTTAAAGTAACTTAATGTACCAGATTTACATCACCTGCTAAAATTATAAAACATTTGGATGAGCAGAAATATTTTTTAAAAAATGAAATAATGAGTGAAAATTTTGAGAAAAAATATTAGAAATTGCAGTGCATTTTTTCTGGATTTCGGTAAGATCCTTTCCTTCTTAAATATGTATATTTTTAATGAAAAATTTTAAAAAGGCTTGGTTTTAGTCATATTTATGATCTATTAAAATTTCAGAGAATTCAGAGAACAATACTCATCTGTTTTTTTATATTTATGATCCATTAAAATTTCAGAGAATTCAGACAACAATACTCATCTGTTTTTTTATGCTAATGAAAAAAGAAAAAAAAAAAAAAGAAGAGGCATCAATAGGAAACTTTAATTTACTGAATTCGTTGTAATAATTGTAACTCAGGTGTTTAAAACATTGATTTACTATATGAAAGGTCTCTAATTCAAAACTAGATTGGACTAAGTTGAAATTTGAATTAAAATATATATCTAACATTTTTTTCAATTTTAAGGATTTTATTCCTCTTTTAAGGATATCTAAACTAAAAAAAGTTCTACATTTGTAAATTAATATGGCAATAATTGCATAAATATATAAAATAAATATTGTTAACTTAAACAATTGAATTATTAAAAGAAAATAAATCAAAACCTAGGCATAAATAAATCAAATTATTAAAAAACAACTACATTTTATAAATTTTATTGTTTAATGTATTTAATTCAAAAAAATTTGGTATTTTGTATTTTGTATTTTTTTTTTTTTTTTTTTTACAATTTTAAGGCTTTTTAATTATTTTTAACTTTAAAACACTCTTCCTGTATGGATTTGCGTTGTAAATTTAAGATTGATTTAAGAAATGGACAACATTGGACAATGCAGTTATTTATTTTACAATTTTCAGAGTATGATATTGTGAACTCAATTACTGACATAACTCTGTTATAGCTCAACAAATGTCATAATTTATTGAATTTTAGATATCATTATACAAGAAAAGAATCTGATTACAGAATTTCCCCCCCCCCCTCTTTTTATTAGAAATATG
This sequence comes from Maratus speculifer, assembly GCA_964019185.1. Lineage (NCBI taxonomy): Eukaryota > Metazoa > Arthropoda > Arachnida > Araneae > Salticidae > Maratus > Maratus speculifer. The sequence continues at coordinate 383,795,042 of OZ025289.1, forward strand.
TTTCATGTCATTGCATCAATTAAAAATGTATGACATACATTTTAAAAATGATTTTAGAAAATAATAACAGTTTTGGATCTATTTATGATGTTTTATACAACGATTTACTTACAAATAAAAAAGTAAATAGGTCAAAATCCGAATTGAAAAAGAATATTATAATTTTTAATTGACAATGATATTATTAATTATAATTACAAGTATATTTATGAGACAAAAAATGAGCAAAACAAACACAGCACATTCCTGTATCGAACCTTATAGATAATGTGCATGTGATGTCACACACCTGAAAAAAAAAGTACTTCTGAACTTGTTGTTGGCAGAAAGTAACAATTCTAGCAGCGTTAGTAATTCATAACACATTTTTCCCTACTTATAATACAATTTATTGTATCCATGAGAAAATTACATTTAGTTTAGAATTTTTTCAATTAATTTAATTTGAAATTTTGCCTGCAGCAATTTCAATTGTTATGTAAAACACCAGTTTGTTGACAAATATGCACATTATCTTGCTATGATCAACCTTTTTTTTTTTCTTTTTTTTAAAGTAAATATTTCAGTTAATATAGTTTCCCCTGCTTCTCAAGAATTAAGGAGTTTTGTATAAAATCCATTGAACCTGAGGCTAAAAGGTTGCAGCGATACAACACATAATAAAATAATCAAAATCTATGATTACCAAGGTTTTGGCTTTCTTTTTGTATGTAAGAAAAATTTTAGCATATTTGAAAAAACAATAAAAAAATTACACAAATACATAAAACAGGATAATTTTTAAAAAATGATTTTGTATTTTATTATATGCATATGCAACAGAATCTTATTTCAGACCATTTCAATTGTTGAAAAGTTTGGTTCATTTTTATTGAGAAAATATTTCTTCATGTTGTAAAAAGTCGAACAGTAAAATTCCATTCTACTACAACCAAAATTTTCAGAGTTATGATTTTTTAAATTAGTTCATTTTCAGGATTTTCTCTGCACTTTTTTTTTTCTTGTGAGTGCTTGACAGTTTTTTATGTCTAAAACTAACAGTTTAGGATTAACCATTAAATAATGATGAATAAGGGCAGCCAATAAATTCATCTTAACAAACAAAACAAAGATGAAATATTTATTTCTTTTATACTATCAGAATAAAACAATATCCTTTGTGTTGAAGTGATATAGTTGTCATTAATGTGCTATTATTGCCTAAACTAGTAATTGTATAATATTAAAACTGATTTAAAAAACAGTCTATGTCAAAATTCATCAATTATCTAACAATAATAAGAAAAAATATACACATAACACTTAATAATAAACAGATGCAATAATGAATAATATAACTTACTGAGAAATCCTAAAAAACTCAATAGCTTTCTGCCACTCTTGCAATTCAAAAAATAATGATCCCTTTATCCATGCAGCATATGCCTTAATTGAAAGAAAGAATAAATAATAATAAACAAAAGAAAACTGAAAAACTGCATAATTGGAAGAATTTATTTACTTCAAATGTAGAACATATTAATAAATGCTTTTTATTTTAAATGATGTACTTTGTATTCTATACTTCATTTCACCTTAACTTGGCAGCATGGATTATTCTACAAGAGCCGAATTGCAGTCGTTGCTGTAGAAACCAGGGTTTGCTCGAAAAGTACAGGATTACAGATAAACAAATAAAAGCGCCATTTTGGCGAGAAAATATAATGTGTGAGCGAAAATCGGTACATTTAGAGGTTCCTATAAAATTAATTTTATTACATAATTATTACAATACATAACATTACATTTGTTTCTTAGTTTTACCATTTTTTAAATTTATTTCAGCATTATTTCATATTATATTGTTCATCCATCAGACATTGTCCGGCCCACAAACTGTGAAAAACATTTTAAAATCCCAAAAAAAATTTTTAAGTTTGCACTAATTCCTGAAAAACTTTATTGAAAAGATGGAAAATTTTACTGAAATAAGCTTAAAACATATACTGAATTCCATGCATGAATCTCAATTTTTTTGAAGAATTTTCAATGCGATTTTTTTCGCTTTGGTGTCATTTTTTAAAATTGCGGAGAACAAAATTTATATGATTAAGCTCCAAATTTAAAACCGAATATCTCTTACAAATATTAAAAAATTCTATAAATGGCATTAAATAATCAAGAATGGCATTAAATAATCAAGAAAAAAAATCGCTATGATTGAATGAATTCTAAATTAATTTTATTGAAATGAGGAAAACATTAACTATATTGAGTTAAAAGAGTAAAGTTGAATTCTCCGAAAATTTGTTTAGAACAGAAAATTTATTATTTATACCCAACCACTGGCAGAAATTTGAAAAGACAAGGTTTCACACCATCAGACACTGAGCACTGCTCAACTTTAATGTAGATAAAAATATACATATTAGAATGTAAAAAGGTCATGATTTTTTTCTTAAATTTAAATTTGGATTTTTACTATCGCAAACCTATTCCCCCAGCTTTAAAAGCCACAATTCTCCCAAAAAAGTTTCTTTCCAAAAAATTACATTTCTAATGTCTAATATAAAAAATGTTTATATGCGGCTTTAATTAATAAATAATAATTATTAGTTAGAAAATCGATAAAAAAACTTGAAGCTGGTGTTAATCACACAATTGAAATGAAAAAATGAATAAAGAAGTTTTTTTCACTTTAATTATTAGGTAGAAATTTCAAAAATTACATAAACTGCAAATTACATTAGTTAGTAATAACCAATAACATCATGTACGTAAAAATTTTATAATAATTATGGAAAACTATATTAAATATAAAAGACATTTACATTTACAAAAATAATTAAAAAGTGCATTTAACACTAAATTGCTAACACTGCTTAAAATTAAGAGACTACTTCACTCATGCAAAATTACCCTTTTAATCCTATGGAAGTTTTTTTTTTTTTTTTTTTCTTTTTTTTTTAATATCTTGTCTGCATTTCAATATTTTAATTTTCTTTTTTTTTTTACATTGGATAGCTGAGCCCGATCTCTACAAAGAATTTTTTTCACTTTTTTGATTTTGTCAGCAGGGCTTTTTTTTTTTTTTTTTTCCGAGGAGGGGGTGGGGGGCCGGAGGTATTCTTCAATTTTTAGAACTGGTTTCAAAAATTAAATTATAATAGTAAAAAAAGACTCAAAACAAAATCGAAAGAATAAAAGACAGTCTTTGAGAAGATCGATCTCCAGAGTCGAATTTAGGGGGTGGCCAGGAGCAATGAGTTGCCCCCTCCTGGAAAATTTAAGATTTTGTGTTTTCAATGGTCAAAAAGTGCATTTTCTTTCCCGGAACTCTATAATGCCCTCCCTCTGGAGATATAGCAATCCCTCCCGAAGAAAAGTTTTTGAATTCAACACAGCCGACTGAATGTACATTGAATGTACAACAGAGTATGGAAATGCAAATGAGACTTTTGTAAATTCTTACATAAAAGTAAGATTAGCGAGTGAGTGTTTTCATGGGTGAAGTAGCATCTTAAAAATTAATAAACAATTGATTTTCTAAGTAGGGACATAATATTGTCGCGTAGATTTCTCAATCGTAGTGTGTGTATTCACTATGAACAAGTGAAGACAACGAGTATCCACCAAACTCTGAAACTTTATTCTGCTGAACTGAAAGCTACACCAGCTTATATACAAACGAGGAATTTTCTCGAAAGGAACATTCTAGACTTGGAAAGTTCTAGAAACTGAATAACAATTAACATAAGGATTTTCTGGAAAGTACAGGAAACGAACATAAACGAAATTTTAACACAAAAAAAAATTTTAGGTAACTTGCCTTCAGTTGGAATCGAACTCACAATCTGCTGCTTCGCAGGTCAGCGCTTTACCGCGAGGCCACCAGCTTGCACAGCATTGGATGTTATTTTCGGTACAGTTCCCCCTCCTTAGGAAGATGCAGTGTCCCGCTGCAATTTAGTTTGACTCCTTGTGATAAGTCTCCTGCCACTGCTGCGTCGTTCTTTCTCAACTAGTTGTTGCTTTGGGTCAAAGTAGGGTTTTAACCTCAGAACATGGACTACATCCTTTGAACTTCGTCGTTTTCTGTCCTCTTCCATGCTTTGAACTTCGTAGGTTACATCAGATAAACGATGTGTGATTCGATACGGACCGAAATAACGTCTTAGCAGCTTTTCTGACAACCCCACTTTTCGCACGGGAGTATAGACCCAGACGAAGTCTCCGATATTGTAACTGACTGGCCGATGCCTCTCGTCATATCTTTGTTTGTCAGTTGCTTGAGCGTCAAGGATGTGAAGTCTTGCTAGCTGTCTAGCTTCCTCAGCCCTGGTAGTCAGTTGTTGTGCATAATTGTTGTCATAGGAATCGGTGCTGTGAGGAAAAATCACATCTAGAGGAGTCTATATATCTCTACCATGTATGAGAAAGAATGGGCTGAATCCGGTAGTTTCTTGTTTTGCTGAATTATAGGCGAAGGTCACAAACGGCAAGATGGTATCCCAGTTTCTTTGTTCAACGTCAACGTACATAGATAGCATGTCAGCTAATGTTTTGTTAAATCTCTCGGTCAATCCGTTTGTTTGTGGATGATAAGCTGTCGTCAGAAGATGAGATGTTTGACACTGTTGATTAATGTCTTTCACGATACTAGAGAGGAAAGAGCGTCCTCTATCACTGATCATCTCTCTAGGGGCACCGTGCTTGAGTATGATTTCTTCCACTATAAATTTAGCAATTTCAGTAGCCTCAGCAGTTGGTAATGCCTTTGTTTCTGTAAATCTCGTCAGATAGTCGGTGCAAACAATAATCCATCGGTTGCCGTTTCGGGTGACAGAGAAGCGTCCAAGTAGATCTATTCCAATTTTTGCAAATGGTGAATCAGGGGGCTTTATTGGATGAAGTTGTCCAGGGGGAAGTTGAGGTGGAGATTTCCATCTTTGGCATTCTCGACAATGTGCCACATAGCGGCTAACGCTGCCATATAATCCTAGCCAATAATACTTCCGCCTTATTCGATCATAGGTCTTGGCGAATCCAAGATGACCAGCAGTTGGAGCATCATGAAGACTCTTTAAAACATCGCGACGGAGTTATCTCGGTACTACTAACAGCCATTCCTGTCCCATGGGGTCATAATTTCTTTTATAAAGAACAACGCTTCTTATTTGGTAACTTCTGTGGTTGTCGCCCCTCTGGAGTGTTTTCATTAAGGATTTCAAGTGTTTATCTTTGAGCTGTTCTTTTCTAAAATCAGTGATGACTGCAAAGAAAGGGATTTCCTCTATATCCTCAACTACAGCTTCGACGAGCGGTTTTCTTGACAGTGAATCGGCATCAGAATGTTTGCGACCACTTTTGTAGACGATATTGATGTCATACTCCTGTAACCTCAAAGCCCATCGCGCAAGTCTGCCAGAAGGATCTTTAATGTTGGCCAACCAGCACAAAGAGTGATGGTCCGTTACCACGGTAAAGGGTTTTCCGAAAAGGTACGGTCTGAATTTACTGATTGCCCAGATGACAGCAAGGCACTCTTTTTCTGTTGTAGAATAGTTCTTTTCGGATGCAGTCAGGGATCGGGATGCATAGGCTATTGGTCTTTCCTTACCATCTTGATCCTGTACTAATACTGCCCCAATGCCATAGCCACTAGTGTCTGTATGGATCTTCGTTTTTGCGTCTGGGAGGAAATGTCCCAAAACAGGGCTACTCATCAGTAACTTCTTGAGAGTTGTAAAAGATTCCCTCTGTGACGTGTTCCAGGAAAATTTGACATCTTTCTTTAATAAATCATGTAGCGGCTTTGCGATATCAGCAAAGTTTCGGATGAATCGTCGATAATACAAGCACAGGCCCAGAAAACTTCGGACGTCTGCGATATTTTCTGAAGTAGGGAAATTTTTCACAGCAGCTATCTTCTGTGGATCGGGATAGATGCCATGTTGATCTACTAGGTGTCCCAGTATGGTAAGTTTCTTTTTGCCGAAACAACATTTGTTAGTGTTAAGCGTCAAGCCCGCCTCTTGGATACATTTCAAAACCTTCCTCAGACGTGACTGGTGCTCTTGAAAATCCGGCACATACACAATGATGTCATCCAGATAGCAAAGACAGATATTCCATTTGAGGCCTCGTAATACTGCATCCATCATGCATTCAAATGTAGCGGGGGCATTGCATAGCCCAAATGGCATAACCTTAAATTCGTAGAGACCATCTGATGTCACAAAAGCTGTCTTCTCTCGGTCTTTTTCATCCACTTCTATTTGCCAATAACCTGACTTCAAATCCATCATTGAGAAAATTCTAGCACCGGCGAGGCAATCCAAGGCATCATCAATACGTGGCAATGGATAGACATCTTTTTTAGTGACTTTGTTTAATCTTCTGTAATCGACACAGAAACGCCATTCGCCATTTTTCTTCTTCACAAGCACGACGGGAGATGACCAAGGACTGTCCGATGGCTGAATCACGTCAGCTTTTAGCATTCGTTGAACTTCATCTTCAATTATGCGTTTCTCAGTAGCGGATGTACGGTAAGGTCTCTGCTTGATGGGAGCGCTATCACCTGTGTTGATCTTGTGCTTAATACCATTGCTTCTGGGTTTCTTCGATTTTCTGTTAATGTCAAAAATATCACTGTATTCTAGCAGATTTAATAATGCGTCTTCTTCAGCAGCAGTCAGCTCAGCATCCAAGGTTTCTTTTAATTTCTCTCTAGTCACCCGCTTTCTGGATCTGTGTCCTATCGTAGGCCTTCCATCTGCTTCGTTGAGAGAACAAATGGAATTATTTTCGACTGTTGTTACATTGGCAATATTCATCCCCTTTGGTATCATTTGCTTTCGTCCAGAGCAATTCGTCACCCATATTTTGCAACGACTATTTTCCACAGTAATTATCGATGCCGGTATGGATAGCTGTCTTTCCCACATGAGAAGTTTATTGCCAACAATCATAGCTTCATCCACTTTTTGAATTCCTGGAGTAAGGGCACATATTTGCTTCACTGAATTTGCTTCAATTACATAATCTGCTGCAGCAAACAAGGAGGAATCAGACTTGCTTGTCACTGTGTGCTTTGGGAGTATTTCCGACAGTTGAAGTTCTTCATTCCCACAATCTATGACGGCATCAGTAGCACAGAAAAAATCCCATCCAAGTATCATTTGATGACTGCACTGTGGAAACACAAGGAAGTTAAATGGCTTCACAGTTCCATTCAAATTAACTTTTAATATGCAATGTCCTGAAGCGGCGACGGGTTTGCCGGATGCAGTCTTTAACATAGGTCCATTCTCTGCAAACATGGGTATATTCAATTTTTGGCGTAATTCTTCCGATATGACAGAGTAATCGGCACCGGAATCAACGAGGGCTTTGATATGCAGTCCATTTACTGTAACGAAGGTTGTATTTTTTTTAGCTTTTTGGTGATGAACGTCGGAGGATTTACTTTTATTGCGGCCTCACCTCCTGCATAGGTCGCTGGAGTTAGTTTTCCTCATTAGCTCGGTGCGGAGAATGGCTTGAACGGCGTAGAGGTGATGAACTAAAATGAGCACAGCTCATATCCGCCTCTAAGGCACACAAACACAAAAACTTTCTTAAAAACACTCATCTCCATCCAACTCTGGAAAAAAAACAACAATTCTCATAAGTGCCATTTCATTGATGCTACCATCACTACTGCCAGGCTAGTGCTACACTATCGCACCAACAGCTTGGTCTTTAAATACTATCAAAAAAATGAAATCAGTCAAAGTCAACTTGATTAATTACAGTTACAGTCAGACACAAAAATTATGCAAAAACTAAAGCCAGTTTAACTGGACACACCCACTTGCCATGTCAAAGCAACAGTTAATTATTTACAAGTCTAGCATTGCAGAGTTTCTAAACCAGCAGTGGCAACAATCATTTGTTTACATTTGACAACCTGCCACATCACTGCAAGTTGCAGGTAACACTTGCAATTACATTTGCTTTAATAAATATATTGCATAATTTATCTTTAGGAAACTTTAGCTATTATACTTTAAATCTTTTATTCAAAACAGTTTATGAAACTTCACTAAATTTATAAAAGCACTTTGAAAATAAATAGCATGTTTTAAAACATGCATGCTAATTGGTTATGGAGAGAACTGGGAAAACTAATTGGGATAAAACATTTTTTTTTTTACTTTATTATATTTGCATTTACTCTACTTTATAATTATAATGAAAAATGGTTAGAAAAATTTTTTAATTAAACATAACAATTGTGACTGTCGGCAGCTGGGAGAATGGCGGGGATAAGGTGAACTACTTCTGCGGCTAGGAGCATTCGGCTGTATATAATCCTCATCGAAGCTGCATAGAGAGTCAGTGTCCATATCTCGGCGTGGATTGGATGCATTGAAGGTTCTTGCGTTTGCAAATAGCCGACGTCTTTCTCGACAATATCTTAACACGTGCCCTGGACGTCCACAATGGTAACAGAGGGGTACATTGTTTGCAGTTCTCCAAACGTCTGTCTTTCGCTCTGGCACGGCACTGTTTCTGGTGTCACGTCTTGGCTGAGGTCTAACTGGAACTGAGCTTCGAGTAGTCACGGTACGTCTTTTTGGAACCGTAAGTGGAGCTAGAGCCTCCATAACTTCTTCTCTCACAACCGACGCGGTGTCCAATGAAGAGTCGCATTCGTCGTTTGTGCCACAACTCACTTCCGGCAAAATCTTTTGGAGTTTTTCCTGTACAATACTCCGTATCAGTGACCTAATGTCACCAATGTCTGTTTCGGCCGACACTGTAGACACATTAGGGAGCCTCTGGAATTGTGGTCGGTTTATACGTTTGCGTCGAAGGCTCTCTATTTGACGGCACCTTTTTACAAAGTCTTCAACAGTCTGATATTCTTGAGTCAGGAGAATCTGGTACAAGTCCTCTGAAATCCCCTTCATGAGGTGAGCAATTTTCTTGTCTTCTGGCATAGAGGGGTTGACTTTTCGACAGAGGGCAAGGATGTCTTGAATATAGGCTTCGGCCATTTCGCCGGATTTCTGCGCTCGAGTGAGCAACAGTCTTTCAGCTTGTCTTCTCAGGTCGTCTGCTCGGCCAAACGTAGCTTCTAAAGCCTTTGTGAATTCAGTCCAATTAGTGAAACTGTCCTCGTTGTTATCGAACCACTGCCGTGCGTTTCCGGCAAGATAGAAAATCACGTTTGCAAGGCACATTTGCTCATCCCATCGGTTATAGGTTGCAATTTGCTTAAAATCTCTTAGCCATCTACCCGCATCTTGTTCATCTTCTCTAGAGAAGATGCATGGATTCCGAGGGAGCTGGTAGGTCAAACAGGCACAGGCGCAATGTTAGCTGACATGCCGCTGTTTCCATCCTCATTCTTAGCCATCCTTCTAATTCTTCTTGGATCCGGTAATAAGCCAAACTCAGGTGGTAGTCCTTGAACACGCTGGCTTCTGCGCAGCTCTTCCGTGCTTATCTTACCCAGCACCTCCACCAAATCTGTCGCGTAGATTTCTCAATCGTAGTGTGTATTCACTATGAACAAGTGAAGACAGCGAGTATCCACCAAACTCTGAAACTTTATTCTGCTGAACTGAAAGCTACACCAGCTTATGTACAAACGAGGAATTTTCTCGAAAGGAACATTCCAGACTTGGAAAGTTCTAGAAACTGAATAACAATTAACATAAGGATTTTCTGGAAAGTACAGGAAACGAACATAAACGAAATTTTAACACAAAAACAAATTTTAGGTAACTTGCCTTCAGTTAGAATCGAACTTACAATCTGCTGCTTCGCAGGTCAGCGCTTTACCGCGAGGCCACCGGCTCGCACAGCATTGGATGTTATTTTCGCTACCATATTAATATACAATATTATGCTTCAGAACTTAAGAAGAACAAGACGGATGCTTAAAAAGTGTGCCAGATATTTAACCTTGAAGATTTGTTCCACACCAAAGGAAAAATTTTTACGCCAAGATTTCTGCATTATACGTTTGCTTAAAATAAAAATTATTTTTGAATTAAATACTTTTAACACAGGAATTAGTTTAAATATATGCTACAAAATCTTGAATTTTGTAATTTATAATCAAAACTATATAAATTGCTATGCATTTTCACCATAAAATTAAAAAATAATGGAGAACTATTTTTCAAGGCAAAATGTTACTGTTTCTACCTTTCACGGTGCTGCCAAGTTAAGGTGGAACAGAGTATAGTTACACATATGAAAATCTCCAGATGCAGCAGATTTTTAATGTTTCCAAGTCATAATTAAAAATAAAGAGAAAAAAATCTGAATTTTAAAATTTTTGTAGAAAAAATTGAAACTTAAAACAATTATATTTTTTGGTAACAATGTTTTGAAAGAATTAACAACTACTCAGCTGCTATAAAATTATGCAAAGTAGAATTAACAGCAATTATTTTCAACATCATATCCAAAATTCTTTCTGACTTAGAAAATAAATAGAATTTCCGATAATGCACATATGTGCCTAGATGACTAACTGAGATTTCCTAAGCTACATATATATTGTGATTTTAATAAAGCCTTAAATCATTAAGGAATTACAGCAGCATGGTGAATGAAAAGCTTCTTTCTGAATGGGATACAATAAATATGCCTTTAATACAATCCACAAACTTTTCTGATTTAAAACCATACTTTTAATAATAAAAATTACAGTTAAATTGATTATAATTCCATATTTGTGTGCATTTGGCAATTTTTTTACAGCCAAATTTAACATTTTGACATTTTTTTTAATTTCAAAACAAAATGTACATTTAACATTAATTTTAAAATTTTCTGCAAACAATCCAATATTACACGTTATTTTTAACCAAACAAAATATCAGAAGCAAAAAACATCTAACAAAAATGGAAACGTTAACAATTCAGCAGCGACTGACAATGTACTGAGACAATCAGAAAACTAATCAGAAACTTTAAAACAAAACATTATAGCCAAAACATCTCTAGTACATATCTTAGGTACAAAGAAAAATGATCCACAGTCCTACAATACTTACTACCTAAAATTTAATTTTTTGCAGACCCATCATCATGATAATTTTTTGGATTTATCATTATTGACTGACAATTACTGAGAATATTCAGGAAGAACATAACCATTTCTTTCCCAGGAATTAAACTAACATAAATTAATAAAATGTATAGCCTTAGCATCAGATTTCTGAATATCCATTCACAAAAAATATTAAAATGAATCAACAATGGATGTAATTGCAAACTGAAATTTTAACAATAAAGTCACTCTGCAGGTGAAGTGCAAATGCTTTGTAAAAGATAGATTCAAAGTAGTCACTGAAATGATGATCACACGAACTCCACAGGCATTACAGACTTTTAAGTACACTTGCAAACTCAGCGATGCCACGGGTGCGCTATAGCATGTAAATTATGGAAAAAATCAGAGATGGGATGCAAAAAATAGCTCATACGCGTCCCATGGGATGCATAATTTTGCCAAAATATCATGGAATAAGTCCAAATTTTGTCCAAAAATCTCAAGAAAAAACAAATTTTTCAAAACACCACAAAAAACAGCAAATTTCTTTTAAAAAATCACAAAGAAAAAAAGGGATTAATTCCTTAAAAAATCACTTTTTTAAAAAATCTCAAAAAAAAATGACAAACTGTCAAAAAATCGCGAAAAGTCCGAATTTTTTCAAAGGATCACAGGCAGGGCCATAGCTAAGGAGGCGCTATGGGCAGCTCAGCCCCACCTAAAATATTTTGAGCCCTCCCTGGAAAAGATTCCAAGGTCACTCAATGAATTTCTATTCTGAAAATTCAAATGAAATTCTGTTAAAAAAAACTACTTTAGTTTTGAGAACCTTTCAGTGTTTTGTAAAATTACTAAATTATATCTAAAAATAAGTGTTTCAATACCCCCCTCATCCTATTTGTACATATGAAGCTAGCATGATGTTTAATTTTAAAACAGTTATACACTCAAAATTTTCGTCATATAGTTTTCTTAGCATAAAATAAAGTTTATAAAACAGTTTAATAAGAAACATAGTATCTACAATATGAATATGCACTTATTTATCTTTCTGTGTCAGAAAAGGACAAAAAAAAAAAAAATTATGAGCCCTTTTTAAATTCTGTTGAGCCCCCCCCCCCCCCCCCCTTATTGTTCACTTCTAGCTACGGCCCCGATCACAGGAGGAAATGACAATTTCATCATAACATCATTAAAAGATCATTTAAAAAGGGTAAATTTCATTAAAAAAAAAAGGGGCAGATTTTGTTAAAAATTGTAAAAAAATGGCAAATTTCATAAAAAAATCTAACCTCCCCCCCCCCTACAGATTTTTACAAAATATTGCAAAAAAAGACAGATGTCAAAAAATCGTAAAAAAAAAAACCTGTAAATTTCATTAAAAAAAAAAAAGCAAATTTTGTCAAAGGGGTACAGGGAAAGAAAAAAGGGGTTTTGCCAGGAGTAAGTTCTTTTGTTCCAAAGACACATTTTCCTGTTCCAATTTTTCTGAGTGAATGCGACTCCGCAAGTACACTTTCTTTAAACAAAAAGCACCCTTTACTCAATGAGAAAGTATTCTTTTTTCCAGCAAAAATGTTTTTGCCATACTCCCCTCTTCTCTAAATACCATTTCAACACGTTACAGATGCAATAGCAATTGTTTGTTTGGAGCCAAGCAAAATGTCATAACTGAGGTCACGTCCTCGGTAGACCTATTATAGGAGTCCTAAAGACCTAGCAATATAGACATATGATTATAAATCAGACCACATGGAAATAAGTTCAAGCTTTTTTGTTGTTTAATTACTACAAAAATTCTTTCTTCGGTTGTCTGATTTGGCAGATATAACATAATGATATGGTAATGGCTACTAATTTGGAAAAAGTAAAATGTTTCAAATGTAGTGAAAATTTGTTAAAAAATTTTTTAAAGACTCATTATTCAGGATATCATTTAGATAAGATAGTTAAATGTTGCTCAATTTCCCATAAAAATATTTTAGACTTGTTCAATAAAAATGCTAAAAGAAGTTTGAGAAAAAGTTGAAAGAAAAAGTTTGGTTCAGTTTTGCTTTTTCTAGCTTGCTGATTTTTGCACTGATGAAGAATCTTGATAGAAGATTCAAAACAGCTGTTTACTACCTTTTCATACATTATTTGTGCATTTATAATCGTTGGTTTTCTATCTTTAAACAAAAACCAAAATGTTTAAATTTTCCAATTAAAAGAATTCATAAAATGGCTTCTTTTACAGTAGGCAGCTGACAACAATGTGACAATAGGTGCTCAACATTTAACTAAAGATTTTATCTGAAGTGTTCAAACAAATTGCAACTTCAAGTACATGCTGAAAATCTAGCAGTTATTTTGTCTGTTTATTTTTTAATCTAGTTTGTTGAACTTTTTTCTTTTTCTGTAACAGTTTCTTTGAATTTCCATGAAGAGAATAGGAATTCAGACTACAAATGCATGTTCAGTTTACAGAGAGGTAGAGTAGAAATGGGGACCAAAAGTAGTGTTTATAATAGTGGGGTGTTCAGAATAGAGGGAGTTCATCTTTTGTTCAGTCTTTGGTGTTTTGCCAGACAGTTTCTTTGAATTTCCATGAAGAGAATAAGAATTCACACTACAAATTCATGTTCAGTTTATAGAGAGGTAGAGTAGAAATGGGGACTAGAAGTAGTGTTCATAATAGTGGGGTGTTCAGAATAGAGAGAGTTCATCTTTTGTTGAGTCTATGGTGTTTTGCCGGGACTGTCAGATTGCGTTCATAATACCAGGGTGTTCAGATAGAGAGAGTCCACTGTATAATAATTGAAAAATAGATATAAAACATTTTTTTCATTTATTTTCAAAAATGCACATAATTTGTATATTTACCTGAGCTTCTAATTTTGTTCTTGCATCACATTTTGCACTTTCACATAGAGTTTCTAACTCTGAAGCAATTTTAGAGGCCTTTTGTAATCTTGCTATTAAGTGAAATTTTTTTCTAGGTTCAGTATTTGCTTCTTGTTTGAGCTGCATAGCATAACCCCAAGCCCTTTCTGCCATCATCAAAGGAATGTAGAGAAATCTAAATAAGAACAATATGCATTTATGAAATTATACAAACAAATGTTTTTAAAAGGTGACTGAGTAATTATTATTTTTTAATTAAACATGATGGATAAATCCACCATCCAATATTGTAATGATACTTTTGTCACAAAGATATGAGATAACTACACAGAAGTTAAATTTAACTGCTACATCAACTCACTGCCACAAGAAATTTTGTATCCATACTTCTTCTTTAGCATCATGTTCACATATTTTTTTAAAGGGATCATGTTCAATCTTCACTGTTGCAGCCATATACTAGTCCTCAAAAAGTCTTAAGTAGAACTGAAAAACTATAATAATTAAGCTTAATGGCCGTTGATCTATTGTGTCACTAGATCATATGAAAGCAACTAATTTGCTTCCTAAATATGACTTGTTTACACAAACTGTTACAAAGAACTTGAAATTAGTTAAGTTGGACAGTAATCCTGGTCAAACAAAATCTGTCACAAATTCGGGTCGACATAACGATTTTCTCAAAAAATTCGCATCTTACTTTATTTGTTATTACAAATTGTTCATTTTGCATTCCTACATATTAACCATTTAAATGATTTATAATGGTGTGTGTGTATATAGTCGACACTGGTTATAATGCACTTTCAGGGAACCAGAAAATACTGTAAGTTATAACTGAAGTATATTATAAATAATAACCAATGAAATGCAGGGCATAACATGACAGAAAAAGGAACACATTAGAACATGCAATAATAGAAATCGCAAATAGATTTTTTTTTTTTTTTTTTTTCAAAGCATTTTATTACTTACATGTTTATTTAAAAAAAATAATCTGATATTTTTTGTTGCTTTCTTTGAATAGGTGACTTAGAAAAAATTACATTTTCAATGTTTATAATGGAACTTAATATACTTTCTGATTAGTCAATATAAAATTCAATGAACTGCGATATGTTTTATATAGCCCTCAATTCCTTAGATACTTTTGAGCACTTCAGATATTTTTACATTGAAATACTCCCCCCCCCCCCCATTCCTTCTTACTAGAGATATCAGATAATAATCGATGATATTCATTACTCAAAGGTCAACTTAAAATACATATCTCTTCAATGAAAAAGGATTTAGAACATACTGGGATAAATTTCCAAGAAAATTTACCGATTCCCAGACAGAAATAAAAAGTTGGCATACAATTTACTTTTTGTTAAAGAGTATCTAATAACCAGTATCTAACAACCCAAGGCACAGCCCCCTGGTATTACAAAAAGAAAATTAATATTTTGACTAATTTCAAGATAGTATGTCTCCTTCATGATTTTGTATCTGACCATAATTTAAAATAAATAAATAATAATACAGTAGACTCCCTTAAATCTGCAACTCTCTAAAATCTGCACATAATTTACAGATGTAAACAATGAAACTTTCAATTCACAATTAGGGACAAAATTTGACTTTTTTATTTTTATATCACTTCTATATACATTTTAATATGTAATTTTCGTTTACATTACTGAATTTATGCTTTTTCATCAAGGAAGAATAAATGTTTTTCTGAAAAAATTCAAAATATTGCTTACATCACTTATAATCATAATCTTTTTGCCAAATGTATCCATCCATTAATAAACCTTTTTTTATTATTAAGTCTAGCTAAACCTGAAATAAAACATCCTTATTTTATGAATTTTATGTGAATTAGTAGTGCATCTTTATGAGGCAATTTTCACTGAATAAGTTAGAAAAAATGCATATCATCATTATAATGAATATTAATTATACACTATTTATTATTTACTTGACCTTTGTTTTTAATATTTTAATCTTTTTTTTTAAGTCTAAATTTTTATTATTTTAATTTATTACTTATTTTAATATTTTACTATATTGTAAGCATTCATTATAGTTTCTATAGCTTTATTAATTGCATTCAAATAACTATTTAAAAAATGTAAACAAAGCAATGACCAGAAATCTGCAAAATTCTAAAATCTGCACAACCCCTGATCCCAAGCTGTGTGGATTTGAGGGAATCTACTATAATATGAACATAGTATTCTTTCTCCCCCCCACCTTTAACTGGAATACATAATGCTTTTAAAAATCAAAATCAGAACACAAACAGACATCAGAATAGAATATAGAAATAAAAATACTAAATATTATTATCAAAGAAAACATACCGAACATCAGTTAAAACTTCTTCTGTAACTTTTTTCTGTTGAAACCTATGCTTTGATGACTGAATAAAATGTAGAGATTTTCTGATGCGTCTGAGTTTACGGCTACAATAACTCCTAAAATTGAGATAATTTGCAATAAGTATTAATCTAGTTTAATGACGACTGAAAATGGCAAACACTAGCTTATGAAAGATACCTGTAACGTTGATAATCTCCATGTCGAAGTCCATGTTGCTGTTGTGCTTCTTTAATTATATGCAATACTAAATTGTGTTAAATGAAAACAAAGTTTTAAATACAAAAATACGAATAATATTCATGATATATGCTTCTTACTGTTAAAGAATACACAAATTACTTTTTTTTTTTTTTTTTCATGTCCAAGAAGATTTTTACATGATGCATGGGACATTTGCATGTGTTTAAATGATTCAATTTTAACAAAATTAAAGTTATTAAATACTTTAATAATTATGAAGTATAAGACCCTAACTTGTCCTTCAGAAAGACATGCAGGTATTTCCCTACATTTAAAAATTGAATAACAAGAAATTAAAATGTATGTGTGATGCACAGAATTCACAAAAAATCAAAATGCACATATCATGTGATACAGTAGACTCCCTCAAATCCGCACAGCTTGGGACCAGAGGTTTTGCAGATTTTAGAATTTTGCGGATTTCTGGTCATTGCTTTGTTTACATTTTTAAAAAAATAATTTGAATGTAATTAATAATGAAATCAAAAGTATAATAAATGCATACAATATACTAAAATATAAAAAAAAGTAATAAACTAAAATAATAAAAAATTAGATATTTTTTAAAATGATTAAAATACTAAAAGGAAAAGTCAAGTTAATAACCAATAATGTACAATTAAATATTCATTATAAAAGAGGAAATGTGTTTTTTCCTAAATTATTCAATGAAACTTGCCTCATAAAGGTAGTACATTACTAATTCACATCAGGATAATAAAATAATGAAACTTTATTTCAGGTTTAGCTAGACTTAATAACTAAAAAAGCTTGATTAAAACATAAATATATTTGGTAAGATTCTAATTACCAATGATATTAGCAATATCTTTATTTTTTCAACAATAAATTATTCTTTCTTCATGAAAAAACATGAATTCAATAACCTTAACAAACATTATAAATTAAAAAATATATGGAATTGATATAAAATTGAAAAAAATCAATTTTTGCACCTACATTTGAACTGAATGTCTCATTGTTTACATCCGTAAAATTTGTGCAGATTTTAGAGAGTTGTGGATTTTAGGAGTGCAGATTTGAGGGAGTCTACTGTATTAAGGTTAATTTCTGTGATTTTTAATGGATTTATTGATGGTATACTTTTTTTTCTTTTTGTAATGAAAAGATAGAATTAATATTTAATTAATTAAAAATATTAATTAATAAATTATGTAGATTTTATGTATGTGATGCACAGGACAAATGAAAGTGATGCACAGGTTGGTTGAATGGGGTTTTATGGCGCTAAGTTCCTTTCGGGACATGCTGTGCCAAAGTGATGCCTGAGATTTTCCTCTTATTATTTATTGTTTTACTCATTAAAAAAAAAAAAAAAAAAATCAATATAATAAGTTAACTGGTGTAAATCAATATTGGGTACTTATGTATTAATGCCACCACAGTTATCTTTTGGATTCCTTGTTGCTTTGTTTTTTGCTGATTTTTAATGCTATTTTTTAGTGTTTTAGTGCATTTTTCTTTTTTTTTTTGCTCATTTTTGATGCCATTATTTTTGTGCACATGCGAACAAGATTGCTCTTTATTAGCTCATTAGCACAAGTTCTGCTGTGGTGGCGTTAATACGTAAGTACCCAATATTGAAGTGAAAAAAACTTCTTTAAAACACCATAAAATAAATTAATTGTGCAAGGCCTTTCGAAAGAACTTTGTCTTTCTTCGTCAAACGTAAAAAAGATGTGTGTCTAGAGAGGTAAATTTTCCGGAAAAATATAAGTGGCGGAAAAAAACTGGTTTTTTACCGTTTTTTTTTCGGAAAAAAACGGAAAAATTGGAAAAATTGATTTTTCGTGATTGTTTCTCTCAAATAAATTATATTTTCTTAGAGAATATTAAATAATAAACATTTTTTCCCATTTATTTGTATTAAAAGAAAACTATTTTCATTTTATATTACAAAATAAAAAGAAAGTAGCAAAACCTGCCTTTAAAAGCTTAGTTTTTTTTTCAAAGCCTAAGAATTTTTATTAAACGCTATTGTTTGTTATATCATATCTCTGTTGAAATGATTTTTCAGTCACATGTTTAACTACCAAATGACCTAATGTAAAAACCTGAGCCAATATATTTGCAGTTTGGAATGAAATAAATTATGCATCCCATTTACATAAGTATAGTTTTTAAGTAAATGATACTAGTTTAAAGAAATAAATTATTGCATATTTGTCATTATTATGAATATCAGTATTCAAAAATTCCATGGTTTGTTTAAAAAATGTATATTTTTTCAATATTACATTTTTTTCTTAGAATTATAATTTTATTTCCTTTAAAAATATGTTTAGTTTTGTATAGCTTTCCAATCTCAACTCAAAGTTTTGATTTAGTTTTATAATCTAAATTCAAACAAAACTAAGTTTTAGTTTAGCTTACTCAGGTCTGCAACTAAAAAACAGCATAGGATTTATTGACTGTTAGATTTTTACTCAATGAAATAAAAAAAATATATAATTTTTTTAAGTTTAATTAAATGTAATTTTTTTTTTTTTTTTTTAAATCTTGAAATCTGGTATTCCATTTTTGAGTAAGAAACCATATTCAATGTTTCCATATGGTAATTTCATATTTTTAAGAGTGGAACTCAAAAGTTATGAAAAAAAAAAAAAAAAAAAAAACTCTAGAAAATGCTCGCTATTTGAGAAATTAACAAAAGCAGTTATACACACAAAGATAAATTTCTACTGTGCTTTAGAAAACTACTAAAATTCAAAGTTTATTCAAGAGGGAAAGTATAATTTGGAACATAGTTACTTGTAATATTTTTTTTTTTTTTTTTTAATCACAGTTGTACTTTTCTAATGCAAACTGCTTATGTTTTGCAACATCACTGTATATTATGGAGGTAAAATGGAGGTCAGTTTTAAATTCAACATCATGAAAAAACATTCAATTAATCAGCTATAACGAAATCTTAAAAAATGTAGCATTGTAGTGCCCCCTATAGGGCAATTTACACCAAAAACTAAACAACAATAATATATATCAGGTACTGGCTGAAGCTGTAGTTTGATGAAAAATCGTTCTTTAGTTCTTGAGATAGAGCTATTCAGATGATCATGAATAATGCAGCATAGCAGCGTCATCTGTTGTGCAATTTACACCAAAAAGTAATAAGCACGAAATTATATCAAAGATTAACTTAATCTGAAGTTTTGAAAAACCATACATTAGTTCTTAAGATAGAACTATTGTGGATATCATGAATAATGCAGCATAGCAATGCCATCGGTTGAGCGATATATACTAATAACTAAACATCGAGTTTTTATCAAGGTGTAACTGAATCTTAAGTCTTGTGAAATTTTGTGCATCATTTCTTGAGATAGAGTGCTCATAAAATTTTTGTCACATACAATCTCACAGAGTAACAGATATTTTCCAAAAACCACCAAATCGTGTTCAGACAAATTAAATGTTCAGCAAAATTCGTGTTCCACCAAATCAAACCTTCTAAAACGTTTAAATACACCAAAAACTGGAAGTCAAATTTTTCATGAATTCAATACTTCTTGTAAAGATAGAAAAAAGTAATAAATATATGCTTCAAATTTCATGTTAAATTTTTAATTTTACCATTTCCATTAATCAGCATATTATTGAAATAATTTTGCACATGAATTAATTAAAAAAAAAAAAAAGTTGCATTTAATTATACATATCTAGATTTTTTTTCATGTAATCCTGTTTTTGTGAAATTGTGAACTTTTTGTATACACTTGTAGAAAATATAATCAGAATTTGCAAATTAGAAATTATTACTATATTTAGGTTCTTATTTAGACATTTAATTTTAATAAGGTTATTCATACATATATACAACGTGATAAGATTCAGCTGCAATATGACATGAGATTTTTTTCTTCAATCACTGCATTTGTGAAAGATTCAATTTGGAGATTAAGCTTTTTTCTGAAATGGCTATTTTCAAGAGAAATTTTGCGAAGGCTCTTGTGTTTCAAACAAGAAGGAAATGTGAAGTCTTTTCAAACAGATTTCTGCTGAGAGATCAGATTCCCCACATTAAAGTTTTCATGTGGGACACTCAATATAAAAATAAATAAAATTAAAAGCGTGAGAATGTAGCTATTACAAAATTTTCAATGTATCATTTTATAAATGAAATTTCAATTTTTCCAGTTCGGAAAAATTGAAAAATAAGCCTTCGGAAAAAAACTGAAAAAAACCGTTTTTTTCCCCCAATTTTTCCGTTTTTTTTCCCGAGCATTCCCATCTCTATGTGTGTCTACTATGAATGAAGGGGCACGACTTAATTGAAAAGGCGGGAAAGGGAACAAGCTGAAGGAACAGCCAATAGGAAAGTAGAAAGGCATCAGCCAATCACGGAAGAACATAATCAAAACCTACAAGAGATACAATGAAGGAGGGGAAGGAAAGAAAAAAATGGTAACAAGGGGGGAAAAAGTACAAAAAAAAAAGTATTAAGTAAAAGAGCAGATTAAATTGTGATAGGAAATACGTACATATTTCCTTCTGTTCATGTCATTCCACCCAACTTTTCTTTTATTTAATATATTACTATATTTGCATTTGTTTAAATTAAAAGTTACATTTAAAAATAAATTCTATTTATTTTTATTTACCTTTAAATAATTAAAGTACAATAAAAACAAAGTTTCAATTTAAACATTTATCTTTATTTTTCCTGTGTTTAAATTTCAACTTATAATAAATACAATACCTTTATCTTTCTTTTGTACTTCAGCATAATTAACAGTCATTGATATTCCACCAATTTATATTTCTCTAACTGTCAATAATTGAATCGTTACGGCATTGACATTTTTGTTTTTCCCGGCTGATATATTCCATCCCACATAGATTTACTCATGATATTTTTCTGACGAGTTATCGCATCTAGCGATAGGTGGTGTAGCATATCCGTGAGCACACGTCGTTTCCCCATGGATGACTGCTATTGGTTCTTCTTGCCGGGAACTTTCGAGATGCCGGAAGTGGCGTTAGACCAGGAAGCGGATGTCACGTGAGGGGGCGTTGTCAGTAAGGAGGATGGGATATTTATACTCGCAGCTGTTTTGCCAGGTCGTCGCCTTGTTGTCTCATGCAGTGTCGATATGATTGAGGTCCGGAATTAAAACGTTTGTTGTGCCAGTAGAGACGTCTTTTAATATAAAGTAAAATTATGAACGAAATCTTGTTTAATGAATTAGGGGCTGTAAATTTGAGAAGAAAATATTATTGGTGGAGAGGAACTGTCAAGTCGAAAAGATATAATGTTTGTCTTCAGGTAAACAATGGAATGCTGGCCACCTACGGCAGATGTCAGATGAGTTTTATTTTACTTTTTTTTAAGAACATATATTTCTTTTAGTCTCTCCTTTTTAAACATATTTTTAACTCCAGATTTTTTTTGTCTGTTGTCTTTTTTGGAAATAATCTAATCAACTTCATCTTTTGTATAATGAATCTTTGCTTACTGCAGTTGTATATATTTTTTTAACAAGCATCACGGATAGCCGGTACTAGAGTGGTCAGAGACCTAGATATTCAGATTGACTGCATCAGGTGCTCGGGGTAGTTATGTGCTAGCAATGGCTTGGAGATTATTTGACAACCTTTTTCCAGGAGTATCTGCAGCTGGTTTCCGCATGAGGAATATTATTGCAGTTAAGCTGGTTTATTGTTTATTCTTTGCTCCACCCTCCATCTAAATCTTTTAAGTGGCAGAAAGAGATTGTTGGAGAATATCTTATGTGGCAGATGAGATATTTTAGGAAGGTACTTATGAGCAGTGTTCTCGCTGTCGCTCGCCAATGCGCCAAATTGCGACTAAATTCTTCATTTGGCGAGTAAACAAGCGATTAGATTCGCCAAATTGCTAGTGCTCAATTTTTGCTTTTTCGTTTTTTCATGCACATGCATATATATACATATTATTTACAATTAATGGTCTTATATATTTAATGTATACATTTTTTTACATTTGTAGCGGATAGTTGAAAATAGATTAACAACAATCGCCGTCACATAAAAACTTAGGTTATTTTAGAACATATTGAAACAGATATCTATTTTGCTAACATTTTTTTCATTTGGCGAATGTTTTTTATTTTTAATTAGCCAAATTACTAATGTTGGTCAAATGCCAGCGAGAACACTGCTTATGAGTGGCAGCTTAGGTGCCTTGGGAGCTTTTACTATTTAAAAGAAGTTGACTTGACTTTAATGAAGTTGGAAAAGGAGATGAAGAAATTTAAAAACAGGGCTTGAAAATTCAAAAAATGTTGAGGTTCCCAGCTGGGAACCTACATGAAAAGTATAGGTTCCCAGATGAAAAATGTAGGTTCCTAATAAAATTTATGTACGAGTATTTTCAAGAAATTAGTTGTTTTTTCGCGATCTTTTGACAAAATCTGCCGTTTTATTGCGATATTTTAACGAAACTTGCCGATTTATCGCGATATTTAACAAAACCTGTCGTTTTTTCAATATTTTTTTAATAACATTTGCCTTTTTTTTCGCCATTTATTTATGAAATCTGCCGTTTTTTCGCTATCTTTTAATGAAATTTGTGTTGCTACCTGCGATTTTTTGTCCAAATCTGTTGTTTTCTCGGTATTTTGTGATGAAATTTTCCGTTTTAGCGTGATTTTTTGATGAAATTTGTCATTTTTTCGTGATTTTTTAAAACGAAATTTGCCATTTTTTTGCGATTTTTTAACAAAATTTACCGTTTTTTCTGATTTTTTGGCCGAAATTCAGACTTTTTTCGTAAAATTTTGACGAAATTACGCATCCCATGGACCGCTGAAGAGCTCTATTTTTGCATAATTTACGCGATATAACATGTGCGCGGCATCGTTGGCGACAATGATGATTTTTTAGGTTCCCAGCCGGGAGCCTGAGTAAAAGAATATACATTCCCAGAAATGATTTCTGGGTTCCTTGGGATCCCGGGAATGCTATTTTTCGAGCCCTGAAAAATTAAATTTAATGTTTTGTAATTTTATTTTTTTATTATAACATCAGTAGTTAGAAATTAATATGCAACCCAGCAGCAGAATTTTTTTCTGCAGTCTGCAACACAAGTAAAAGCTTAAAAAACAGACTACAGACCAATCCCTCGCATTACATTATATGCACTCAAACCTTCTAAGTTTTTGTGATAGACATAAAAGAAAAGTATACTTTCAAAAATAAGTTACCATTGTTTTCAGAATTTTTAACACCGCATACATTGTCCGAAAAAAAAGGGGGGGCTAACCTTTGACAAAATTTACGGGTTTTTCACGATCTTTTGACGAGATATCATTTTTCATGATCTTTTGGCGAAATTTGCATTTTTTCGCGAGTTTTTGACAAGGTTTGACATTTTTTCTGATTTTTTCACGAAAACTGCTGTTTTTGTCGTGATCTTTTGAATAAATTTGCTGTTTTTTCGCGATCTTTTGATGAAAACTGCCGTATTTTTCCCGATCTGTTAAAGAAATTTGCCTTTTTTGAAGAAATTTGCAGTTTTTTCGTGATTTTTTAACGAAAACTGCCTTTTTTCGCAATCTTAAAAAAAAAAATTCTGTTTTTTCGCGATCTTTTGAAGAAATTTGACTTTTTCGTGATTCTTTGCAGAAATGTTCCGTTTATTAGCGATTTATTGATGAAATTTGCCGTTATTTCGCGATTTTTTGAAGAAATTCGTTGTTATTTTGTGATCTTTTTACGAAAGCTGTCGTTTTTTCGCGATCTTTTCACAAAACCTGCCTTTTTTCTTTGCGATCTTTTGAAGAGATTTGTCATTTTTTTCACGATTTTTGAAGAAATTTTTTTTTTTTTCATGATATTTTGGCAAAAACTGCCGTTTTTTGTGATTTTTTGAAAGAATTTTTTTTTTTGCAATTTATTGAGAAAATTTGTCGTTTTTTCGTAATTTTTGGCGAAAACTGTCGTTTTTTCGTATTCTTTTGAAGAAATTTGCCGTTTTTTTGTGATTTTTTGATGAATTTTGCCGTTTTGTCTTGATTTATTGAGTAAATTTACCGTTTTTCGTGATTTTTTGACGAAAACTGCCATTTTTTGGTCATGATTTTTTTTGAAGAAATTTGCTGTTTTTTGCGATGTTTTGATGATGACTAGCCCTTTTTTCGCGATCTATAGAAGACATTTTTCGTTTTTTTTGTGATTTTTTGACGAAATTTTCCGTTTTTCACGAACTTTGGACGAAATAAGTGTGTTTTTTGCAATCTATGACAAAATTGATTTCTTTTCGAAGGCAATTTGCAAATCATTTTATGTACGAATTTTTGGATTTAGAGCCGAAATTTTTTAATTTTTGCTAAATTTTTAACAATTGAAAACAGTCTGCAGACCTTCCCAAGAGTCTACGACGTGCGTTGCAGCATTGCGCCGATTCTGCTCCCGGGATATGCAAATATATTTTTTTGAGATGAGTTGGAAAATAGATAGCCTAGTTAAACTTAAAGATAAAATATTATTTTTCATAATAACTTTGAATATTTTTATTTAAAGTAAAAATATAATTTTTCCTTTACAATACAAAATAGATTCTTTTATATTTTGTCTGGTGCTCCGGTTCCATATATGTAAAGTGTAAGACATTATTTCGAATTTAATACAAGAGCTTACGTCTAATAGCATTTAATCTCGAAAAAAAAAAAAAAAAGCACATAATTCATAACGGGAGTTAAATCTTGTTCGCATTTCTTTTTTTAAAAAAAGGCAAGACGGATTTATTAAAAAGACATTAAAAAAAAGAGAATACATTCGTTGAATAAAGAGTTCTTTTTCTTTAATGAACTGATGCTTTCAGGAGTCACATTTAGAAAGATTTGGACAGTTAAAAACGGATAAACAGAACCGTGACCGGGGGGGGGGGACATGTTCTAATTATACCCCAGGGGCAATTATATCTTTGCACAAAAATGATTATGAATCAGGAAATTCCACTTTTGGAGCAATAAAAACTCAATTTTGAAGCAGAAAAATAAGTTTTTAGCACAGAAAAAATCATTTCTGACATTAACTTTTTTTTTGTGCTCTTTTAACAAAATTAGCATTTTTTTCTTTTTTTTGATCTTTTGACAAAATTTTCTGTTTTTTCGGGATATTTTCATGAATTTTGTATTTTTTTGCAATTTTTTTGACAGAATTTTCTGTTTTATTGCAATTTTAGGAAGAAGTTTGCCATTTTTTTTACAAAATTTTCTGTGTTTTGTGAATGGTTGACAAAACTTTTCGTTTTATTGCGATTTTTGGACGAAATTTGTTGTTTTTTTCATGATCTTTTGAGGTAATGTGCTACTTTTTTGGGATTTTGTGATGAAATTAACCATTTTTTTTGTGAAACTTGCCGGAAATTAGTTATTATTTTGCGATTTTTAAACGAAAATTGCCGTTTTTCACGATGTTTTTGACAAGATCACACGTCCCATGAGTCGTGTAAGAGCTATTTTTTGTGTTCAGTTACCGATTTTTTTTCGTAATTTACGCATTATAGCGCATCCATAACATCACTGAAAAGCTGCATTTTTTCAAATGTGGGACAAGAAGGGCGCTATTTTTTTGAATGAGCGATAAGAGGGGCACTAGTTTTTGGATGAGGGGCAAAAGGGGTGCTATTTTTTTTAATTAAAGGGCAAGAGAGGCGGAGTGTCCTCCTGAAACCCTCTGGAGGAAAACTGAAATGTTGAATGAAACAGCTCAATTTACAGCAGCAAATGTTGTATCAGTAGTAGGCATAATCAGTGTGGAACTCACACGTTTTTTTTCTCTGGAGGGATTTCTGTGGTTCTGGGGGGAAGGCATTGCACTTTTTTACCATTGGAAACACAAAATATCAAATTTTTTGAGGGGGGAGGGGGCATCACACTGCTCTAAGGAGGAATGTTCCTCCCAAACCATCCCCTGAAATCAATACTGTGCATAACAAGTTTTTATTCACATTCTCAAAATGTCACATCCCTAGTAATGATTAGCATTTTAAGACTTTCTTTAGGTAAAAGCTGAAATTGAAATTGCCAATTAGAAAACTGGGATAGTAAGAAAATCAAATAAAAGACCATCTCTGAAACAAAATAGCAGGGCCGAAACTAGAGGGGGGGGGGGCAGAGGGGGAACGTGCCCCAGACACCACCAGAACAGAAGGTGAAGGGGGCACCAAATTAAGATTTTGTTTGGTATGTTTGATTTAAAAAATGCATATATGTAGGGAGTGGGGGGCACCAAAACTCATGTTTGTCTCCGGTGCAAAAAAGGCTAGTTTTGACGCTGCAAAATAGCAGTTTTGAATCTGCTAATAATACACTCATTTTATCTTGTACTGAAGATGGTGACAATATGGATTATAATCATACCACATATGTGTTAGAAGTAAGAAATCAAGAAAGTACATTACTTTCTAACAAAAGTATCGGCGGAAAAAATATGCTCTTCTATGTATCAGAATTTAGCTGGCATATTTCTTCAGAAAAAAAAAAAAAGAAGTTTTGTTGGTGCAAAATTAACTAGCTAATCTTTTACTATAATGCGAGCAAAAATTGTGTATGTGTGTAAATTTTATCTCAAAAACGGTTCTAAAAATTTGAATTTTACCATTTTCGGGTACGAGAAGACCATTGGGCTAGGTCACATGTTCGAGAAAATTCAATTATTGGGTCATTTTGGGTCAGGATCAAACTATTTATATCTAGAGAATGGCTGGATTGATTTTAAGGAAATTTTGTAGCCAATTGTTTTTTGGCACGTGAAAACTATTGGACTGGGTCACATGTTCAAAAAATTTCGATTAGTGGGTCATTTTGGGTCAAGCTATTTTTGTCTAAAAAACAGCTCTAACAATTTTGACCAAATTTTATATTTTTATCGTTTTGGATTTCTAGAACACCATTGGGTTAGGTAACATGTTCAAGAAAATTCGGTTAGTGGGTCATGCTATTTTTATCTGGAGATTTTCTCATGCAATTTTTGCTAAAAATTGCATTCTATGGTTTTTGGGCACGAGAAAAACAATGGGCTAGGTTAAATGTTTCAGAAAAAATTTTAATGGGTCATATTGGGTCATTACGGGTCTGGGTCAAGCTATTTATATTTAAAGAACGGCAGAATCAGTTTCATCGAAATTTTGCCTGTAACAGTTTTTTGAAGGAGAAAACTAATGGGAAAAGTTACATGTTTGAGAGATTTCGATCATAAGGATTATTTGGAGGTCATAATGAGTCATGGTCAAGCTATAGCTAAAGAACGGGTGGATCAATTTCAACGAAATTTTGTATACAACTGTTTTTTGGCACAAGAAAACTATTGGGCGATGTCGCATTTTGAGAAATTTCAATTAATGGGTCACTTTTGGATCAAACCAATGTTATCTAAAAAATGGTTGTAACAACTTTTGACCAAATTTCGTATTCTACCGTTTTGGATTACAAGAAGATTATTGGGTTAAGTCACGTGTTAGAGAAAATTCGAAGTGGGTCAATTTGGAGTCATTGTAGGTCATGCTAATTTTATCTAGACAATGTCTCACGCAATTTTGACTAAATTTTATATTCTATCGTTTATGGGCACGAAAAAATTATTGGTTTAGGTTAGATGCTCGAGAAAATTCGATTAATGGGTCATAATGGGCCAGGGTCAAACTAATTATATTTAAAAAAGAGCTCAATCGATTTTATCTAAATTTTGTATCCAAATATTTTTTGGCATGCAAAAATTAATGGACTAGGTCACATATTTGAGAGATTTCAATTGTAAGGGTCATTTATGGGTCATGCTAATTTTATCTAGAAAATAGTTCTCCCCATTTTGACCATACTTTTTATTATATCATTTCGGGATGGAGAAAACCATTGGGCTACGCAACATACTCGCGAAAGTTCGATTAGTGGGTCATAATGGGTCACGGTCATTCTAATTTTATATAACGACGACTAAATCAATTTTACCTAAATTTTGTAATGAAACGTTTTTTGTCACGAGAAGACTGTTGGGCTGAGACACATGTTAGAAAAAAATATATATTAGTGGATCATTTCGGCTTCATTGTGGGTCAAGCTAATTTTACCTAAGAAATGGCTTAAGCGATTTTGATTCAATTTTATATTCTACTGTTTTTGATTAACTGAAGACCATTGAGCTAAGTCACATGTTTGATCAAATTTGATTAGTGGGTCATTCTTGGTAATACGGGTCAAGGTCACGAGAATATGGACACAGCATATAAGTTGGCGATATTTGACAAATTATTGGCGATATTAGGCTGAAAAATCAACTATTAAGATTATAAAAGCCAAAACACATATTTGGTGCCAAATTTGGCTATATCTGGCAAAAAATATTGTCTTTCAGAATGTGAAATTTTTTTTCATACATTCTAATAGAATTCAAGATGCATGGTTAAACCAATCAGACTCAAGTTAAAAAGATGATTTGGATCAATGTCCTTTCGTTGTAAATTTTAAAATAATGTAAAATTTATGATTATATGCATACATACATAAGTGTCTTATTGATTGTTTTTGCAAATAATACTATTATAAATAATATGTTTTATAGTAATAATACAGAGAGACAGATACAGTGAAAATACTATATCGAGTTGAACAGAAAGTTAATTTTGACCGATCTTAGCTCGGTCATTCCTGCTAGTTATTGTTATTCTACAAAATGTTGTATTAATTATTATACAAAATTATTAATTATTCATATACCAATTGGCTGAAATATGTAGTATGTCCTAAGGTAAAACAGGGTGTTGTACCTTGGGACAGTTTGCTTCCCTATTTTAAATGAGTGGCAATTTTTTATTTTCAAGCTGCCTGAATTTCTAAAAATATAGAGAAAAATGTTGGTGTATTCAAATGCTGCTTTTGAATTTTAAATCGGATTATAATCATTAAAGTAAAAGATTAAAATGTGAAAACTGTCCTAAGGTACAACACTCTCCCCTATATGATGAGAAAAACATTGACCAGGAATTACCCCAGATACATGAGGCAGTATTTAGTCAACTTCTAATAAATTATTTAAATAGTATAAAAAGTCTTAAGACTATTTTTTAATAGCTAAAAAAGTTGATAATTGAACCAAAAAGAAAAGAAAAATATTTAAAATTTAAATTGTGACAAAGATCTTTGTAAATATTGACCATAACAAAGATCTATTATTTTACAAACTTAACAAACAGTTTGAATTTTTTTTTTTCAAAACTAAATAATTAGTAATTATACAGTTAAATGATAAATTCTAAAGAAGATAGTGTAGAACAGCGTTTCCTAAACTGTCTTGGTATGCGACCCATCTTTCAGTAAAAAAAAAAAGTGACTCACCCAAG
Organism: Maratus speculifer; assembly: GCA_964019185.1. Classification (NCBI taxonomy): domain Eukaryota; kingdom Metazoa; phylum Arthropoda; class Arachnida; order Araneae; family Salticidae; genus Maratus; species Maratus speculifer. Next base: position 383,824,918 of record OZ025289.1, read on the forward strand.
ATAAAGCTGTATATCAGTATAGCAATTTTTGTATATACTAGCCACCTTTGGCGACCAGTTTGGTCTCCCTTGAATGTATATTAAGCATTAAATCATATTGCTTTTATTCATATTTATTCAGTAATAATAACTTTAAATGTTCACATGAACATTACACAAATATTAATAGACATATGCAAGTTTTTTAAAGAAAGCTTTATAATAGCATAACATGTTTTCTTACATGGAAATAATGTGAGATTTTTAAATATATTTCATATTTAAAATAAAAACAATATCTTTTTTAATGTATAGATTACACATACATTGGCAGAAAGTTAAAATATAAAAATCGAGGAAAGGATACTTTCCAGTGTAAATGTCTTTTGATGATCATTAACATCAATTTCCTTATGTTGTAGTGCACTATTGTTATCATCAAGTTTTGATTCATATGCATCTTCGTTAACCATTATAGTAGTGAAATTTTTTTTCACGTAAGACAATGAAAATATTCAATGAATTAATCAAAAACAAACAAAAACACGAAAAAAGAGAAATCACAATTGAAAATTTCTTTAAACGTATGCAGACGTCTGCTAAGAGGAACTTGGTACTGTTCAGGATATATCAATGGAGTCAATCGCTTGCAAAGAGGTTATAAATATGGAAAGATAATTAGCTTTCATTCATACGCATCTTCGTTTACCATTATCGTAATGAAATTATTTTTTTTCTCATAAATCAACGAGAATATCTCAATGAAATAATCATAAACAAACAAGAACGCGAAAGAAGAGAAATTACAAGTGAAAACCTCTTAAACGTATGCAGGTGTCTGGTACTTCGCAAAGAGGAGATTATAAATATGGAGGTAACAACACTTGTTAAAAATAATATTTGTTTTAACAATTAGAGGAGCCAATTATTTTTATAGGTTCACGATAAATTCAATTAAATATAATTGTTATGCATTCAAACAAATAAAGGACGATTACGATTTATCTGTAATTTTCAGTATATTTCTTTTATTAATGGCAATGATTCAGAAGAGGTAGATTCTTTTCGTGATTCAATTCATTCAAAATCGTTTAAACGTGCAAAGTTGAACTACGTAAGTAATTTTACATCTTTATTCATCCTTGTAATTTCTATTTAAATAAGTAATATTTAATTTTATACTATGTTATTATGTGAAATTTAATGTTTTGTTAAGTAAATTATTTGCTTTTCTTCGTGATAGATTTAAATTTTTGGATTTATAAACTTTAGTTTACTGATGTTGTCACAAAATCTTGTTAATAATATTTAATATTAAAAAAATATATATATTCTAAAGAATCTTTTTAGACCTTTCGAGTTGTAATTGCATTCCCATTTTTTAGGAACTCTCCTGCGTTTCTGCCAAAATTATAAATGACATTTTATTAAGAAACAGTACGTCTATTGAAAAATCATTGTCCGATATGTTAATAATGGTAGATTTACAGTTACAATGCAGATTTTAAGAGTACTAGCAATTTAATGAATATGGATTAGTTTGATCTATGAAGAGTAAAAAGGTCCTTGTAAATTTGTAAAAAGTACGATCCTGATCCCCCTTTTCCCTCAGACAAAAACTAGCCTTTATTTTCCAGTTTTATTGTGCTTTTAACTTGAAAAAAATATTAGCCAAATGATACGCTTAAATCTCGCTAATTCTGCGATTAAAAAAAACATTTATTATGCTGATTCATCTACTTTAAAATTTTAACACTAAATTCCTTGCATAGCTAAAATAAGTTTAAAAAAAAGCGTTGAATCCAAAAACAGTGCAATTGATGCAGTCAAGATGCCAAATTCATCTGAGCAATATTGCAGACGTCATTCGGTATTGTAGAAATATACTTAACTATTTCATCCATGAATCGCTTAAAACAACAAATTTTGTCCATGGCAAAATAATACAACATGCAATTTTATTGACCATTAGATTAATTTGCAGAAAGTTTTTGATGAGATATTATGTGCGTAGAAAGTTTTTGGTTTTATTTAAGTCTGTTGAGAACATCTGGCATATATTTAGCCGACTGGCATAGAGAATTTTTTTGTGTGTTGTGTGAAATCTTACATTTTACAGTTGGCAAAAAAAGTATTTGTACACTCTAAAATTTTTAATTTTTTACTAAATAAAAACAGATATTTTGTCAAAAATAGTTTTAATACAGTCTGTTTACCGTGCGTTTTAAATTACACAACAGAAAATTTCGATAAAGATGTAAAATAATTTTCTAATGGGAAAAGTTTAAAAATTTCTTGCAAAAAAAGTATTTGTACATTTCTCCATCCTGATATGTACTGTGTTTTATAGTGTTTATGGTTCAAAGGACTACTTTTACAGAAGCTGTTAATAATTTTTAAGTTCATATTATATTTGTCTGACATTTAATTTAATTTGCTCTTGAAGTAATTGAATATAGAACCTAATACTAGAGAGGCACCTCTAGATATATGAAATCCTATGATTGAGCATAATAAAAATTTAAATGCGCAACAAGAATTTGTAAAAGCTATTAAATTACCATTTACAACTATTGGATGTATAGTGAGAAACTATAAATAAATTAAAAGAATCGAAATTCAATGAAAACCAGGACTTCTTAGCAAACTAACAATGAGGGAAAAAGAGAGTGTTGTTAAAAAAGCTTTAAAAATTCCTGTGCGTTCGGTTCAAAAATTTGCTGGAGACCTTGCGACATCTTCTCGCATCAGAGTAATACCTCAAACAATAAAAAATATTCTTCTCAATGCAGATTTAAAAGGAAGAACCTCAAGGGAAAATCCATTCATCAACGAAACAAATAGGCGAAAACGCATAGTATTCGCTTTCGCATACAGAAGTAAATCATTGGATTTTTGGAAAACAGTAATTTTTTCTGATGAGGAAAAATTCGGAATTTTCTTACCATCAAGCATTCGAAAAAATTGGCATAAAAATAAAACTGTTCTAGATCCAAAACGTATACCTCAAACTATCAAGCATGTTGGGGGGAATATTATACTTTTGGGGTGTATAGCTTCTAATGGAGCAGGACATTTAAAATTTTTTGACAATGGAAGGACAGGTTTAACATACAGTGATGTGTCGCGCCATAATTTATTAAACTGTGCCAAGAAATTATGCATAGAGGAAGCTTTTCACTTTCTGCAGGATAATGACCAAAGCATACTGCTGTGATCACCAGCACATGCTTACGACAATACTCGAAGACGACCGGTAATTCCTCTAAAATCTCTAGACTTGAATCCAGTAGAAAATTTGCAGATGCTATTGGATGCAAAAATCCGAAAAAAAATATGTATTAGTAAAAAACAGTTTTAAAGAAGCTCTTATTGTGTCATGGAACAACATTAACCAGACCACTACAAAAAAGTTGGTGGAATGGTATGTCATACCATCTAGAAGTAGTCATAAACGCTAAATGAATTCGCACAAAATATTAATTTGTATCATTTTACTAAATTTTCCTTAATTATATTACATTAAGATAGTGTACAAATACTTTTTTTGCATTATAATTTTGTATATTTGTTTATTATAATGTAAAAAATCGATTCGTTTAATTTTGTTTCTGCTTCTATAATATTATAATGCATTAAATTAATGTATTACAGTCAGGGTTGGGTTTTTGACGTCAAAAAAGGTTTTTTGACATGACGACGGTTTAAACCGGATTAAACCGTCAAAAACCTGTCGAAAACCTCTAAATCTCAGAAATTTATCTTTAAATGGACATGCAGAAATATTTGCAGAAAAATTATGTTTAAATATCTCGTTTATTTATTATTATTTTAATATTTTAAAAAATCTAAAGTTATTTAGTATGCATTTTGCCATAGTTAGTATATACAAGTGTTAACAAGTTAAGTGTTATAAATGCAGGATTTTCGAAAGTGTGCATGTTTTTTTTTTTTTTTTTAATGCTATACCACATGATATACAGAAGTGTATAAAGAGAAAATTGTGACAGGGGCAAAGTTAGAATTTGGTGCCCCTCTACCCAACTTTTTCTTGTGACAGGCCAAAAAATAACGTTTGTAGTATAAATTTGGATAGTGCCCCCTAAATTTCCGTGCACGGGGCAACTGTCCCCCCCCCCCTTCATACAGAACTGATTGTATACATAATATCCAATAGGATAATTTGAATTTAAATCTAATGCATATAATTTATTATATGTATGATTATGATTATTACACATTATAAATCATTTTTATCTCTACCCCGCTTCACAACACACACACTAATACTATTAAGAATACAAATAATGCTTATTTTGAAAGCAAGGTAAGACAAGAAGTAATTATTCAACAACTGAAGATATTTAACAAAATTTTATAGCATTCAGTAAAAAAAAAAAAAAAAAAAAAAAAAAAAAACTTATAAGTATTTGTATAAGTTAATTTTTCAGCATAGTAAATAAATACGCTGAATATTGTAAATAGATACTCAGATGTTTTTTATTATCTTTATGTTAGTTATAAATTCAAAAAATGACTGATAATTTAAAATTCAGAATTACTGATTTTTTTTTTTTTTTTTTTTTTTTTTGAAAACTAACTAACAATTGTAAAAGTCAAAACAGAAAAAATCTACAAAATACTTCTAAAAGATAAAATATTATGTAGTTTTTTTATTATCTTATAAAATACATAATTTTAAAAAATAAAACATTCATTAAATATTTCCAATTAATTTGATTACATAATCTAAATCAATCCAAATGAAATTATCAAAGTAGAAATTTAGTTCAATAATGCAATTATTTTGCCTTTTGTAGCATACGGTAGCACATAACCAGTTTTGAACAATTTTCTGTTTCTAATCAATTACGGAACTTGTCTAATCTTTTATATTATTTTAAACTATACACTAAGTTTGGTTATAAATAAATTTCTTCATAATATAATCCCTGCATATTTTGAATAACACAATAAAATTTAATAAATAATATTACAAAAGGTAAGTTTTCCAAAGTCTGAGATTTTGTTTACTATTCAAAATATGTTTTTCAAAAATTTAAATTTATTTTTCCTACAACATATTTTAGAAACATTTTCCTTATTAAAAGCAAATAAATTTTACTTATTAAATATAAATATAAGTAAATATATATATATGTAAATAAATATTTTTATTTATATATAAATACAGGTTTTTGACAGTTTTAGACATTTTTGACAAGGAGGTTTTTGACATGACGGTTTAAACCATGGTTAAAACCGTCAAAAACTGTCGCATGTCAAAAAGTTGCCAACCCTGATTACAGTATTTTTTGCTTAAATCTTTTGTTTAATTTCATTATAATTTAAAAAAATGAAGTGTACAAATACTTTTTTTGCCAACTGTATATTAAAATAGTATGCCTCATTTTTGTAAATTATGTACTTGCATTATTTTTCTTGTAATACCGCTTGCAGAAAGTTCTAGGTATTGCAGACTTTATTTTATTTATTAATTTTTTTCATCTTTAACCCAAGTCTTTATTATTTAATACAAAAACTTGAGATTATTATTAATAATAATGAATAAAATGCATAAAGATATAACATGTAAGTGATTATTTAAATGCTTCAATTGTAAAATATTTTACTTTTGATCATTTCTTGTTTCTGCTAGTTGGCCTGTGCTTATAAAAGAAATTTTTGTTCTGCAGTTATCTTTTAAATCTAAACTTTGTGTTTCAGAATGGCGGACGCTGCTCCAGCCGGTGGTCGTGGAGGATTTCGAGGTGGATTTGGAAGTGGTGGACGAGGCGGCCGTGGGAGAGGAAGAGGCCGTGGCAGAGGTAGGGGACGTGGTAGGGGTAAAGAAGAAAAAGACTGGGTACCTGTCACCAAGCTCGGTCGCCTGGTTAAAGATGGAAAAATTAAAGATTTGCAAGAAATTTACCTTTTTTCTTTGCCCATAAAGGTAAATTATTGACTTATTCTTTTATTATTGTATTCTTTTTTTTTTTTTTTTTTTTTCCAGCAAAAATGTCTTTTTCAATAAATCTGTCTTGCATATTTGCACCAATTTATACACTTTTTTTTAAGTTTTTCATAGGTTTTATTTATTTATTTTTTTTTTTTTTCCAGAAACTGTGAATTTGTCTTTTATAACGGCAAAAGCTGAATGCATATAAGATTGTCAAAGAAATGAGTTTAAAAAAAACTATGTATTTAAACGGATTTCTTTTAGAATGTATAAAAGTTTAAGTTACATAAAATATTTGATTACTCAGGGCACATGTTCTTATGAAAATGCACATCGTTTTACTTTACCATTTTCAAAAGTTCGCAGGTATAGTCTTGTTTCTTTTTAAAAGAAATGCAAACAACAGTGATATTTATCTTCTATGCTCAAATAAGCAGTTTTTATAATTAAATCTATATCTTGCTCATTTAATTATAAAAAAAAGTTAAGAATTTTTTCTTGTAATTGCAGGCCTCGGAGAGAGTCGCTAAACTCTCTTTTCTCGCTATTTTTTTGCATTTGTCTCTTTTGGTCTATATTTTTCAGATTGTCTCTTTTTTCACCTTTTTAAAAAAAAAAAAAAAATTACCCATCGATCGATCGCGGAAAAAAGATCATAACTTTCTTCATTTGATAGCAGGAAAAACATCGTGAAATTCAACAATTTGTCGTGAGGAAATATCGGAAAACTTGTCAATTTATCGCAAGAAAATCTCAAAATTTGTTAACTGTTCGCAGGTAAAAACGCAAAATTTTTCAGTCGGAAACCGGCGGAAAAATCATGGATTATGTTCATCTGTCGTAGTGTGAAACCATAAAATTCCGTGGAACTATAGTGAAACTTAGTCGCGGAAAAAGTATACCAAATTTGTCTCTCATTTGCAGGGGAATAAATTCTAAATTTCGTCACTCTGTCGTGGAAAAATGGTTACGAAATTAGAATATCGTTTGCGGGCAAGGATCGCAAAATTTTTCTGTCGGACATTGAAAAGAAAGTTAATTTGGTCAATCTGTGGCAAGATAAAAACGCGAAGTTCGATAACCATTCTAGGGATAAAAATCGTTAACTTCGTCATTCGGTCGCGGAAGAATATCACGCTTTTGTCATTTTCGTGAGAAAAATAATGCGTATAATGCGTCAATCAGTGACAGAAACATATTGCAAAATTTGTCGGTCGATCTTGTGAAAAACAATTGAAAAAAATCGTCAGTGGATTGCAGGAAGAAATATCAAAATTCTTCGTTCGGTCAGTTATTGTATACAGGGATCACTTTTTCGACAAATGGCAAATTTTCATGTTTTTTAATTTTTAAGAATCTGTGATTTTCATAAAATGATCACGGGCAAAACTGCTATTCTAATTAATTGATCACCGGAAAAAAGACTATTTTCATTAAACAATCGCGAAATCAAGCCGATTTTCACTAGACGATCTCGAAATAAAATTGCTGTTGTTTCTGAACAATCCCAAAATAAATTCGTGATTTCCAACAAACGATTGCGGGGGGAAAAAAAGAAAAACCCTGGGATTTTTCTCAAACGATCCTGAAATAAAACCAAGCTTTCGTCAAATGATCGTAAGATCAGCTTTTGTTAAAGGATTACGAAAAATAGTCCAATTTCGTAAGATAATCCTGAAAAATACTCGAATTTTTGTCAAAATATCATGGAAAATACTCAACTTTTTTCGAAAGATTAAAGAAAATTTTCTAATTTTGAAAGGGTGAAAATATATCATGGATAAATGCAAATTTCATTTGAAAGACCGTTGAAAAAAGTGCGATTTTCATAAAATGTTAGCCAAAAAACCGCTAATTTCGTTAAAAAAATTACAGAAAAGAGCTAATTTTGTTAAAACGCTGCGAGAAGATGCTAATTTCATCCAAAAACCTGGAAGCCGGGAAAATACACGGATTTATTTGAAAGATCGGGGGAAATGCAAATTTTGACGAAAGATCACGGAAAATGAGAATTTTGTCGTAAGATCAAGGGAAATAATTTTGTAGAAAGATAGTGAAAAATAGATGTATTTTGGAGAAAGATCGGAGGAGAATCGCGAATTTTGTCGAAAGATCAGGGATAATAAAAGAATTTTTTCGGAAAATACACAGATTTTGTCGAAACATCGCTTAAAATACGCAAATTTTGTCGAAAGATAGCGGAGAATATGCAAATTTTCTCGAAAGATCGTGGAAAATATGCGTATTTCATGCGCAAATTTCAAGAAAGGATCGCCGAAAAAGCACACATTTCATCACTATTTCGTGGAAAAACGACGATTTCGTCAATGTTTTTGTCAACGAGCTTTGTCAAAACGCGAATTTCCTGTGCAGATCGCGGTACAGTATGAAGTGCGGATTTCGTATGAAGACTGAGGGAAAGCGTTGATTTCCTCTAAAGATTGTGGATATAACGCTTATTTCGTCAAAAAAAAAATCGCAGGAAAAAACGCCGTTTTCGATAAAAGATATCTTAAAAATATTTTGTCAAAAGATCATTGAAAAAAATAGGACGATTGCATCAAAAGGTCGCGGGGATAAAGTGCAGTTTTCGAGAAAAGATTGCGCAAAAATGCAAATTTTGTAAAAAAAAGATCGCGAAAAATCTGCCGATTTCAACAAAAGATCGCAATACATCACTGATTTTGCTAAAATATTGCAGATAAATCGCCGATTTTGTCTAGAGATCGCGGGAAAAGGCCGATTTCGTATGAAGATTGCGGATAAAACGTAAATTTCGTGAAAAGATCGCGCAAATTTCGTAAAAGGTTTGCAGAAAACAGTGAATTTTGTCAAAGAATCATGAGAAAAAAGCAGATTTTGTCAAGATTGTTGAAAAAACGCTGATTTCAACAAAAGATCGCATAAGAAACGTGAATTTTGTGAAAGGATCGCTGAAAGAAATGTGCATTTTATCACCCAGTAAAAATGCATAATTAATGCCGATGGATATATTCTCCCTACCACCCCCTCAACTGCTGTAAAATTTCAGGAAATGTAACCCATTGGCAGGCATCCTTGGATTTTTTTTTTTAATGGCTTTATTCTACGAAATTCGTTATTTTTCCTGTGACTAGTTAATAAATTTCACTATTTATTTCCATGACCTTCGACAAAATTAGCAATTATTTGTATGATCGCTCTTCGAATTTCACATTAATGAATTTTGTGATTTATCCCTCTCTTCGAGACCCATTTGATGAATTTTACAACATTTAACACAAGATTTATTTGACTAATATCGTGATTTTTTTTTTGTCTCCTTTTAGTCTCTTTTTTTTTTAAATTTTAGTCTCTTTTTCTTGCGATTTAGTCTCTTTTCTCTCCTTTTCAAGAGTGACTCAGTGGTCCTAGGCCTGTAATTGTTAAATATATTTATTGATTTTAATTATTCATTATTATTAAAACAATTTGAACATCTTTCATCAGTCTGAAATTTTAGATTTAAAAAATTGTAAATTTTGGCAAATGATCGCCAAAAAAAGAAAAAAAAAAAATTGTTATGGGATTGCCGAAAAAAGATACATTGTTGGCAACTTAAAGTTCCTAGTCTGGGTTCTTTTTCCACTTTGTTTGGAAATTATTACTCTCGTGATTTGTTTACCAATTAAAATAATTTGTTGAATGTGCTACATGGATGCCACAGATGTGCTGTTGCACGTTAAATATGCCAAAAAAAAAAACTCTTACACATAATCTTGTCGGAAAATCTCAAAATAAAGGCGACTTTTATTAAAAAATCATGATAAAATGGCAGATTTCATCAAAAGATCACAAAAAAATGGCAAATTTTGTCAAAAGACTCATGAAAAACCGTCTAATTTTGTTTAAAAAAATTTGTGAAAAAACTCAATTAGTCACATAATCTTGGAAAAACAAGATTTCCTCACAAAAGAAAAAATCACAATAAAAAGGCAATTTTGTAAAGAAAAAATAATCGCAATAAAACGATATTTTGTCGAAATATTGTGAAAAACGGCAAATTTCATCAAAAAAAATTCCGAAAAATGGCAGATTCTGTCAAAAGAAAAAGGTTAATCCCGGAAGTAAATTTTTCTGCTCCGAAAACTTATTTTCTTACTTCAAATTTGTTTTTTCCTATTCCAAAAACTGATTTTCCTGTTTCATAATCAGTTTTTGATTGCTCCAAGTCTTTCCGAGTAAATGTGACTCCTAAAATTAAACAAAATACCCCTTTACTCAACAAAAGTATTCTTTTCCTTTTTTTTTTTTTTCAGCAAAAATGTCTCTATGAATTAGAGATGGGACGAATATTCGGTATTCGGCCCTTTTGCCGAATATTCGGTTGGCCGAATATTGAAAGCTTGTTGACCGAATACTTCGGCCGAATACCTGTAGCCGAATATTTAGAGATATCTTGCCGAATATTGCTAAAATCTCACCGAATAGTGAGAGATATCTTGCCAAATAAATTTCGGATTTAAAGAATTTCATTCTTGCAATTTTTTTCCCTCTAATCCCAATTGGCTACTTCATTTATGAAGTCATTCTCACTCTTACTTACAAAATATAGAGTTATTCAGATACTAAAAAATATACAGCCTTTCTGTATTTCCTATAAAAGTTAGTGATATTCTAGAAAATGCTGCCCAAGTTGGAGATTTAATTGTACGGGAAATGTCATCATTAGAGAATGATATATTGCAATTCAAAATATAAAAATACTGCCTTATTCTAAAATGCTCAAATATTTATTAATGTCTGCAAATTCCATGCACATATAAAAAAGGCTCTTAGAAATTCATAACTTATTTTCTATAAAGTAAGAAATGAAAAAATTTATTCACTAGGTGTGTTAATGAAGATTCATTTTCAAAATTAAATACAATATATCACCATTCCAAATACAACGGTACATCTGAAAGCAGAACTGGTGTCAAACTCGATACACATTAGATGACACAACTTGCTTTATGAAGATGGTTTTATAAATATTGTAATATAAATTCTAAATACTCAACAAAATAATTTTTTCATTCTGTAGTTTTCACTTTTAAATAATTATTTGCATAATTACTGACTTAAATATGTAACATTATGTATATATTTTTAATTTAATCTTCCTTCCTTCATGTTGTTATCAATTTCTGTTTATCCTTTTAATGCTTGTTGAATAAGTGGAATATTGAAGTTGAATATTGTATGTGCCAATTCAAATGTCAAAGATATTGTTAACATATGCATTCTACTTTAAGCATAACCTTGGCTTTAATGTAATTTGTAATCTAAAGTTTTGCATCTGATTTCAGAACAGTCTCATTCTTACAAATTTGCTTACCATTAGGGACACAAACTCTAAATGATCAAATTTACTTCATTAAAGGTTATTTCAGAAAATATGTCCTTGTGAGTTCTGAGAGAGAGAGAGATTAAGAATATTATTGATTTTGGATACAAGAAGTATCAATTGATAGTAAAAGTTGAGTACATTCTTCATATTTTAATGGAAATATTTTCCCATCTTGACTTACGAAAATCAATTTGATGTACATTAGAATAAAGGATATAATGCAATTTCATAATTTTTTTGTGTTAAAATAAGTTTTTCAACTTTAAAAATACATTTAAAAGCACATTTAAGAGTAATAATTATTAATGAATTCCTATTTTTTAAATTATATATCAAAATTTATTTTCTTTATTGTAAAAAAAATTTCACTATTCGGCCGGCCGAATATTCGGTATTCGTCCTAAAATTTGGCCGAATATTCGGTATTCGGCTATTCGGCCAAATCACTATTCGTCCCATCCCTACTATGAATCAGTCTTGCCCCTTTTTAAAAGAAATGCTAACAATAGTGACACGCTTGTTATCTTCTACACACAAATAAGCATTATTTTATAATTAAATTTGTATCTTGCACATTTATTTTTTTAAAGTAAAGAAAATTTCTTAATGGTTAAAAAAAATATTGGTTTTAATTATTTATTATTATTAAAACAATAATTATTGCACTTCATTTATCATTTGCAAATGAACAAGTTCAATTTTTGTGTCAAATTATGACTTAATTATTTGTGGGGAAACCTGCTTTCGTAAAAGAGGGACCCAGAATTTTAGAAATCCTGGTCCCCAAGGACCCAGGATTTTTAAAGTCCAGCGGCATCGCTGCTGCTATCTTTGATTTTTTTTAATAATTTCCTTCTTAAAATTTTTAGAGAATGAAAAAAATAGAATTGTTCTATCATGTTTCCCCTTATTGTTATTTTAATTAATTATATTTTCTTTTATTTAGGAATGTGAGATCATTGATTTCTTCTTAGGAAGTACTTTGAAAGATGATGTTATGAAAATCATGCCCGTTCAGAAACAAACTAGGGCTGGTCAGCGCACAAGGTTCAAAGCTATTGTTGCAATGGGTGACCATAATGGACATGTTGGTTTAGGTGTAAAGTGCTCAAAAGAAGTTGCAACTGCAATTCGCGGAGCCATTATGCTTGCTAAGTTGACAGTAATCCCAGTAAGAAGAGGTTATTGGGGCAATAAAATTGGTTCTCCACATACAGTACCCTGCAAAGTAAGTTGGATTTTAAAATTTTGTTCTAGAAGTGGTTGTATGTCATATTATTTATCATTGAGAAACCTTTTAATAAACTCCCACAAATCTGCACAGCTTAAGATCAAAGATTGTGAAGGTTTTAGAATTTTGTGGATTTCTGATTGCTTTGTTTACTTTTTTTAATTTTTGTATAATTAACAATGCAATCAAAACTAATGAGTGTTTTACAATGTAATAAAATATTAAGTAATAAAAAAACAGTGAAAATTTAGATAATTTTTTTAATGATTAAAGTATTAAAAGCAAAGATCAAGTTAATAATAATGTAAAATTAAATATCCATTATAAAGATTAAATGTATTTTTCCTAAATTATTCAATGAAATTTGTCTCAAGATGCATATTACTAATTCGCAATAAATCATGAAACTTTTAATCAGATTTAGCGAGATTTAGTAACTGTGATTACCTTAAGATTTTTTAAATAATTCTTCCTTCATAATAATAAAAAAAAAAAAAAACATGAGTTTAGTAATTTTGAACAAAAATTACTAATTAAAATGCATATGGAATTAATATAAAAACTTTAAGAAAGGTCAAATATTGTCCCTATATCTGAACTGAATACTTCATTGTTTACATCTGTAAAGTATTAAGATGTTTGATACATTAGATGTTTCTGCTTTAGTTTCAGAACATAAAGATTTTTCATTTTTTCAGTGTAAACAGTTTTCAACTGGTAATGGCTGTGTCATTCTGTTGAAACAGAACTTTTGTCTTAGCAATGACTTTTTTAGCCAAAGAAGAAAAATATCCCTGTGGCATAATTTTTTAACTGTGTCTGCAACAAGCCTCATTAAGATCAAATTCTGTCTGCAACCGCAACGCAATATTTTCTTCTAACTGTATACACATTTACACCTCATATGTTTAAAAAGAAAAGACACTGTAAAATTAATATATCACAAATCGGGTATTCTACATATTTTATGTATAATATTCTTAACTACTTCATAAATGCATATAAAAAAGGGGTAAAAAAAACCCCCTAAATTAATAAATCAGCATTGGAAAAATTGTCTAGCATATTTACTGTAATATATAATAAATAAATTGTCCCAAAATTCTGTTGTTTAGACATTTGATAATTGAGTATGAGGTTAAATTGCTACGATTTGTAGCAATATATCACAGATTTAAAACTATAATTAGATCAAAGTATTGGGTAGAGGGGGGGGGGGAATTGTACACATATGCTTAAATATTTCTAATAATCAAAATGTAAATTAAAATATACATACATGTCTAATTCTTCTTATTTCTAGATGTTGAGAATGAGGCCATTCTTAGTCTTGGTAAAAATACTAAATTTCTTTTTTTTAGCAAATTAATTTAAAATCAATTTTTTCAAAACATAATTATATAACTAAAAAAAGAGTTATTTAGTTGGATAACAAAATTTAGTCGACAGAACTTCTTTTGAGGGGGGGGGGGGACGTGTGAAATTTCTCGTTTTAAACAGGTTTCCATCTTAGCAGGTAAAATTTCAATATATTGCATCTATATATACAGCGTTTTAGAAAAAAATCTTATGATAATTATTAATTTCTATGCATAAAGCGTTTATTTAACGGGGATGAGATTCTTTCCCGGATCTGTGGTTTTCAGCTTTTTGTCATCTTTGAATTTCAGATTTTTTTTTTTTTTTTTTTTTTAATTTTCACTTTTTTACCTCCCTCCTCCCTTTTTTACTTATTGAGTTTTTAAGAATTCATTTCGTGCATGCACTTTTTTGAGGAAATTTGTCGTTTTTCGCTATTTTTTTAAGAAAATTGGCATTTTTTCGTTATTTTTTTTTAAGTTTGCAGTTTTTTTTTATTATTATTATTTTTTTTCGATTAAATTTCTCTTTTTTGCAGTTTTTGAAGAATTTGGCTGATATTTTTTGATGAAAGCTGCCGGTGTTTTTTGACTTTTTGAAATTTGTCGTTTTTTCGTGATTTTTTTATATAAATTTTTTTTTTCACGATCTTTTGACAAAAGCTGTTATTTTTCTCAATTTTTTGAAGAAATTTGCCGTTTTTTCGTGATTTTTTGAAGAAATTCGCAATTTTTTCATTATTTTTATATGAAATTTGTCCTTGCAATCTTTTGAAGAAATTTGCTGATTTACTGTGATCTTTTGAAGAAAGCTGCCGTTTTTTCGCGATCTTTTGGCGAAAATTGCCGTTTTTGCGTGACTTTTTGAAGAAATTGTTAGGAGATACAAACGTATCTCCTAGGGGTTAAAAGAAATTAGCAGCGTTGCTTATTGCAGATTAGGAAACGTTATTGCTGGATTTAAAACCCCGATAAATTTAATTATTACTTTACTGAAATAAAAATTAGATTGAACTAAGAAATAAATTATGGTGGACTAAAAATGATGACGACAACTAAAAAAAACCACTAAACACATTTATTAACAAACATTAAAAATAACAATACATAAACTTAAAAATATAATAAATTAAATCATCTTTTTTTTTAACACTAATAGATCCCATGACATTTAAAAGAGGGCATAAAATATCATATGACTTAAGCTTTCTCATAGAAAGAAAAATAACGAATACTGGAGCTCACCGCCAAAAATGAATGTATCGTCTAATGCTAACACTGCTCAACTAGTGGTGAAAAAGAATGTCTGCTTCGATGAAATAAAAGTCAGAAGCACACGTCCACATTATTCCATCATGCCCTTAAACGTCAACACTCAGTCCAATTCAATTCAGACATCAAAAGAAGCACCGGGAAAAACGTCTTACATAACACGTAAAAATGTAGACTTCTATAATATGTTCCACGTCTTACACTTCTTCATTTAAAAATAACTGAATGTGACTTTAAACTGTTGACAAAACTAAAAGCATTTAAAACTAAAGAAGAGCTATTGCAATTTAAAATATATGATAAAAATCGGAGACCAGCCGAGGGAATAAAAAGACAACTGCTACATCACATAAACAAGGAACGATTCACTTGACCATCAAACTGTTGGATATATATATCTGCTGAGCAAACGTAATCTAGTCTACTATGCCCTCTAACGGCTCTAGTAACTTTCCTCTGGAAGTTTCTAAGCGACTGGATTTGCATCATGCTAAATCCCGACAGTGCTGGACCGCTACCGCCATCTATTGGATGCCAAGAAAACTATCTTTAAAAATAGAGAGGGAAATGTGTAGACCGCGATACGAACGTAAACAGATGTATGACTAGTTGAAAATAGTTTAAAAGGATAATTACATGAAACTTTAATATTAAATTTAAGAGGATGAAGGAACTGCTTTCAAATAAAGGTAAGTGACTTTAACTTTACTGGGAAAGGAAATATTCAAGAAGAATGTTTAAACATGTGTACAGTGACATTAACTAGGGTTGCAGGGCTGCCAGTTGGTCCCTATTTTCCTAAAAGGTCCCTATTTTTTAACTTGGTCCCTAAAAGTCCCTATTTTCACTAAGAGGTCCCTAAAAGTCCCTTTTTTTTATCTATACTGTGTCTAAGTTAATTTTTTCCTTACATTTTACCAAATTTATCAAGAAAATTTATTTTTTAAAAAAATTTAATATTGTAGATGATAGCACATGCACATAACTGATCGTAGTGGAAGAAATGAAAAAATTGTAGTGAAAAAAACCTGCAATTTTGTTCAAAAAATCTCGAGAAAATGCCTTTAGTGGCAAAAGTTCGTGAGAAAAAATTGATTTTTATCAAAAGATCGCTAGAAAAACGTGATTTTTGCTTAAGATTGCCAGAAAAACGTGAGTTTCGTCTAGGGATCATGAATAAATGCTATTTTCATAAGGAAATTTTTGCCAAATGACCGGGAAAAACTGCGATTTTCATCTTAAGATTGAAAAGAAACGGGATTTTTATCAAAAGATTTCAATAAAAACACGCTTCTTGTCGAAACATCGCAAGAAAAATGCAGTTTTCGTCCAAAGATTGCGAAAAAAGCATTATTTTTGTCTAAAGATTGAGAGAAATACACATTTTTCACCAAAAAGTCGTGAAAAAAACCCAATTTTGTTCAAAAATCTCAAGAAAACATGTTTATTGTCAAAAGATCGAGAAAAATGCGATTTTTATCAAAAGATTGTTAGAAAAATGCTATTTTCGTCTTAAGATCGCAAGTAAGCGAGATTTTTGCCAAAAAATTGCGAGGAAAACGCGACTTTCGCCAAAATATCTTGAGGTAAATGCAATTTCGTCAAAAGATCGCCAGGAAAAGGCGATTTTGTTAAAAGATCGCGAGAAAAATGGGATTTTCGTCTAAAGATCGAAAAAAAAAAAACACAATTTTTATCTAAAGATTACAAAACAAAATTCAAATTTTATCAAAGAATTTAAAATAAAGTTTTTAAAAACTTTTACATTAAAAGATCATGAGAAAGGTGGTATTTTCCCCTAAGTATTGAAGAGAAAATGCAAATTCCATCAAAGCATTACAAAAAAAAAAAAAAAAAAAAAAAAAAAAACTGGGAATTTTGTTGAAAAAATGTATAATTAATGTAGGAAGGATTTCCTCTCTCCCTCTTTGCTGTAACTTTTCATAAAATTTGCCGTGAATTTCAGGGTTTTTTAGAACTTTGAATTTCTTTTGCTACAGAAACTCATTTCATTTAAATTTATTACAAAAAAATCATTTATAACCTTTATTTCAATTATGTTTGTGTTCGTAAATGCAAATTATATAAGTGATGATGATTCTGAAAATAATTGTAATAAGTGTGTTGGTATAAGTATTGCTGGAAAAAACAAAAAAGTGTACTATTCCTGAAACCAGTATTTTAATCCTAAAGTGTGCTAAAAATTTCTGAAATAGTCAGTAATGAACTTTAAATACAGTCGAAGATCTATAATCTGCACACCCATAATTCACTGTTTCCTTATTGTTTTCTCATTTTTTTAAATTTTTCTAAAAAAAACGTTTTTGGATCACTAATTTGTAAATTTTTTAACTGTTTATTTCATTGTTTACATTCGTAAAATAACGTGAATTATAGAAAACAGCGGATTATGGGTGTGCGGATTATAGATCTTTGACTGTAGTTTACTTATGTTATAGTTTTTACAATGCTGATGTCTGTGTTGATACATATGTTAATGTATTAGAACATGTGTCAATTTATTTACATATAAATGAAATTTCCTATAAAATTCCTATATTTTCTTCAAAAAAATTCCTATATTTCCTATAATATTTTTGAAAAAAAATTACTTCTAGGCCTGATGGATGTGATGCGTCTGCTTTTATTATTTTAGTATATAACTATTATAATGACTGGCCATCCAGGTGGGAAGATTTTAGTTTTATACAGGAAAAACTAAGTGTTCCTGCACATAGATTTACGAAACATGTGCCAAGCAGATGCAGTCTCAGTGCGTATTTGCAAACAGTCAGCCATTAAATCTTTCAAGAATGATGTCAGTCAAGATCCCTTTGAGAGTAAAAATTTAATCTCTCCAAGAGATATTGTTTTTAATGAAGAATTGCAAAAAGAGTTTTTGCAATTATTTGAAAAAGATAAAGATTATGTTTTAAGTGATGTGCAACGTCATTATATAGCTTCTGGTAAATATCTTTACAATAAGGATATATTGCAAAGTTGAAATTTGAAATATCTCAGTTGCTTAAACCCAGAATTCAAAAGTACTCCAAAAAGTTTTAAAAATATTGCTAAACTAGCACAAAAATTGCCTATAAACATTGAAATTGATGCCCTCTTAGATGAATGGAAAATTTGCAAGCTCAGTCAAGAAGAATCTGTAAATAGGATTGATTCATTTTGGGCTACTTCTATTAACGCAAAAGAGGAAAATGGAGGATTAAACTATCCAAATCTCTCTCTTTATTTTGAAGAGTAGCCTCAGTTTGTACCATGGCAATGTAGACGTAGAATGAGGATTTTCGCTTTCACATCAAATTCTTTCCGAAGACCGGGCCTCTATGAAAGAATGGATGTTAAATGCTAGGCTAAACATAACAGAAGCTTTAAGACATCATTATGAAAACCATGCAGCTCTAGTACCAGTAACTAGTAAAATGATAAAAAAGGTTAATATTGCATATCAAAATTATCAAAGTTACCTAGAAAATGAAAAGAGAGAAAAAAAAAGCACAACTTGAAGTGGAAAAAGCTACAGAAGAGGAAGAAATCAGAAAAAAAAGCTGATAAAGATAAAAGTACAATTGTAGTTCTTGAAAAAAAGTTGGAAGATTTAAACAAAAATGTGAATGTAGAAGTAACTGTATTGGACAGATTGATCGATGAAGGCAATGAAAGGTTAAAAATTGCTTTAGAAAAGGGAAATTCAACTGAAGCTAAAGTGGTTAAAATTTGATTGCAGCTGGTATAACAGCTAACAAGAAACTGAAAGTAAAAAAGGATAAAGCTGATAGCTTGTCTAGTGTTATAAATATAAAAGAAAAAATAATTTAATTACAAATTTTATGAGTAACAAACCTAAAGAAGGTTAATTTAAGAAATTTGTAAATATTATATTTGATTAAATAAAAGTTTAAAAAAAGTTGGCTTTTATTTGTCAAAAATTGTATTTGATTTGTATAAATATTATGTTTATTTTTTAGGTCCCTAAAAGGTCCCTATTTCAGACTTTTGGTCCCTAAAAAGTCCCTAATTTTTAATCATTAGGTCCCTAAGTCCCTACTATTTTGTACCAAAGTTGCTGGCAGCTCTGGGGTTGTTAATTCCTAACAGAAATTTGCTGTTTTTTCGTGATTTTTTGAAATTTGCAGTTTTTGTAATATTTTGACGAAAACTCGTTTTTCATTATCTTTTGAAGAAATTTGCAGTTTTTTGTGATTTTTTTTGACGAAAACTGTCCGTTTATTGTGATCTTTTGAAAAAATTAGCCTTTTTTCTGTGATTTTTTGACGAAATCTGTCGTTTTTTCTCGATTTTTGGACGAAATCAGTGTTTTTTGCGATCTATGACGAAATTGATTTCGTTTTGAAGACTATTTGTCAAAATTCGCAATACATTTCATGTCCGAATTTTTGGATTTAGGACCGAAATTTTTTAATTTTTGCTAATTTTTAACAGTTGAAAAATAGTCTGCAGAAATCCCAAGAGTCTGCGACGTGCGTCGCAGCATTGCACCGATTCTGCTCCCGGGCCCATGATATTAGTAAAATAAATTTTCATTATTGTAATCAAATACTTTCTGCCTATTTCATGTTAATAATTCCTTTTTAATTTATGCAAAGCTAAATTGTATGTAATTTGTATTTATTAATAGCAATTATATTTGTTGCGATTGAAATTCCAGTCATTTCTCAAACGTTGTTCGTGCAGTTTTCAGCTTTTTTGTTTTGGTCAATCTCATCACTGATTTAATGAATGTTTTTATTGCAATCAAATCTGATAAATTGTTTTAGAGTTTGAGCAATTTTTTAATTTTTGTTTCAATCTGGCATTTAATGGTTGATAAATTTTCTGAAAAATCAAGTTTCTTGTGGGGGGGGGGGGGGGGCTGATCGCGAGGGAAAAAACTCAATTTCGTGAAAGAATCGCGGGAGGAAAAAAAACAATTCGGTTTTGATTTTTTTTTTTTTTTTTTTTTTAGCCTAACATTTTTTCCTACAATATTTAAAGTGTTTCAGAAAATTGCAGATATAATTTAAATTCAAGATAAAATATTTATCAAAAAAAAAAAAAAAGATGCTTTCTGATTACAAATCATTTAAATAGTCATACTTGCAAATTTTTTTTAACTGTAAAAAGGATTTCGTGAATTTCATCAAAGTTTTGCGTTGTTGGGAAAAAAAAAAAAAAAAAAAAAAAAAAAAAAAAAATCGGAGCAAACAGAAATAATCAATAAAAGAAAAAGAACTTAAAGCAAAACCCTTCTTTCCCTTCCTAAAAAAAATATATATATTTCTGTTGTTAATTGGACGACTTCGTTCAAATTTTCAGCGAGTTACAATAATAAATTAGGCTGTGTACCACAGTTTTAAGAAAATTATTCCTGAAGACAAAAAAGCTGATAACGACTTGTGGTTATTTGAATCAAAGAACTCAGACGCTAATGAGATAAGCTTTCCATTGATAATGTTTAGTATGAAAAAAGATAGTTTCAACAAAAATATTTCATGAATATATTTACATTATTTTTATTTAAATATACTCTACTTGACTTCCAACTTAAATGCTTAAATAAACAACTTTATCCTGGGACGCCATTCTAAGCACGTGTTCTTTGCAATGACAGTTGGCATTTTTGCAGATCCCACCGAAGGTAGTATAAGGAAGAAAATATGTGCTTCTGTTTGGTTGAATAATTGAAAGAACATCTAAAAAATTCCAGGAAATTCTTTTTATCTTTTAAATATGTAAAATCAGAAGGAAATTTATCAAAATCCATCTTCCAAAAGATTTTCAAACAGAAACAGATGATTAAGCAAACATAAACGCAAAAATGTACGAAAATAAAATGCTCTTTAAAGTATTCAACCAATCAGAAGCTCGTATTTTCTTCCCTATGCTAGCTTCAGTGGGATTGGCAAAAATGCTGACAGTTTATCTTAGCGGCCGCAGAATGCAGAGCTTGTATTGTCTCGTGCAGGAATGGATTTATAGGCAGGAATTTGGTGTCCGGATCAGGAGAACAGGTGCATAAAGTGGCATGCATACTACCAGGGAAAAAAGTCTGAAAGTTGCAGACAAATTTTTTTAATCGATTTCATTAGTACAGACAAAAACTGTCCACAAGAGATTGACTATGTCGCCGTGTTTCTGCCACGGGGGAAAATATTTTAATAAGCTTATTTGATTTTTAAATGCAAAACTATTAATTACCTGAACAATTCAGAACAGCAACTGAAATATAAACTGTCTAATTTAAAGAATAAATTACCTATAATTTTAGAAAGTAATCTTTTCTGGTTTTGGTTCCATAAAATTAGACTGTATAGCATGTTAGGAAATACAGAATGAGAAAACCTTGCATTTTTGTACATTTTGTTTTGAGAGGAAGGAAGAATTTAAAAAAGAGGAAAAAATACTTTTAAAATGCTTGGGTTTTCATGTTTATGTGCTATATATTTTAGTTTCTAATCTCATATTATACTTGAAAATATTTATTATCAATAGTAAGTTGACTATTTTGAAAATATATTTACAAATCTTGTTAAATAATATCATGAATTGTAAAATCCTGATGTGTTTTTATAAGGTCAGGGGTGATTGTATTCCAAGTTTTAGGTTTATAAGATCATCACATTCAGTGACAAAATGAATCAAACTATAAAAATCTAACTGAAAATGTGATCTGAAAAAGAACTTGAATTTTTGCATAAGAAAAATGTGAATTATGCCAATTAGATGTCTTAAAGGAAACTGTTGAAGATATGGCGATTTTGTCAAAGAATTGCAGTAAAAATCTCTCTAATTTTGTCAAAGAGTGAAAATATGCACATTTTATCAAACAATCGCAAAAAAAAAAAGTCATAAAAAGTTTGCAGATGTCTGAAAAAATGACAACAAAGCATTGAGTGTATGACCAATGTTTAGTTTTGTTTTTAAAGAAAATTTATTTATAAGCTAAAATAACCAATGATGTATATCTTAATATTTTGATTATCATGATAAAATAATCGTCACTACCTCTGAGGTTATTTAGCTTTTTATGTTATCAGTGATATTGTTAGCAAGAAATTTTACAATGGGCAGTTCAATATCAACGAAAGAGCCACGTGAAGCGAGTAATCATTTTCAAAGGTTGTAAACCTGTTCCTAAATTTTTGTAACTTTCAGTAATGTGCTCGACAAACATTTCTTGAATGAGAAACACCTCAATCTACTTATCTGATTGAAAATTAAATATATTTAATCAAAAATGACCTAGAATGTGATTAGTTGTATTTTTAACTATTGTCATATCGAGTGCTTGGTATTTACTTGGTACTTGAGCAATTTTGTCAGTACTTGGTATTCGGCTAAATTTTTGCTTGAGTAGTAGTTGTAAGAATTTCATTTTAAGCATTGAGCATTATTGTTATTGAAAGCAAAGCAATTTATATCTGTAAATGTTATTTGATTATAATTGTGTAATATAATTATTCATCAAGACTACTTATTTTATAAAAATATATCTAGAAGAATAAAGAAAAATCAATGCAGTTTAAATATACAAATAAAAATGCCATTTTTAAAACTAAGAAAGGGCTACAAGTTTGGATACAGATAGCATTTTGTAAAAACATAAAATAAAGTTGTAATATTTTGAATTTTGCTACAAAGATAGTAATTTGTTTTACATTTTTAACACATACAGCAGGATTCATACTCATCAGGGGATAATACAAAGATTCCCAAACCTGGCTACTTTTAAGAAATTAGGGACAATTGCTGCTTTCTGCATGCACATAGATGCCAACTTCTCCGGAGTTTCTCCGGAAAAGTACGTTAAAATACAGTAGTACGGTAATAAGGTAGAAAATACGGAAATTTGCGGCAAAAAGATCGCAATATTTTCGATCATTCGGAACAAAAAATAACGATCTTTTTCGATCAATCATTGCAAAAAATCGCGAAATTCTACAATAGGTCATTGAAATACATCGTAAATACATTTCCGTCAGTTGTTCGCCACAGAAGATCACGATTTTCTTCGGTTACTCTCAGGAAAAGATCGCGATTTTCGTCCATGGGTGCAAGTTCTTCCGTCCTGAGACGGAATTCCGTCTTTTGAAAATTTTCGAGGACAGAAACGAGACGGAAGCGGATCGCGGAAAAACACACGCTTGTCGGCAAAAGATCGCTCGAAAAAAACATGATTTTCGTGAAGTGATCGTGGGGGGAAAAAGTGCTATTTCTGTCAAAGGATTGCAAAAAAAGACACGTTTGTCGTCAAAAGCTTGCAGAAAAAAATGCGATTCCTGTCAAAGGATCATAAAAACACGCTATTTTTGTCGAAAGATCGTCAAAAACACCAATATCATCAAAGAATTGCGGAAAAAGGCGCGATTTTTGTCAAAAGCTTGTGAAGAAAACGCGATTCCTGTTAAAAGATTGCGGAAAAGACGTCATCTTGGTCAGAGAATGCAAAATAGATGCAGTCTCTGTCAAAGGATCACAAAAAAGATGTGTTTTCTGTCAAAAGGTTGCAGTAAAAACACTATTCCTGTCGAAGAATCGCAAAAAAAGCTATTTCCAGTCGAAGAATCGCAAAAAAGATGCTATTTCCAGTCAAAGAATTGCGAAAAAGATGCTATTTCCAGTCGAGGAATCGCGAAAAAGATGCTATTTCCGGTCAAAGAATCGCGAAAAAGATGCTATTTCCGGTCGAAGAATTGTGAAAAAGATGCAATGTTTGTCAAAGGATCGCAAAAAAGACGTGAATTTAATCAAAAGATCATGGAAAAGGCGTGAATTTTGTCAAAGGATCG
This sequence comes from Maratus speculifer, assembly GCA_964019185.1. NCBI lineage: Eukaryota > Metazoa > Arthropoda > Arachnida > Araneae > Salticidae > Maratus > Maratus speculifer. The sequence goes on from OZ025289.1 coordinate 383,848,871, forward strand.
AGAAAGACGCGATTTCCGTCAAAGGATCGCAAAAAATTCCACGATTTTCATCAAAAGATTGCAGGAAAAACGCGATTTTTGTTAAAGGATCGTGAAAAATATGTGGATTTTGGCAAAGCATCGTGAAAAGATGCAATTTCTGTTAAAGGATTGCGGGAAAAGACTATTTCCGTCGAATAATCGCGAAAAAGACGCTATTTCCGGTCGAAGAATTGCGAAAAAGGTGCTATTTCCGGTCGAAGAATTGTGAAAAAAATGCAATGTTTGTCAAAGGATCGCAAAAAAGACGTGCATTTAATCAAAAGATCGTGGGAAAGACGTGAATTTTGTCAAAGGATCGTGGAAAAGATGCGAATTTTGCCAAAGGATCAAGAAAAAGACGTGATTTCCGTCAAAGGATTGCAAAAAATTCCACGATTTTCATCAAAAGATTGCAGAAAAAATGCGATTTTTGTCAAAGGATCGTGAAAAATGTGCGAATTTTGGCAAAGCATCGTGCAAAGATGCGATTTCTGTTAAAGGATTGCGGAAAAGACTATTTCCGTCGAATAATCGCGAAAAAGACGCTATTTCCGGTCAAAGAATACAAATTAGGTACAATTTTTGTCAAAGGATCGCAATAAAGATGTGAATATAATCGAAGGATCGTGGAAAAGACACGAATTTTACCAAAAAATCAAGAAAAAAACCGTGATTTCCGTGAAATGATCGAAAAAAAACCCCACAATTTTCATCAAATGATAGCAGGGAAAACACGATTTTTGTCAAAGGATTGGGGAAAAATGAGATTTCTGTCCAAGAATCGCGAAAAAGACGTGATTTTTGTCAAAAGATCGTGAAAAAAACGCGAATTTTGTCAAAAGATCATATAAAATACTTGGATTTCATCGAAAAATGACAGATTTGTGCTGGAAACTGTAGAAAAATTGCAAATTTCGGCTAAAAACCGTAGAAAAATCACAAATTTCGGCAAAATATCTTAGAAAACTCGCAAATTTTATCAAAAGATCGGGGGAAAAAACATGAGTTACGTGCTTATGTTCTCAGTTAGTGGGTGGGGGGGGTCAAAATATTTTCAGTCTTGGCAGAATTTCAAACTTGCACCCATGTTTTCGTCAGTAATTCGCGGTAAAAAATCTCGATTTTCGTCAGTAAGTCATGCCAAAACACCGCAATTTTCCTCAGTCGCGGTAAAAGATCGCGATTTTCGTCAGTCATTCACGCAATAAAACCACGATTTTCGTCATTCATGACACAAAATCGCGATTTTCGTCTATTAATCTCTGGAAAAGATCGCGATTTTCGTCAGTTAGTCTTCGGGGAAAACAGGGATCTTCGATAGTAGGTCTCGGCAAAAGATCGCGATTTTCGTCACTCAGTCTCGGAATAAGATCGCCTTTTTCATGAGTCATTCGCGACGAAAAATCGCGGGTTTAGTCTGTCAGTTTCGAAAAAAAATCATGATTTTTGTCTCATTCCTGAAAAAAGATCACAATGTTCATAAGTCACTCTATGGAAATGATGGCGATTTTCGTCAGTCACTCCAGGAAAAGATCACGATTTTCGTCAGTCATCCACGATAAAAGACCGCGATTTTCATCAGTCATTCGCGATAAAAGACCGCAATTTTCGTCAGTCATTCGCGATAAAAGACCGCAATTTTCGTCAGTCATTCGCGATAAAAGACCACGATTTTCGTCAGTTATTCGCGTCAAAAGATCGCGATTTTCTTTAGTCAGTCTGTTGTAATTATCGCAATTTTTGTTAGTCAGTCTCTGGAAATTATCGCGATTTTCGTCACCTCTGCAAAAGATCCTATTTTCGTCTGTCAGTTGTGGAAAGAAATCACTTTGTTAGCAAACCAGTTGTGAAGAAAAAAATATTTCATGAATTTCACAGCTAGTATAGAAATCATGAATTTTTTGCTCAGTAAGGATAAAAAATATATTTGTATAAATTTATTAATTTTTTTTAATTACATAAAAAAGTGACAGCATTTATTTTAATTTTGTTTGTATGAATAAATACAAAAGCTGTCAGGATTGAGGATTGAGAAAGTATGTGTAAAAAATATTTTAAAAATACCTCGAAAAAAATTATGTGCAACTCCTGAAATGACTCCTGAAAGGTGACTATTTTACTCCTGAAGAGTGTCCAAAACTCCTGAAATTTAACTAGTTCACTCCTGATATGGTATTTACAATGTTGGCATCTATGCATGCATTATGATATGAGATCTGTTGACGTCCATTCAATCGCTAGAAACACCTTCTAATATTATGGTGTTTGTTAATAGTTCAAGAACTAAAGAAAAAGGAAGCATTTTTACATTGATATTAGATCTTGTATTCATATTGTTCATGATGTTTTTCAAAGAGGTACTAAAATCATAAAGTGGAAACTAAATTCATGCAGCAAGCTATGAAGTTTTTTAAGGACAGTTCCAACAAGCATACAGACTTAATCTGTTTTACACAAATTAATGTTTTTCTTTTGAAGCTTTGTTTATATGGATGATGTTTAAATTTTATTTTTGAAATTACCTTACTTAATTTTATTTTGAGAATTGATGTGTAAAAATTGTATGTCCCAGGAAATACAAGGTGACTAGATTCTGGAAATCATGGAATACATGGTGTACATGTGTACACCATGTATACAATACTGGTGTACATGTTAAAATTTATATCTTTTAGTCAATTGAGATCAATATTGATTGCTCTGAATGGCTATAACAATTTCATTTCGCATCCCAATTATAGCACAAAATTAGCACTCGCCAATCATCGAGTAACATTTAAAACGTGGTGATTAACTTTGTCTTTACTCGCCAAATGCATTAGTTGAAAAATGTATCAATTCCAGAAAGGAAAGGGGTGAAATTCGCTCAAAATTCATGGCATTCAAATCAGCGATTCTCCCAAACATAAGAAAAGAAATTAGCACATACAATTCTGTTCTTAATTTTCCGAATATTGCAAGAAAAGTCTGTCATCAGTCTGGAAATTTGGACATAAAAATATATCGCTGATTTCAACATGATCACTGAAAAAAATATTTCGTCAGTTGTTCACCAAAAAAAGTTACTAATTTTGTCAAAGGATAACGAGAAAAAAATCGTATATTCTGGTGGGAGGGGGGAATGTGAAAAACACATTTTGTTAAAGGACTGCTGAAAAACATAAATTTTGTATAAAATCAAGGGGGGAAAGCATCGGAAATACAAATTTCGTCAAAAAATGATACCATGTGTAGTGTTCACTCTAGAAATAAAAAGGGCATGGTGCTATTCACTACAAAAGGCACTACTGCAGCAGAAAAGGGCACTTTTGCCAGAAAGAAATTATTGCCTTTAGAAGGGAAAAAAAAGCAATGAAACACATAATTTTAAAATATGATAAATCAAGTAACATTAATTTCGAATGATTTTATGATATAAAAATTAAAAATACAATTAAATTAAAACATGATTCAATAGTTTTATGTTCTTTTCCTTAAAGAAATGGAAAAAAATCTATCATTTTTAGGCACACAAATTTAGAAATATTACGGAATAAAAAAAAAATATTTATTAAAAATCTCTGGGTAAAACCAGTGGTGCATTTTACTACTTTTAAAAAGGGCAGGGTGCTGCACCCTTCAAAAATGACCTAGAATGAACATTACCATGTGTTTGTTTGTATATTAAAATAGATAAATGTCACCTTTATACTAAATTGTATAAATATTGAGAAATTGTTTTTCATTCTCTAAGATCTGTGTATTGGAAAAAATTTAGAAAATTCTTTTAGTATGTATGTGGGAAAATTAATTTGTATGCTCTCATCTAATTTTTAAAGGTTACTGGTAAATGTGGATCTGTTCTTATGAGACTTATTCCGGCACCAAGAGGAACTGGCATTGTGTCTGCTCCAGTACCAAAGAAGCTTTTGACTATGGCTGGCATTGAAGATTGTTATACATCTGCCCGTGGATCTACTGCAACTTTGGGCAATTTTGGTTAGTATATTTTTATTGGTTATTAGCAGTGCTGGGGAATTGCATCATTGTACTCGCCAGATGCCAGAATCTTTATTTTTATTAGTTCCCTATATTTTGCAACTTTTGTAATATAAATATTATACTGAATTCTACACTATAGTACTAATATTTTTTTCTCTTGTATATATTTCTTATTTTTATCGAACAAAAATCTGAAAATGCATTGTAGTAATAGTAACTGTTTTTTCAGTTGTTTAAATTTTGTCTTAACTATTTTCAACTGTATATTGTATTTTGCTGGCTGGTAAAATAAATCCCTGGGTGGTGAAATTTTTCGAAAATTCCCCACATCTGGTTATTAGAATGAATATTTTTTGCTCTTTCAAATTATTAGTTGTAGCAATTTATCAAGAATGGTCATTGATGGTTGAAAGTTGTTTTTAATCATTATTGTAATGCTCAATAGCTTAAGTTATATATGATAATATATAGTATTGTCAAAGTTAAACCATATGCATCTTGTCATATTTAAAACTAGAGTTAGGTAATTTCAGTATGATATATTCAGATTCAGGTATTGTAATACGTAAACAAACTAGTAAAATAACAAATTATATATTAAACTGATCAAAGCAAATTAATATTTATTAAATTTATAGTGAATTTTAAATTTCCCTTGTGGGAAATTAAAAATCTCTAATGGATAATTAACACCATAATTCAATATACAACAACTAAATTGAAGAATATTTTTTTTTTAGAAGTTACTGCTAAATAGATTAATAAGTAAAAAGGGTACATACGCTTGGCTTTTGCCTTTTCAGTATCTGCTTTCCTTCTTTATTCTCTTGCAGCATATTAACCATCAGTTGTAAAAGTCATAGTATCTAATTAATAATTTTTTTTTTTTTTTTTTTTTTTTTTTTTTTTTTTTTTTTTAAGTAGATAAGAGCATGTTGATAAAAACAAAAATATGTATAATCAAATTAATTTCAATTGGTGTTTATTCAATAATGAGAAAATTTTAGAATATTGTCATTGTGGTTTATAGAATATTATGAATTATACGTCATTTTATTATTTCTAGACAGCATTTTAAATTCTTTAATCAGTATGATATGGAAAAATAGGTATAAAATCTAATAATTGATATACTATATCCAAAAATGCCTTTTAAAGGTTATTTTATTAAAAAATTTACATATGTATATTTAAATAAATGCATGTGTTCCGTAATGCTGCAGTCCATTTTTACTGTTAAAATAGGAGTTATACTAAAAAAATGTTTTATGATTTTTTTTCAATTTTTTTATTTGTTTTAAAAAGTCATTTTTGGATCACGAATTTGTAAATTATCTAAACTGTTTATATTTGTAAAGTAACATGAGTTATAGAAAATTACAGATTATGGGTGTGTGGATTATCGATCTTTGACTGCTTAATTTTATATGTGCATTTATAGTGTAATGAATTATAACTTAGTGTCAGCTGCAAATTAATGTTTATATTCAGTTTGTATACAGATAAAGAAATTTACAGAAAATAAGTATTGTTTACATTACAATACAAAAAATATGTTTTTAAATACTAGAATGTTCTATGCAAGAAGATATCTGCATAAGAATGCTTGCTTAGTTTATATTTTATCCTTTTGAGATCTAACATTCATTATAGTAACATTTGTAGTTTTTCAACTATACTATTTACGATTATCAACATTGTTTATTAATGAATTGGATGAAGTATTTAAGCAATTTTTTTTTTTTTTTTTTTTTTTTTTTTTTTTTTTTTTTTTATAGGAGCATGTTGATAAAAACAAAAATATGTATAATCAAATTAATTTCAATTGGTGTTTATTCAATAATGAGAAAATTTTAGAATATTGTCATTCTATAATTCATTACACTATAAATGCACATATAAAATTAAGCAGTCAAAGATCGATAATCCACACACCCATAATCTGTAATTTTCTATAACTCATGTTACTTTACAAATATAAACAGTTTAGATAATTTACAAATTCGTGATCCAAAAATGACTTTTTAAAACAAATAAAAAAAATTGAAAAAAAATCATAAAACATTTTTTTAGTATAACTCCTATTTTATTAACAGTAAAAATGGACTGCAGCATTACGGAACACATGCATTTATATACATATGTAAATTTTTTTTTTTTTTTTTTAATTTGGATTAAGATATTGGATAACAGTATTATTAAAAATTATTAGTTGATCTTATTTTTTAAGCATATCTTTAAAAAATAACTTTAGAAATGTCCCTCCCCCCCCTCCCTTTTTTTTAAGGGAATTTTAAAAGGTTAAGTGTAAGCATATGTTACATTTTAAAAAAATATTGAAGTTGATAATAACCATCATTTTTCAAATGTTAAAGTAATATACTTACTGTATAACCATAACAGTCTTTTATTGTCAATGCATATTTAATGTTTTGTTGAAGATAATTTATTGAGAAAAGGTTTGCAGCTTCTTATTGAGATTTAATTTGACCAGAGGTTTAAAGTATTTTCCTTTGATTTAAAGTTAAAGGTATTTTCCAGAGTTGTCAAGCCTCCAGCTTTTTGCATATCACTATTATTTTACAGAAAATGTTATTTTGAATCATCCCAATGTTCTAATTAAGAACATTTTCTGTATTAAAATACTGGCATCTGAAAAGCTAGAGACTTCACAGCTCTAATTTTCTTGATTTAAACTTAACAGGCAGCATTGATATTTTAAAAATTGCTTTTACATGTTTATGTAAACATGTACACTATGAATGAAAGGTGCCTTCTTGTGTAAGCATTTTTTACAATTAATTTTACATAAAAGTGTATTATAACCTGTGTAAAAGTATTTACATATGAATAAAAATTTCTATAAAAGTCCTATATTTGTGCGAAATTCCTATATATTTGCAAAAAAAAATTCCTATATATTCCTATATTTGTGCGAAAAAATTCCTATATATTCCTATATTTTTTGCGAAAAAATTTCTATATACAGGGATGCCACTTTTCCGCCGAAAGGCGGATTTCCGCTTTTTTTAATTTTTTAGAATTGTCGATTTTCATTAAGCGATCACGAAATGAAATAGCGATTATCGTCCAACGATCGCGAAAAACATAGCGATTTTCGTCGAACGATCGCGAAATAAAACGTGAATTTTCGTTGCGAAATTACACAGCAATTTTCGTCAAGCAATCGAGAAATACACCTTTTTTTGTCAAGAGATCGCGAAATATAGCAGCGATTTTCGTTAACAGATCGTAATATATAACAGCAATTTTCGTTGAGAGATCGCGGAATATAACGGTGATTTTTGTCAAAAGATCGCAAAATAAAACGGTTATTTTCATCAAACGATCTCGAAATACAACAGCGATTTTCGTTAAACGATCGCGAAATATAACGGTGATTTTTCTCAAAAGATCACAAAATAAAACGGCTATTTTCATCAAACGGTCCCGATATAAAACAGCAATTTTCATCAAACGATCTCGAAACGAAATGGTGATTTTCGTGAAACGATCGCAGTGTGAAACGGTGATTTTCGTCAAACGATCGCGATGTAAAACGACGATTTTCGTCGAACGATCGTGATGTAAACCGGCAATTTTCAACAAACGATCGCGATGTAAAAACGGCGATTTGCGTCAAATAATCGTGATGTAAAACGGCGATTTGCATCAAACGATCGTGAAATAAAACGGCGAGTTTCGTCAAACAATCGCCATGTAAAACGGCGATTTTCGTCAAGCGATCGCGAAATAAAACGGCATTTTCCTTCAAACAAATGAAATAAAACAGCTCTTTTTGTCAAATAAAAAAATTCGGGGAAAAACAAACAAACAAACAAAAAAAAAAAAAAAAAAAAAAAAAAAAAAAAAAAAAAAACTTGCAAATTTTTGCTATTTACTCCTGGAATAATCATCGAATCTATTGCTGGGTTATTTAAATTGATTTAAAATGATATGATACATAAAATTCCTCACTGAATTTGTTGCTGGATTAAATTAATTCATGTAAAATACTGTAAACTAAAGAAAAATCATTTTTATTTACTCTTATAAGTTAAAAGTTAAAAAAAAATAAATAAATAAAATAAAACTGCAATTTTTTAAAATTTATTATAAACAATATAGTTTACAAAATTCATGCATAAATGTTGTGAAAAATGTCGTAAATTTTACTTTACGCATAATTTCCTCTTTTTGACTATTTTCCGAGTGGCATCCCTGTATATATTCCTATAGTTTTGTGAAAAAATTCCTATATTTCCTATAATATTTCTGACAAAAGTCACTTCTAGGCCTGAAAGTGTTTCCTTATACCTGTTACCAGTGAAATGGTTAAATTGAATATTTTAAATTGAATCTGCTTTTTCTGGTCTTTTATATTGTAGAAATAAATCATTGTAAAGTACCTATTCCTGTTACAACACACTAGTTTAAATTCTACTGATTTTAAAATTTTAAAGAATGATTAATTTACTTTTTAGTCATATAAGTACAAATAAATTATAATGTAAATTTTTATACTTTAGAATTGATTTTTGATTGCAAAAGCCTAATAGTAGTTAATGAATATATATGTATATATTTTTTTTTTTTCCTTTGCAGCTAAAGCTACATACTTAGCTATACAGAAGACCTACAGTTACTTGACTCCTGACTTGTGGAAAGAAAACATTTTGAATAAGTCTCCATATCAAGAATATTCTGACTATTTAATGATAACCCATAAAGCTGTTGGGGCTGGTCAGCAGCGACAAGAACAAGTGGCTGCATAGACTTTTTAATAAAGAATTTTGAAAGATTTTAGTTTTTTTTTCTTTCATTTAAATGTAGTGAAAATGTGTGTGATCCTTATTTTTTTTTTTTTTTATCTTAAGCACTTTTATATTTAAAATATCTCATCATGCAATTAATATTATTTCTTTCGGTTGTTTTCTTCTTAAAAAATCTTAATTTTTAAAATGTTTCTAAAATTTATACTTAATTGAATATTTTGTATTAAAAACTAACTGGAAGTAAAATTTTAACACTTCATATAAAATTAAGCATAAATAACATTTTGAAAACTAAGAAAAAAAGAGATATCCTTTAAGAAGAGATCACTGGAAGTTATAAATTTACTGAAGAGATTTTTATATAAGAATGCATCAAATGGCCATAGACTTTACATTATGAAGAGTAATTCAGTAATCCTTTTTCTAATTGATAAACAATATAAGAAATGCATCCGTATGCCATGAAAATTGTATTTTAATTTCCATAATTCATTTTCGATTATTTTAATAATTACAGAATTAAGTAATTTTCAGTTTTAAGTCTTTTCTTCAAGCATAGTTTCGATTTGGTAATTATCTTCGTCAAAATAAAAAATAAGACCAGCTACAATCACTGAAGCACCACTTTATTTCCATAATTGAGTATCGTTTTTCTCTTCTAAAGATGATTTTTAAAGATCTCTAAGATTGTTTTAATCAACTTACATTGAGGTTTGACACATTGAAGAAAATCTGTTATAGGGAATTTTTGTAAACTGTTTTTCTCTTAAAATAATGCATATTTCAAAAATATTCTAGTGTACAGTGTAAGTGAGATACAAATAATTAAACTGATTTGCTCTCTGTTAATAACAGTTTTGAGTATAAAAACAGGGAAAAAAATATATGCTACATATAGATCATTAGGCATTTTCCAACTGTGCAACATATAAAGCTGTATACTTCAATAGATTTATGTTAACCCTCTGTCTACTAGATGGATTCAGTGGTCCCGCCAGATACATTTGAGATTATATTTCTCATTAAAAGAATTTTTTTTTTTTTTTTAAATATGGAACTTTTATTTCTGGTACATTGTATTCTTTTGACTTTTAACATTCTAGAAAAAGTTGCATATTTACAAATTTTTCACTTTATGTAAAAAATAAATTGCAAAGTTCCTGTACTTTTCTATGAAACTTTCCTTTCATCTGGACGTTAGTAGCTCGAAAGCAACAAATCGTCCTTTAGTTTAAAAAATAGCGCCCGTCTTGCCCCGCATCCAAAAACTAGCGCCCCTTTTGCCGCTCATTCAAAAAAATAGCGCTCTTCATTCCCCTCATTTGAAAAAACTCCCTTACTGCTGTTGCGTCCGAACTGATTGCGTGCGTTCTCAAAGCGTGCATTGCGGTAGACAAGTCTTTGATAGATCAAGCTCACGATAGACAAATTCTTAGTCGATGAAACGATTTCTTCTGATCGAAAAAGAATATGCACTAATTAAATAAAATTGATTAAAAGAGAGGAAAAATATTTTTTTTTCTAACCAGGGGTGATTTTGTTCCAAAAACTAAAAACATTCTGTTCCAATTTTTTTAGGTTATGAATCAGAAATTGAGGCATAAAAAGTATCGCAAATTTCAACAAATGATCGCCGAAAATTTTCGTCAATCGTTTACACACACACACACACACAAAAAAAAAAAAAAAAAAAAACAAATGCGAATTTTATCAAGGAATTGTGGGGAAAAGTGTGTTTCGTTCAAGAATCGTGAGAAAACGGTAACTTCGACAAAGGACCGCCGAAAAAGCATGAATTTAATCAAAATGTAGCAGACAAAAGTGTGAATTGTGGGAAGTTTGAAGAATCGGAAAAAACTTCGAATTTCGTGTGAAGGAGCCATCGAAAGGACGCGAATTTTGTCCGAGTATCGCCTGTGAAATACAAATTCTGTCAAAGAGCCACAGAAAAATTTTGTTAAATGACCGCCGACAAAAGGCTAATTTCATCAAATGACCGCAGAAAAATATGCTATTTATCAAAGGGCCGTTGAAAAAACTCGAATTTCATCAAAATACTTCGGGAAAAAATGCGAATTTTATCAAAGGGCTGCGGAAGAAACATATTCTTTTTCCCGTGATCTTTTGACGAAATTTGCTGTTTTTAGCGTTTTCTTGAAGTTAACTTTTTTTCGTAACTCTGCAAAATTCACTTTTTACGTGATCCCAGAACGAAATTCGTATCTTTTCACGATCCTCTGTCAAAATTCGTTTATTTCCTGCAATCCTGTAACATTTGCGTTTCCCCCCCTCCCAATTTACTTTTTTTTTTTCATTTTTTTTTTTTTTTAATGCAATAATTTGTTAAAATTTGCGATACATTTTATGTTCGGAGTTTTGACCTATTTTTTTTTTTTTTCTATTTTCAGAAATGACCTACTCTTTGCTTGATTTTGGGAAAAATCAGAATAAATCACGGAGGTAATTCTAAGGGAAAAAAAAGGAAATTTTCTGAAAAGTTACAACAGAAGTGGGGAGCGATTCCATTCCCGGCACGAAGTTATGTGCTTTTTTCGCGATCGGTTGACAAAATTTGTGGTTTTTCGCGATTTTTTAAAAAACTTGTCGTTTTTTCGCTATTTTTTTTTTTTTTTTTTTTTTACTAAATTCGCCGTTTAAAAAAAAAAAAAAAAAAAAAAAAACCTTTTTTCGCGATCTTTTTAACAAAATTTGCCGTTTTTTTGCTATCTATTAACAAAATTTGCTCCCCCCTTTTTTTTTCAATCTTTTGACCAAATTTTTGGATTTTTTCCCAATTTTTAAATAAAATTTCCGTTGTTCAATGATTTTTTTTTTAAACCGCGATTTTTTTTTCAACTGATTAAATATTTTTAAACAACTGATTGACAAATTTCCCCCTCAATCAAATAACTTTTTTCTGTGATAAATGGACATATTTTGTGATTCCCCCCCCCCCCCTTCAATCTTGCTACTAGAAAACGAAATGAATCGAACGGCCGCATCTAAAAAGGCAGTAAGATTCTAGATTGAACTCTATAAAAGTGCCCTTAAAAATCAAAAAAAGCGCCATGAAGAATGTAGAAAGTGAGTGCCCTTTCCACAACAGTAGCCCCCTGCCCAGAAATTCTCATCCGAAAATTTGAAAGTGGGTTATCAGTTCCGCAGTTTCCAACTTGTACGGATTTGCGCGCGCAAAAAATAATCGCGGAGAAATCCAAATTTCGCGAAAGAATCGCCGAAAAAGCACACATCTCGTCAATATTTCGTGGAAAAAAGACAATTTCGTCAATGTTTGTGTCAACGAACTTTGTCAAAAGATCTCTGGAAAACGCAAATTTCCTGTGCGGATCGCGGAAAAAACGGCAATTTCACCAAATATCGCAGATAAAACGCTGATTTTGTCTAAAGACCGCGGGAAAACGTCGATTTCGTCTAAAGATAGCGGATATAACTCATATTTCGTTACAAGATCGCGGAAAAAAAAACGCCGTTTTCGATAAAAGATCGCTTAAAAATATTTTGTCAAAAGATGATTAAAATAAAAAAAACCGCTGATTTCATCAAATATCACGGAAAAAACGCAGATTTCATCAAAAGATCGCGGGGATAAAATGCTGTTTACGAGAAAAGATCCCCTAAAAATGCAAAATTTGTCTAAAGATCGTCGAAAAGACACATTTAATTTTAAAAAAAACCACGGGAAAACGCTGATTTCGCCAAAAGATCGCGAAAAAACCGCCGATTTTGCAAAAAAAAAAAAAATATCGCAGATAAATCGTTTATTCCCCCATCCCCCCCCCCCCCCGATTTTGCTAAAATGCGAAGTGAATTTCCGAAAAAAAAAAAAAAAAATTGCACCCAGAATCGCCCCTGGCCCTGCCCATTTTTAAACCTGGGGGAAATTCTGGAAGTGATTGTACTTTAATTTCTTAAGATTATTCATAAAGTATAATTTTAAATTTTCACATCATATTTATGGAGCATTTGCTTTTCCGGCGGATAGGAATAAATGTGCAAGGGGTGAAAAAAGGTAAAGTTTCTTGATGATTTTATAGTTTATAAATATTATAGAGGTAAAATCTACAAAAGAATAAAATATTTGAAAGTTAAACAGCAATTCTATGTAACGGCTCATGGGATAGTTACGAAGTTATGGTTTTATATACTTTTGTAACTTATTCCAAAAATGGAGATTTATTTTTTCAGGGGATTTAATCAAGTGTTACAAACAGGCATGTTAACTGATGTCTTTTCAATTAAAAACTTAATAGAAATAGAGCTAGTATTTCGCTATTTCTTTTGGCAGATCAAACTTACTATACATATAATATATACACAGTCCAGTCATTATGGGATCATCTTGTGATTTTTGAGGTTTTATTAAATGTCTGGAGAAATGCATGAGGAATTATCTCGAAATTCCATGTGTGTAAACATCATAGTACATGCCATATTTCTGCATTTAAAAAAAAAAAAAAAATCCCATAGGGGACCATCAACAAATTGAAAAAGAATGAATTTCTTTTGGATAAGCCTGTAAAAATTAATGTAGAAAAATTGCTGCTGATTGTGTGCGTAGATCAATGAAATGAACTGTTAAAAGCAAAGTCATCTGTCAAAAATATTTAAAAAAATAAGGCAATAATAAGGATATAATAAGTAATAGGCAATAATAAGTAATAAGGATATGCAAGGAAAAAAATTGTAATAAATACTATGGATTGCATGTTGTTCCATTAATTCTGGATTTCTTCGCCCCTCCCCCCTTTTTTTAAAAATCAAAATTGCTCCTTTTTATATCCGGATTTAATGCGTATATAATTTAGGGATGGGAATTTTCCGCTTTTTCGTTATTTTGATAAGTTTCAGATTTTTCACCTCAAAAATTCCGCTTTTTTCCGCGGATTTCAGAAATATGTAACAGGAATGCCGCGGACGCGCTATAGCGCATAAAATACAAAAAAATTCGGCGACGGGACGCTAAAAAATGGAGCTTACGAGTCCCACGGGACGCGTAATTTTCGTCAAAGAATCGCAAAAAAGGCAAATTTCGTTTAAAAAATTGCGAAATAACGAATAATTTCGTCAAAAAATTGCAAACAAATGGCTAATTTTGTTACAAAATCTCGAAAAAAAGTCGGATTTCCTCGAAAAAATGACAATTTTTGCCCAAAAATCGCGATAAACGGAAAATTTTGTCGAAACATTCGCGAATAACGGTAAATTTTATCAAAAAAACGGTAATTTTCTTTAAAAGATTGCGAAAAAACGGTACATTTCGTCAACGAATCGCAAAAAGAAATTTCACTAAAAAAATCGTGAAATTAGAATAATTTCCCGCAAATCTCGTCAAAAGATTCGCGAAAAAGTTTCTAATTTTGTTCCGAAAAAAAAGCAGATTTTCTCAAAAAAACGACAAATTTCGTCCAAAAATCGCGATAAAACGGCAAATTTTGTCAAAAGATTCGCGAAAAACAATTTTCATCAAAAAATCGTGATAAAACGGTAACTTTTGATAAAAGATCGCGAAAAACCGGCACATTTCGTCAAAAGATCGCAGATAAACGGCAAATTTCGCCAAAAGATCGCGAAAAAACGGCAAATTTTGTCGAAAAATCGCTTTAAAACGCAATTTTCGTCAAAGGGGCAAAAAAAGAAAGTTAATGCCTACTGGATAGAATTTTTCTGTTCCAAAAACTAACTTTCCCGTAGTTCAGTTTAGAACTCAATCCCGTAGTTCAGTTTAGAAGTCAGTTAAGTTCCAAATTATTCTTTTTGCTGCTCCAAAAACAGATTTTCCTGCTTCACAATCTTTTTTGATTGTTCCAAATCTTTTTCAGTGAATGTAACTTCTGATAACACCTATTCATTAAACAAAAAGTACCCCCTTGTGGTGCAATTTTTCATTCGCGCATGTGATCAAAATGTGGTGCAATTTTTCATTCACGCGTGTGAATACAATATGGTGCAATTTTTCGTTCACGCGTTATTTCAGTCTTTTTGCTTTTTTGCAGTTCCCATCCCTGAGTTTGACACCAGTTCTGTTTTTAGAAGTACCGTTGTATTTTTAATAGTGATATTTCATTTTGAAAATAAATCTTTGTTAATACACCTAATGAATGAATTTTTTCATTTCTTACTTTATAGAAAATAAGTTATGAATTTCATAACAGCCTTTTTTATATGTGCATGGAATTTGCAGACATTAATAAATATTAGAGAGTTTTAGAATAAGGCAGCGGTTTTATTTTTTTTTTTCTACAGTATTTTTATATTTTGAATTGTAATATATCATTCCCTAATGAAGACATTTGGCAATATTTTCTAAAATATCACTAACTTTTATAGAAAATACAGAAAGACTGTATATTTTTTAGTATCTGAATAACTGTATATGTTGTAAGTAATAATGAGAATGACTTCATGAATTAAGTAGCCAATTTGGATTAGAGAAAAACAAAATGGCAAGAAATGAAATTCTTTGAATTCTAAGTTTATTTGGCAAGATATCTTTAAATATTCAGCTACAGGTATATTCGGTCAACAAGCCTTCAATATTTGGCAAAAGGGCCGAATACCAAATAGTGGCCAAATATTCGTCCATCCCAAACTGCAGCAAAGGAAATTAGCTTCAAACCCCGACCCTAACTTAATATCAAATCCTGTTTGAGTAAAATCAGGTTACCCTTCTTCAAGATGTAGAATATAAAACAGATTGCAAAATCTGTGCAATCGTAAATGTCAAATTTGATAATCGTAATCCAACAAAAAATATTAATCATAATCTAAGCATAATCGTAATCCAACAAAAAATATTAATCATAATCTAAACGTAATCGTAATCCAGCAAAAAAAATATTAATCGTTATTTAAACATAATCGTAATCCAACTAACACAAAAAGAGATATCGTAATCTATTGTTAGAAATTGAAAATAATCTTAATCGACTCGAAGTCTGGTCCTATCAAATGTTAAGCTTGATATCTGTTGTGAATTATCAAAAGAGGTATGACACTAATAATATACAAATGTGATACGAGGAAGGAAGAATATGAAAAATTTATCCTCTATTAATGCATAAAATCTGATCTGAGTATGCAACAGTCAATTGTACTAGGAATGTATTGAAAGGTGTTTCTCTTATTACCATAAAAGTCGATTCCCTAACTTATGTATTAAAAATGAAGAAATATTTAAAACCCGCGTATAAGTCTACCCCTTTTCAAAAAAAAAAAAGTATTTTTTTCTCATTTTTTGTGCGATAAATATAATTTATACATACAAACAAGAAACAGATTTTGTGCATAACAAGTGCTGCCATTGAAAAAGAAAAACTTAGGTAAAATGCCATTAGCTGAAAAGTATTGAATGCATGCCAAACACCATGACATCAAACTTACGATCGACTGCCGTGAATAGTAAAATAACCAGTGATGTGACGATCATAGCTGAGATCAGGAGCACCACAAACTCTCATATTTTGAAGTATCGGCAATGGCATGCCTGCAGGCAGAAATAATGGTGCTCCAACATAGTTTGCTGTTGATTTGGAGAGAGTAGAAACAATAGTATGGCTGGGATTACGGTGCCTCCCTTAAAATCAGCATAAAGACTTGTGATGTAAAGAAAGCGTAAACGGTATTACAGTACCTTGCAATCTTAAGACAGCTCGAAAGCTGCCGTAAGTTTAAGATCAAGTGAATGCGCACACAACCACTACAAATATAACAGTGCCCTCTCATTAGCTGGCTGCAAGATGTCTTACAGAGAGGCATCGTAATACAAAGTTACGATTGATTGCAGGAACGCTCATCCTACGATCGAGCATAAGATAAGCGATAGCGAGGCACTGTAATCCCAGCCTATGTCATGTTACTATTTTAAACTTGCTTTAATGTTAATTTTAATCAGTATTTTAAGTCAACATAGACAAAGGTTTTTTAGTATTGGAAATGCGTTCTTGATATAAATCATGCACCTTTTTTTTTTTCTTTTTGTTTTCTGCACGGGTAGGGTAGATTATTTTTTTGACAAATAAACTAAAAATAATCATCGAGGTTCAAATGGCTCCGGATTTTGTACTGTACAAATGCAATGGAGTGCTGCAGCACTGATTCGCTAGCAAACTATTTTCCAATATTATTATTTTTTAGGTCTCGTGTATAAGTTGACTCCCCTACTTTAACGTTCTTTTTCTGTCAAAAATTTCTCGCCTTATATGCGAGTACATACGATAATAGGGAAAATGCTGATATGTATTTTATCTACAGAACTGCAAATAGAAATAGTTCAGAAGTTCATCATTTGTAGGGAGAGCAGTTTCTTAACTTACTTTTGTCACTTACTGTTTTTTTTTTTTTTTTACCTGCATAACATTATTTTCGGTGCCTTCCAGCACTTTTGCATTTTAATTCTGACCATGCATTCTTTGATGAAATTTGTTTGGATTTATATTATCACCTCTTAATATTTTGTCTTTCTTTTATGAAACACTGTGTATGTTTTTTTAATACGGAAAAAAAACCCCTCATTTGTCAAAAAGAAAAAGTCTATCAAACTGATGCACCATTTCTTATAGTTCAAGAACCGACCGCACAAAACCCTAAGTCATCGAGCACAAGATAAAATCCTTTATTTTATGGAAGAGTAGTAATGGGGGAATCTAATGATCCATGTCTGCCGGAAGTGAGGTGGTGCATAAGCCAAAAATTGATACCACTAGTGATTGACTCGTAGGTTTAGCATTGTGTTTGTTGTACAATGAAAAATATGGATGCAGGAAAACACAATGCTAATCCTACGAGTCAGCGACTAGTGGTATTAATTTTTGGTTTACGCACCACTTCGTTTCCATCAGACATGGATCATTAGATTCCTCTATTACTACTCTTCCATAAAATAAAAATTTTTCTTGTGCTTGATGACTTAGGGTTTTGAACAGTTGGCTCTTGGACTATTACATCAATGCAACAGTAACTTTGTTTAATTGTAATGTGAAATATATCTGTATCCACCCTAATTTAACCACCAAAGATTTTTTTTTTTTTTTTTTTTTTTTTTTTTTTTTTTTAATTTGAAGAAATGGTTTGCAGGAAAAGAGAACTTCAATCAAAATATGCAACAGAATGTATTGTTGTGCCAGATAAATAAATATGTAGCAACAATAAAAACAAACTTTGATATTTTATTGTCAGTTAAAAATTCGTATACCATATATTTAATAAATTATCATAGAATGAACAGGAAGCTATAATATTTTTTACATTAAATTTGTCTAAATAAGGCAGCAATTTGTTATTCTGATCTTCATTTAGTGGTTCAGAGGTTAAATAACTCCAATCAACTCCATATGCTAAAGATTTATGTCCAGTATAAGATAATTCTATTTTTAATGTTTTGTCTGAAAAGAGAAAATAAGTAATGTTATAGGAATCATTCAATACGGAAATGGGGGAGAAAAAAAATCTCTTATGACTAACATATTTATTTGCATAACAGTCACTTTTTTTTTAAGATTCTTCATTGTAAAAGTTTAGGTGTGATTATTAGGCATGGAAATCTAATACACAATGTTCTACACTCTAATGCTGAAACATCACTGGTATAAAAAAAAAAAAAAAACACATTAACTTACCAAATGTTCCCAAATTATGTGCTGTTTATTATATATCATTTTTCTGTTTTGGTAATATTTCAGGATTCATATTCATCAGGGGAATCTTAGGGCATAATATAAAAAAATTCCCAAACCTGGGAAAACCTGCCAAAATGACTGTCTATTCTGGGAAATTGAGGACGATTGTTGCTGTTTGCATGCCTTATGATATTGCATCTACCAACATACATTCAGTCATTAGACTCACCTCCTAACATCATGTTTGACAACAGTTCAAGAAAAATAAAGGACATTTTTAATTGATATTGGTACATTTAGCCTTCATATTATTGTTAATGCTTTAAAAAGAGATAGTTAAATCATAAAGTAGAAATGAAATTCTTCTTTTGGCAAACTATCAAGTTTTTAAGCACAGCCCAATAAAGCATACAAACTTAATCTTTGTTTTACATAAATTGGTGTTTTCCTATTAAAATTTTGTTCATATTATTTATTTAAGTGATGTACAGTACACTCCCTTTAATCTGCACAGGTTGGGACCAAGAGTTGTGCAAATTATAGGATTTTGTGGTTTATATGTCATTTCTTTGTTTATATTCTAATATTTGAAATTTATCTACAAATATAGTAATCACATTATAAAAAACAACACAGAAAAGAAAGAAAAAGCTTTTTTTTGTATAAAAAGTTAATTTAATATTAAAAATATATTTAATTTATGATATTGGAATATATCTAAAAATACTACCATAATAATCACACAATAAATAAGTACAGGTATGATCACAGGAGACTAGAAAAATGTTCCATTTCAGACAAGCTTCCATTTTAAAAAATGCAGTTAATTACACTTGTAACATACACTTTGTCAATAAGATCTAACATTCATTTTGTTGAGATTCTGAAAGTCTTTCATAACAGACGAGATTCTGTTATAGGACTATTTCGCTTTCACAAGTTTTACTTGTATCATTAAAGAGCAGTCAAAATCCTTTTTCAGACAAGTTTTTTGGAAACTATTGTATACAATTGATATTAAGACCATGTAACGCTTTCATTTAAGGCAGGATTCTACTATAGATAATTATTATTTTGATAGGTTTTACTATTCATATAATCATATTTATAAAGATACATAAAACTTGTAAAAATAGAACCTGCCTATAATGTAATTCTGTCTTAGAAATGTTCCATACTGATTTCAAAAAGAATACTATAAGATTACACTTGCTTAAAACAAAAACCTGTGTAAAATGGAATATTTCACCAATTGTGATTTCATCTTGATAGGTTTTACTATAAGGTACCTGTACCCAATATGGACACCCTAAGAAAAATGTATTTTTTTCACCCCCATGTACAAGTCATAGGACTCCAAAAATATGTAATCACTATCCTTGGACTATTGACTATCATTATTAAAATTAGCGACCTTGTAATTATTCTGGTTTAATTTAAATGATAAAAACAAAAAAATGTTTACAAGTGTCCATATAAGGAACTACCTGTCCCTATTATGGACAGGTGTTTCCTTATTAACTTTCTACACAGTGCGTATGGAAGAGCCACTTTTCCAAGGGATTTTAGAGGAGAAGGAATAAAAAAAAATTTATCTTAAAGTATTCTGAGGAGGAAAAGGGACAGTAAATATCTTCAAAACATGCATTTTAGAAAGGGGGGGGGGGCATTCTCGGTTTTTACCCTTCGAAGACCCATGCAAAGCCCCTTAGTTACTAGTAAATATTATGAAGTAATATTATTGGTTTTGCTTAGCTTTATTGCATCTGTCTGCGAATTTACATCTGTTATTATTTAGTGCTCACAGCATGGACAAATAGGAACTTTTTAACCATGGGCAGTAAGTCCTACATAATCCTCATGAATCCACATGTGATGCATGGCCGCATGTTTGAAAAAGCATCAATACTGCAAAAGAAGCAGTACCAGCTCTCCTTTGTTGAGGAAGTTATACCATTGGTACCTATGATTTCGCCAACAGATATCCTACTGGGGGGGGGGGGGAGAGGCTTCTTTTTATTTTTCTGCAAGGGTTTTTTGGAGGAAGGTTTTGGGGGGATTGTTCAAATAGCATCTTGTTGAACAAAGATTTTACCACTTTGATGACTTTTCAAGTTATTGCTTGGCAATGTTGAATTTTCTTCTTTCTTACAGCTGTAGTCGATGGGGACATAAGCTGTCCATATTGGGAACCGGGCATAGTTTTACTAAATCTTGTACCAAATGAATAAGGAAAATTATTTTAAGAAAAATTTGCAATAGCAATCGAAAATATGTTTTATTAGCTTTCTAAAATATCCACTTTTCAACATTTAATGTAATTTTACCATACCTAATAAGAATTTAAGCTTATAAGTAATTAAGATCAGCACATCTCGAAATAACAAGTTTCCTCCTAAATGGCGAACAGCGTGCTTTTTTACACTTTCCAGACTTAATTATCTTTTCAACTGCTTTTCTTCACGAAAATGTTTAGCCATCTCTCGATCAAAATTATTACCTTTAAAAATATTAGGGATGTCCATATTGAGAGCTCTGTCCATATAGGGTACAAATACCTTATTTATAATCTAAAAGAAAAATTATGGATCAAAATATTCTAAATTGAAGAAAATTTCAAAGTTTTGAGCACATAAATTTAGAAATACTGGGGAGTTACGAAGTTTTTTTTAAAGAAATGTTTTGTTAAAAATTAGGAGGAAATAGTAAATATTAACAAATTTATACAAATAACAAAACTAACAATTATTATTTGCAGCTCATTTGGCATTTTTGCTGTTAATCATATGCTTTTAACTGTTCATACAGAGTAAGTATCCGGAATAACCAGTTATATCTGAAATCTGCAAAACATTAAACAGATGCATTATTAGCATTCAGGGGGATTATCAGCATCTAGTGTTTCAAATAGTTTTTCGCCCCTTTTAATTCCTAACAATTATTATTTGATGCATATGAGTTCAAAAATTAAAAAATAACATTTATTCAATCAGTACTGAAGAAGCTCTGTCTGTGCTTAACATTTTATACCAATTGGTTCTTTTTTTCTTATACATCCTTTTACAATAATGATTCAGCTGTTGTCATTCTTTCATTCTTCTTCAACTTCAGCATTTGCTTCAAATTTATTATTGCAAAAAGTAGAATGAGAAAATAAGATACTGATTATTTTATTCTTTTATTTGCAGAAACTTGCTATTCTTACTATGCTTATTTTACATAAAAGAATAAACAACTTGGTTACTAAAAAGAAATTATGACATTGCAAGTTACATTAGAGTTAAATATCGTTTTTAAATGAAATCCTTTTTATTTTATGTTAGATAAAACTAGGCTTTTTACAAACTCACTGTACTTAAACTTTTTACAACAATCAGAAATTAAGCCTTAGAAGCAATTATTTAAAGCTTTTTCTTTTTGTGTATTCATAAGTCAAACACCTTTAAAAACTTTCCAAATAATGTTCCTCTTATATTTTAGTATTTTTTATGTCATTTTAAACATTTAGAAAATTTATGATTTTAATCAATGATTAAAAGAAAAAATTATCAGTTGGTTAAAATCATGATTTAATCACTGATTTAAATGAAGTGATTAAAATCGTTGAGGATTTTTGCACCCAAAGGTATAAAAGTCTTGAGGAGTGAGAGCAGAAAAACACAATGATAAACTTATCAGTAAACCACTAAAATTGGGTTTGTAAGTGGTTCCTACCAGGATATGATATGATAGACCAGTTGCATTTGAATATGCAAATCAAGTTTTAACTAATCCTGAAATTTCAGCTGTCAACTCAATGAGCTGAAGATTTGTGCAGCTGCCTTCCAGTCTATTAAATAAAGTCCAAATTATTATTTGCAGTTTCTGGTATGATTTCACATTTTCTAAGTAAAAATGGAGGCCACAGAAACAACTCTGATAAGTGCTAGACTTTGTCTGGGGAATGGCGATCTTAGCAACACTAAACCTGCAAAAACTTATAAAAATTAATTCAGCTCAAAATCAACAATGTAGGAAAGCAAACTCCCCAAACAAAGCTAGTCCGCACCGTATAGTGACTAACATCACAAGTTTAAATTTTAATTCAGTTATGTTAAGGATTAGTAGTGATCATTAAATATTTAAATTTTCTGAAATGATGATATTCGGCTGCAAAGAAAGAAAGTAAAGGTCACTCACCCCGCTGTAGAACAAGAACACAACATTTGTAGATTGATACAAGAAATTTATTTTATCCTTATATGTAGCGCTTCACTGGCCAGGTGCTGTGATAAATATACTTATTAAATGACATGAAAATTGACAAGGTATATGAGTAGGTGAATTTGTGTTTGCTGATAGAGAGTCCAGTATCACTATAGATGTGTAACGTGTACTAATGATGTCCATGGATCGTTGACTGAGCCGGTGTAACTAGTCTGAATGATAGGACAATCGCCTGTAAAATTGGTGATAGAGACCTGTAATTGTTGGCACTGAAGGTGAAAATAATAGCAGCGGTAGATCCAACACAGATAAAACTGGTGACAGTCCAGAATTCGTTGTCGCTGATGGGAAAAATCTATCGCAACGTCAGGTGAAACACCGGAGAAGTTGGTGATGTCTTAGAATGGTTGGAGCAGATGGTAAAACAATTGTGATGGCTGCAATTCTGGCATCGTCGACATCCTTGCAGAACTTTTTCAATCAACTTCATATCCGAAAATTGGGGCTGGAGGTATGAACTATTCTTGCAAAGAGAGGCTATTTTCTAAAGTTAGTTGCGGCAAGACATCTAGACGATATGCTTTCCAAACGGGGAAAAAAAGCCAGGGCTCGACGAATGCAATCTGTTTCAAAAAGACATTTTTAGAGGCTGGATGCTTGCATTCTGTTTAAAAAGAAGTGATGTTTACACAAAAATTTAGACTCAGCAAAAATAACTCAACCATTCGTCTCAACAAAAATTACCAAGCTGACTGAGCCCGGGGGCCCAGCAGCCCGATCTCACGTCCTTCTTCCAGCAAAGCAACCGTAATACTGTCACATAAATCAGTGATTTTTGAACTCTGCTCCTCGATTCCCACTCAACAGCCAATCAGCCAGTCTTATTTTTGCCGTCAATTTTCTCTCTCTAAGCATCTCGAAAGTTCTGAAACTTTCTTTGCTGGCGGTGACTCATGTTCTAAACAGTAACTCCGGTTTTTGGTGCGAAATTCGCACACTCGAAAGATGCGGAAGGTTCTGGAATTTTCTCCATTGACGATGACTCATGTCCTGCCAGAGAAGGAACATCAAAAAAAGATGGCTATACATTACCTTGAAATATTTGGGCCCGCGTTATTTAAAAAAGCTGAAACAGAGTCACTTTTTAAAATTGCATAACTAGCAAAGTAATTGTTTAAAATGCTGAAAGATTATGTTAAAATAATTTATATTTAAAATAAAGGCCAATTAATATAATTTCAAAAGTAAATAACCAATATTAAAATAATTTTGAAAAAATATTATTTTTGGTAAATTACTACTTTTATTTAGCGATTTTAGAAGGCTACAATGTTTACATTGATTAAATAATATATAAATATTAGCTTTAACGGATTTATTAATGAGATTATTGCAATTTAAGATTACATTTTTGAAATGGCTATTTGTTGATTAATTTTTTCTTAAAAATGATGATTGAAATTTTTGTAAACAAAAACAATGCCTAACAGTAAGGAGTAATTATATGCTGATGCCGCATAAGAAATGCAGACACTGAATAATCTGAAATATAATGCCTCCTACTATGCACAGCTCGTTGTGAAAATAATTGGTGAAAAAAGAATAAATTATAGTAAATTTAGAATTATATTTTCCTGAAAGAGAGGCCTATCTAAATATTTTGTAGGGAACAAAGCCGAAAATTTAACTCCAACTGTAATAAAAAATCATATGAAAACAGAACAGTAATGATTTGAAAGAAATATCTCTCGAAATTGATTTTTTATCTTAAAAATACCCTAGCAATAAGAATCATTCAAAAGGGCATCATGAAAATCCTTAAAGGATGCCGCATTGGACAGCTCTGTTCTAGAAGGTAGAAATATTGTTACAATGTGGATTATTGTCATTCTTTAATTGCAAAGTTGATTGTTAACATTTGAAAAGTTGTGTATTACATGAAAAATTACATTACATAAATTTGCATTATAAAAATCTACATAGAAAATGATGAAGATTTTAAATTATGTACGAAGCAGTCAGTATAAATCAAGTTTAACAGTAATAATTTCTAAATAGTTTTAAAAACAAAAACACATGCATTTATATCAGGTTAGATTGAAAAGTTTAAAATGTTTTTTTCAGTTGCATAGTTATGGTTTTCATATGTGTTTCAGTGACTGTCACATGTCTAGGATGTCAGGTGACTGTTAATGTTTCAAATTGCTTTTGCTCTGTTTATCTGGCATTTTTTATTTTGATCCTTTTAAGCGGCGACGTTTCAAATTGTTGAATTGTCATTGGTTCTCAATAAGTGTGCAAAATTTCAATTTAATCTGATGTCTTAAAGTGAGTGAAAATAACATTCAAAGATTCTGTTACATACATACATACAGGTGAAGCTAATAAAAGTATGTTAAAACTTAAAATTCTTTTGGAAAAAAACGTCAAAAAATAAAAATCTGTTAAGATAAAAGATAATTTACCCTCTAATGAAAGTATATGAAATCCATTATGCATTGTAGCTGAAAGCAAATAGTGATTATTAGTTGGATGCCACTTCAGTCGCCAGATACCTCCACCAACATGCACATCTGATACAGGAGATTTCATTTGCCTTGTATCCCAGAGAAAAACATTTTCATCATAACTAAAAATATATGTATATAAAAATAAATTTATGAAACAGAAAAGAATTGATTCATGATATATATTAAATTCTCCATATTATTTAATCAAGTATTTTAATGTTTAATTCCAGCTATTTACACAGTTTTTATATTAAGAATTCTAATGCAAAGGGGAGAAGAATTTAAGAATCTTAAAAATAAGATTTCACCCACAAATTTCATTCAGCTTAAACCATTTTTAAGTTTTTAGAATATCATTATAGACCAAGACTTATTTACACAAACATTTGTACACACATCTACTACTGCATAGTCTTATAAAATGAACAAATTCTTTAAAGTAAGACCAATAAATCCAACCTTTTGATTTCATTGGGTCAATTCTTATGGAAAATTTTGTTTTAGGGCAGTAGTTCCTAACCTTTTATTGACCATGCCCCACAAAAGCATCTATAAAACTACAATCCCCTACTTTTCTATTCATTTGTAAATTAGTAGGTATCTTACTATTTAAAAACTGAAATGAATTCGCACAGTGGAAGCATACTAAAGCCTTAACAATATCTATTCATTTTTATATTTTAAATTTATCAAAGAATTTAATATTCTGTTACAAATGTGTTTTAACATAATTTTATAAATGCATCTTCAACTTTGTGCCAAAGAATTTTGTTGTATTCTTTCAACTTTCCTTAATGATAAAGAAAAATGTTTTGCAATCTGAATTTTTATCCTCACAAAATACCAAGAAGAGAGATTTACAATTAGCATCAAATTTTATAACATCCGTATATTTTATAATAATAATAATAACAATTTTTAAAAAATGTATAAGCTGGTAGAAAAGCTTTTGACATATGGATAACACAATACACAACAAGCATTTCAAGATTCTCATCTTTATTGATTTTAGAGAGTCATTATTCCCTATCCACATTTACTGTTTTTTTTTTCCACTATTCTTAACTGAAACATTAAAAAAAATAATGGACTTTTCCGTAATTTTGTGAAAATGAATTTTGAAGTATTAAAGCATTGTTTCCTTTTACATTTATTCATTGCATAATAAATTTTAATAATTTCAAAACTATTCAACAGATGTAGCCAGTTTTATAGATTTTCCAACTTATCTTGTATATCAAGTAGCCAAAGTGATGACTTGGTCATTCTGGCACTGCCAATATAATCATCATATGGTGCCTGAAAAAGTTTTTTCTCCTCTGGCCGATTTTGTTCCAAATTTTAGAAAGCATTTTTCTTGAAATCACAGCCTGCAGTGTCAGCCCACCTGGTTCAGAACACCTCAATTGCTTTCTCTATATTATGAGATGGAATCGAAAAATAACTTTCCCCTGTCGACTGTGGTCCGAGTTGTGTATGAAAATCAAAAAATAGAATGAGACATTAAAGATAAGATATATCTTTATTTTCCCACATAATTACCAAGTACATTGAGACATTTGTCATACTGCTTGATAAGCTAAAAAAAAAAAAAAAAAAAAAAAACAGGACTGCAGGAAAAACTCAGGGCTTTGCATACAAAAGAAGAATTTAATGGCTTGTCCGTATGCAAAGCCCTGATGTTTTCCTGGAGGGCTTTTTGAAACTAATCAAACGATATGACAAATGTCTCAACATGCTTGGTAATAAAGTTGTGCCATACCTTTCATGTCTCATTATATTATTTGGCTTTCTTACACACCTCTGTCCAGAGACACCAAGGGAAACTTATTTTCCAAATCACCCTCATAAATTTAAAGTGTATACATGGTTATGTAGATTTATTTATTATGTAGGATGCCTCTATTAAAGCTGTAGTTATTTATCTATTTCCTTTTCTAATGCTATTTAAGATTTATAAATTTTATAATGTTGATAATAACTCGTTTTGATATTTCATATATTTTTTAGGATAATATGTTCAAAACAGTCAGATTTATAAATACATTTTGAGCTAGTTTTGTATGCAAAAGATTTTTCATGTAACATATAGCAAAGCAAATAGAAATAGAAAGCTCATTTAATAAATAATTGAAATATAATAAAATACAATACTAACCTGAAAAATTATAGATATTTTTAACATAGCAAAAAATATGCCAAAATTTAAAACATTTTTTGTATAATTATTCTGGTAGATTTTATTTTAAACGTTTGATTGGGATTTTTTTTTATTATTTAATTAAAAAATACATTTTTCTTGTATTTCATTTACTTTTAGTTTTCAACTTAGTTTCTGTTTGAATAAGAAATTTAAAATCAGATCAAACTGACCCCAGGTGGGGTGTACACTCCACGTAGGAAACCACTGCTTTAGACCAATTTCATCAGAAAAAATTGTCTTTGGCCTCATATGCAATGCAACCAAATTAACATTAGTTATTAAATAAAAATCTAATATGATCTTTTAATAACTCCTTTTCTAAAAAAAGGCTTTTAAAACTATTAGTAACAGATAAGTCAAAGGACTAAATATGTTGATTCTACTGAGGTTTGTGATACATTTTTATTCTTAAACATTTGCATTTCCCTTGGATTAGAAAACAAAAGTCTAATAAATGCATATTGTATTAAATATTAAAACAAAAGTACTCAATCTTTATACCATACTAAGAGATGATTTCTAAGTTCAGCAATTTTATTTTAATATATGTACTCATTTTAAACAGTTAGACAGCTACAAACTAGCCTTTGTTAAAATTATAAGCATACTCTATTAGATTTGCATTTGTTGAGCAGAAATTAATTAACAATAAATTTCTATTAAATTTTTAATAGAAATAAATTATTAATTAATTATTAAGAAATTAATTAATAATATTAATGAATAAATAATATTAGAATTTAATTTGTTAAGCAGAATATTTTATATTCCAGTCATTTCATACAAGTTTTTTCAATTTGTCACATTCAGTTATATTTCAGGCAAGTGCACTCATCAAAACACACACAAGTTTATAATGTTTTACCAAATCAGTAGGATTAAAAAAATACATTGCACATATTCATTCAACAATGATTATTTATATTTGCATAATCTTGAAGTAATAGCTCCAAAAAATGCATCATAATATTTATAAATATAGAAAATTAAATTAAAATTAAATGCTTAAATAATAATAATAATTATTATTCTAGACCGAGTCACAACTGTCCTGCAGGTGGACAAGTCTTGCTTTACAGTCAAAAGGCATTTTTCCTTATTTGTTATAACAACAATAAAATTATCATTTGATTATAAAACATACTGTTTTGTATTTAGTTGGTAGTATATTAAATTGAAAATGTATTTAAAAATTAGATAAATTATTTGTTTAAAGAATATTATTATTTGTCAGCTTTTTGACCAAGCAATATAAACCAATTTTTAAATAATAAAAATGAACAGCTAAAGTCTGTACCTTCCAGTCACTAATGCATTTTCATTTAGTTTACTTTTTGAGATGGCTGTGACACCCATAGAGTGGCTAGATAAGAAAAATAAATAAAACATTAAATCATACAATACAAATACTTTCCATATAAGTAACATTTTGTGTTAGAATAATTATAATATACAAAAGATTTTAGTTATTTGGGACTTAGTTCAAGTGGGACAAAATATAAAAATATCATAACTTTTGATAATTAGCATATTTGTTTTATTGAGTATAGTTGTTTCATCTTATTAATAATACTGAATCAGAATTTACAGTATTTCATTTCATTTTAAAATATTTAAATTACAGATTGCAGATTTATGTAACATTTTAATAGTTGGTGTACCAAGCTCCATAATCAATGTAGATTTAAAACAGGAATTGTTTCTGGATACTAATTACATTTCGTTCAAAGAAAATAATTTAATAACATACAAAACACCTTTCTAAATCCTTAACCTGTAATTTGGGATGTAAACAATGAAAATCATACTTAACAATTAAGCTGATGGGAAAAATTATATATAATGACATTAATACTTAGAGGTTTGAGCCATTTCAACCACATATCTCCCTCTGAACTGAGTGCATTTGGTATTTTTCATGTTAAAAAAAAAAAAAAAAAAAAAAAAAAAAAAAAAAACAGAAGATATGTATTTTAATATTTTTTATGATAGGTTTCAAACTCTTCTTATCCATGATGGAGGAACTATTTAAATGTATTAAAAATTAAAATTTAATGAGAAATCATTGAAAAATGCATATATGTGTATTTTTTAAAAATCCACACAAGAAAACATTTTTTAACATAAGGTTTTACATAGATGTACTTTTACAGCTCATAGAAATGTTGATTCCAAGAGACTCTTGGCTTTAGCTAGCTTCACCAAAAATTGCAACACAAGTGATACAAGTAATCATTAATTTTCAAAACATCATATAAGAGCTCATTCAGCCAAGTGGTTAACATGCTAACTAAAAATGAGTTTGAGCTCTTTTTTCAGAGCCCAAGCTAAACGATTTGAAGTACGAGACCACCCCAGACTGAAAAATTTTGTTTCATCACAGTGTGAGCTGATACAAAAAATACAGATTATGAAATTTTTAATGAGATTTAAAACTGTTTCAAGATTAATTTTGTCATCTAAACACCTCTTTTTACATTGGAATGACTATCAATTCTAAATATTCTCCCATGAGGATGTTTCATGATCTTTAAAATCTATGTAAAATAATAAATTTATTATTTATACCCAAATTATTATTATTTATACCCCATTTACAAAGATATCTCATTTACATTTCAATATTTATTTATTTTTTTTATTTATTTATTTATTTATTTTTTATTTTTTTTTTTTTTTTTTTTTTTCACAGAATAGCTGAGGTTGATATATACAAAGTCTGTTTTTTACTTTTCCAATTTTGATTATAGTTTTTCTTTTTATGAAGATGTTTTCACTTTCAAAACCAGTTGTGAAAATGAAAGTGTCTTTGGAATTTGTAACAATTAATATTCTGATTTGAGTCGAAACAGCTGAAATCTATGAGTAATGTTGAAAATTTCTGAATGAAGAAACAAGATTTTTAGAATACTGATAGTTTCGGTCCGTCTGAATTTTTAGCCATATTTTCACCGAAAACAAACTTTTGGTAAAACTCAGATTTTGGGCCAAAAATGAAAACAAAACCAACTTTTTGATCGATTTTCTACTCTTAACACTAGGTTACAAATCACACCGAGGAGTTGAAAATTTCAAATTTGCAAATTTTCATTCAGAATGCAATTTCTTGCTTTCTTACTTTAAATCTCTCTCTATATATATTAAGTTTATTGTGTTTTGTGAATAGAAAAATATGATGGTTGTAGAAATTAATGTTTGAATTGGAAAATAAAAAGTAGTTTATTAAATGAGCTGAGTTCGTTGAAGACAGCTGTTTTCAATTAATAAACATTTTTGTAAAAATAAAATTTGTAATAATAATAATAATAATAAATTGCTAGAAATGTTGATTTTGTTCAAATTTGCTTTATTTTCCAAAAGAGCAAAGAGCCTGTGGATAGTGCATGTAGAGTGAAACAAAGGTTAGGACTCTCTGTTTTAGTGCATTGAAGCAAATTTTCAGTTTTTTACAGATAGTTCCTTGAAAAAACATAGATAGTGTTCCATTGTATTATGCTTTGTGTTCATTAATGTAGTTTCATAAATGTTACATAAAATGTTAAACACATATACATTATTAACCAGTTGGTTATTAGAGCTAATGTAATATTCAATTGTGTCTTCTTAAAACTTTACATGTATATCTTTATATATAAAAATCTTCTGTGCGTGTGTATGTAATTGAACTCCTCCTAAACGACTGAACCGATTTTGATGAAATTTTGTGTGTGCATTCCAGTGGATTCAAGAATGGTTTAGATTCACATTTCGTCGAAATTGATTCAGTACTTTTTTAGTAATTAGGCAAAAACTAATAGTTAGTGATTTTTCGCTAATTAAAAGTGCTATATATATTAAAGAAAGTCAGAATTTCGTATTTATCATAGCACAAAAAAATCTACCGAACCAAAAATCTTGAAAATGGGGTAAAAATATTTCTTATAACATCGAGTGCCGCAAAAAATGGATTTTCGAAAATTTCACCCCTAAGATAAGTAGAAAAAAGAACTAACTTTTAAAAAATTCCAGAAAAATCGGCTTTTGTGGTTATTTTTCAACTGATAACATATTTTAGTGCATTTTTTCATTCTGAATCGAATGTTACTAAGCAAATTCGTTTAAATCCAATAGTTCGTGAGATAATTCACATTTTACTAATTTGGCGATGTCTTCGGCGCAAAAACCTGAAATTTTCGATGCTCATCTTTATATATAAAAATCTTTTGTGCGTGTGTATGTAACTGAACTCCTCCTAAACGACTGGAGCGATTTTGATGAAATTTTGTGTGTGCGTTCCAGTTGATTCGAGAATGGTTTAGATTCACATTTCGTCGAAATTGATTCAGTACTTTTTTAGTAATTAGGCAAAAACTAATAGTTAGTGATTCTTCGCTAATTAAAAGTGCTATATATATTAAAGAAAGTCAGGATTTCATATTAATCATAGCACAAAAAAATGTACTGAACCAAAAATCTTGAAAATTTGGTAAAAATACTTCTTATAACATCGGGTGCCGCTAAAAATGGATTTTCGAAAATTTCATCCCTACGATGAGTAGAAAAAAGAACGAACTTTTAAAAAATTCCTTAAAATCGGCTTTTGTAATTATTTTTCAATTGATAACATATTTTAGTGTATTTTTTCATGCTGAATCGAACGGTACTAAGCAAATTTGTTTAAGTCCAGTAGTTCGTGAGATAATTCACATTTTCCTAATTTGGCGATGTCTGCGGCGCAAAAACCTGAAATTTTCAATGCTTTTCTTATATATAAAAATCTGTACGTGTGTATGTAACTGAACTCCTCCTAAACGACTGGACCGATTTTGATGAAATTATGTGTGTGTGTTCCAGTGGATTTCGAGAATGGTTTAGATTACCATTTCATCGAAATTGGTTCAGCACTTTTTCAGTAATTAGGGAAAAACTAAGAAGTTATTTTTCCCTAATTAAAAGTGCTATATATATAAAAGAAAGTTAGGATTTCGTATTAATCACAGCACAAAAAAATCTACCGAACCAAAAATCTTGAAAATTTCGGTAAAAATACTTCTTATAACATCGATTGTCGCTAAGAAAGGATTTTCGATAATTCCACCCCTAAGATGAGTAGAAAAATGAACGAACTTTTAAAAATTTCCATAAAAATCGGCTTTTGTAGTTATTTTTCAACTGATAATATATTTTAGTGCATTTTTTTCATTCTGAATCGAAAGGTATTAAGCAAATTCGTTTAAATCCAGTAGTTCGTGAGATAATTCACATTTTCCTAATTTGGCGGTGTCTTCGGCGTAAAAACCTGAAATTTTCAATGCTCATCTTTATATATAAAAATCTTCTGTGCGTGTGTATGTAATCGAACTCCTCTTAAATGACTGGACCGATTTTGATGAAATTTTGTGCATGCGTTCCAGTAGATTCGAGAATGGTTTAGATTCACATTTCATCGAAATTGATTCAGTACTTTTTTAGTAACTAGGCAAAAACTAATAGTTAGTCATTTTTTGCTAATTAAAAGTGTTGAATAAGTTCGATGAATAGAGTGCGTACGGAATGCCCGAGCGGTCTAAGGCACCAGATATAATCTCTGCTTCTCGAAGAAAGAGATCACGTGTTCGAACCCCGCTCCTGTCAAACGTGTATGCTTTACAGTAATATAGCCTGTATTATAATTTTGATTAACTGACTTCAGAAAATCGTTAACTTTTAACAAAAAAGAGAAAAATAAACTTTTCTATCAAAAATTGAACCGACTTCAAAAAATACTGAAGAGTGAAAAATAATTTCTTTACATAATTGTAATAAGAAATTAAATTAAGAGCGTAGTGTTTATCGTGCGTATTACTATATTTAAGTACATTTATTTGATTTTCTGGTGTCGGTGCCAGGAAGGACAACGTCTGTTGGTGACAGGACAACGTCTGTCGGGTCCGCTAGTATATTTGTAAAATGACTAATTATAATGCTATGGTTTTAAAAGAAAATAAGTTGCACATACTTTCTTTTTGAAAAAATAGGGAAAGGCAAACATCTTATATCCCATGCTTTGAAAACACAATCATCGCCACCTAAAAATGTTTTAAAAAGAAAAAATAATATAAACAAAGAATAAATTAAAACAATATAAAGCATGTGCATAAATTAATGAGGCTTAAAAATAAATAGACATTTTATTATATAAACTTTCATCTCCATGAAAAATTAAAAAACCCAGCTAACCCATCTAGCTTTGCATGGGCCTTTAATAATATTCTTAAATGAATACAAAATTTGTAAGATTTAATATCTTTAACTCAATTTTGCCAGAAATGCATGTTGCTGATTGTGGGGAAAAAAAACTGTTTAAAAAAAAACTGACATTTAGCAGTAAAGGGGTTAGAAATAAATGTGATGAGAAAAGAGAGGGGGGATATGTTTATGATAATTGTGTAATTTGTGTGCTAAATTATTGATATCTAACGGTAAAAATCACTGTCAAATGTGTTAATAATTTTTATTTATTTATTATTATTTTTTTTATTTTGTTTCACATCAAAATCTTGAATGAAGTTACATCATTTTTTAAAGTTTGTATTTTAAATGTTTTAAAATTAATGTTTAAAAAAAAAAAATCTTGAAACATTTTTAAGATTATACTTTTCTCTTTAATTAAATGAAAAAAAATTAAATTTTACAATAATATTTTGAGTTATAACAAATTTGAATTACCTGACTTAAAAAAAATAAAAAATAAATAAAAATACTTTTTTTTTTTTTCTAAGAAATTTTAGGATGTGATTTTGTTTGCAAATTATAAGGTTAATCCTCACCAAAAACCAGAAAAAAAGTCAAGTTCGACCTCAATAAATATATTTTTTTACATGTTTCTTGGAACTCTTAAAACATTGTTTCTTGAATTACATGAATTTTAATTTTTGTTTAATCCCTTAAAAACTGATGAAATATTCAAACAGGTGTAATTCTAAGAGTTTTGCAGATATGAAGATAGAATTTTTTGTGTTTAATTTAGGAATGGATAATAAAAATTGAAAATTTACCCTACAAAAGCAAAACTTCATTTTTTCTTTTTTTTTTAAATAGACCTTCCATGGAATTGTAACTTATCGCATCAAATTTTCCACCTTTTTTTAATGAAACATTATACTTAGAAGTATGTGCATAGGGGCAATATTTAAGGAGATAACCTACTGTTTTGATACTTATGAATTACACTGAATATATCAATAAGATATTTAATTGGGATATTTAACATCTGTCTATTTAAGAAAGATATTAAGAAGTTTCATGCTTTTGTTAGATATTTCCAATTAATAAATCCAGTAAAAGTTTGCTTATCTATGTAAAATGCTAAAAACTAAATAAAATATTTTTTATTTAAATTATCTAGGAAATGCTGTGAAAGTCATTCATGTTAATTTTATTACCATGATTTTTAAATTAAAAATCATTTTAGACATTTTTGCAAACTTCTTTTAATTTATTAAATCATAATAAAGAACTTTCAGAGTTAATAAAAACTGAAGGCTTTTAAAACTGAGCTAACATGTATATATCATAAAAGATATTTATATATTGCATGTGCGTAACCAGGGTGGACCCCCCGCTCAACCAGACACAAGAAAGATTTTAAAACTGAAGTAAAATAATCAGCCTTCATAAAAGAAAGAATAATTGAAAACAATGTAAGAAAAAAAAATTAACTATTTTTATTTTTCATATATCCTGTTCATATATCTTTTTCATATATCTTCTTCCACTTCTGTGGAAGACAACAACAATTTCTCAAGTATCATGATACATCAACTGATAATTAATATTTTCACTTTACATTTGTACTCATTTATCAATATTTTATAAAGTAGAGTATTTTAGGTTTCTAAATGTTCGGTAAGCAGGTGCCGCATACTGCTGGCGCTCCGTTAATCAAACGTTTGCAAGGCACCATTACATTACATGTTCACACTGACTATACACTCCCCCCCCCCCCCCCTCAATGAGGGTATTTGAGAAAAACAAAAACATTTGCATCTAGATATAGAAGCTATGCTTAATAATTTTTATCTTTTAAATAATAATAATAAAATAAATAAAACAAACCTGCCAATCACATTATAGGGTTTTCGAGAAGAGAAAAATTTGTTTTATTCAGTTTTTATTCTCTTGGCTTGTATCATTCCGAAATGGAACAAAAAAATTATATTTAATTTGTAAATATACTTTGCACTTTATCACGTGTATTTAAAAAATATGGGACTGCCAGAAAAAAGAAAACGAGCTTTTGAAAAATCTGCAAAAAGAAGCAAGACAATTCAGGATATTTTTGAAGAAAAAGTAACTGTTCAACAAGATGTCAAATTTCCAGAAGCCACTTTAAACAAAGAGAGTAAGAATAGTTTATTATAATCTCTTAAATGCGGTTCTGAAATCTGTGCTTAACAAACGTGAAACTTTCTGGCATATTTTATTACTTTTTTTTTTTAACATAAAGGCATAAAATTAAGGTACAAAATTGGATAAGGTTCAATAGATTTGTCTACTGAAGCAATTTGGAATCGAACTGCGTATTCTATTTTTTGATAAATAAAAAGTTATTGAGTTTAAAGTGACTTTTGCACATGACGGCAGGCTCGAAATAAATAAATAAATAAATAAATTTCTTAATTCAATAATTTAAGTTAAGGTGGTCTGTGATAAATTTATATGCATGTATATGTTTTGATATTATTTTCTAAATTTACATATTTTTCTAACCTAAATTTAAACAATTAAAATACAATGTTTTAAAATTAATTTTAACTGACCGATATTTAAAATTTTTATTTTAAAATTTAATATTTAAAATTGATGTATCTTCTGACAAAATATTTTTTTTTTTAAATCATTTGTGAGTACACACACTCCCACAAA
This sequence comes from Maratus speculifer, assembly GCA_964019185.1. Classification (NCBI taxonomy): domain Eukaryota; kingdom Metazoa; phylum Arthropoda; class Arachnida; order Araneae; family Salticidae; genus Maratus; species Maratus speculifer. The sequence continues at coordinate 383,885,088 of OZ025289.1, forward strand.
AAGAAATAAATAATAACTTTCATTCAGAATTTATAAATAAATAGGATTTTTTTTAATATATATATATAACACATTTGAGAAAAAATTAATAATTTTTCAAACCAAAAAAGTTATTGTAAATATTTTTTACTGACAACTTTTACAATTTTCTCAAAAAAAGTTCATGAATATATACATATAAATAAAAATAATTGTATGAAGTCTAATAACTCCATTTTTTATAGAAATTTTGTCATTTTATTCTAGAGTGTAAAAATTATTTCGTTTCATGGAGGGGAAGTAAATATTCGAGATTTCTCTGTTATTAGTCATATTTTAGAATAAAATTACTATGGACGCGTCAAAGAGAAGTAAGGCCATTGCTCCCTTAAATTTTTAAATGTACTTTTTTTTGGAGAGGGGGGGGGGGGAGGTGTAAAATTTATTCTTTTCAAGTTGTTTAAATTGACTAAATACTAAAAGAATGAGGTACTGGAAATTTTTCGTCCCATGAACAGAGCCCCTAAAACTACCGTGTAAGTCAATTTTTATTAGTTATGCTTATTTTCTTACATTATTGTTCTTGTCTTTAAAATTTTCTTAACCCTCATGTTCTCCTTCGTTCAATATGATCCGAATTTAATTGCTCATAACTTTTTTTACAAAAAGTTGTTTTTGTTCAAAATTTGTGGTTCAAAATATTAGATATATAGCAACAAATCGCATAATATTTCGAGCAAAAACAATCGTTAGTTAAACAAGTCAGAAATTGCACGTCAAACATAGCAAATGAGGTGCGTTCATACTATAACTAAGTTTTAAATATTGTACGATAAAAACTTGTTTAAAACGAAAATTCGAGCAGTTTCATCCTCATAAGACTGTTCGAATTTCCGTTTTATCAGGTTTTATTATATAAAACTAGCGAGCTACACCCGCTAGCTGGGCCACTTTTTCCAAACGAACCTCGATATTAAGCAATATATAATAAACAAAAAAATTCATTTAATAAGCAAGTCTTGGTGTTCGAATCCTCAGCACAAAAAAAGTAAATTAAAGAGCTATGGTTGTTATGCGCCCATTATCCCATTAAAATATGTGATTTCGCACAGTGGGCGGTACGGGCCCACCGGTGCTACGCGCCATGGTCGCCATTGTCCCATTAAAAATATTTGGTTTTGCACGGTTGGCGCTGCGCGTCCATAATACATTTTCTCGTATTTTTTGGATCATCAGAAGCAGACTTTTACGCAGATTCTGAATATGTAATCAGTTTTTTTCTACTTTTAAACTGTCTGCATGATGGTTTAAGAAAAAACGCGCAAAAAAAGTTTGTTTATTAAAAACTGCAAAAGACTGCTATTAAAAAAAATAAGTAATTTCATTAATATCACAAAGAATATAACTAACAAATAATTTTGGCAGCTCGTTTTCCGTTTGTACTAACAGAAATTAGTATTAATCGCGGAAATCTTAAGTTACACAATATTCGTGTATACTATCAAAAAGAAAAAGTATGAAAATGAGCTACAACGATTAATACTCACATACAGAATAAATATATGAATAGCCAGTTACATCTGAGATCCTCAAAATATTAATTAGCAACACTATTACCTCTTAGTGAACATATCTTGCTGTGCTTAAATAGTTGTACTTATTATATTAATTAAACAGTGTTTAATATTTTTTACCAATTACTTCTTTTTCTCTTATACATTCTTTGACAAATTGACGGGAGAAAAATAGGTTTTCGGCTGCTTCTTCTTTTAGCCAAAGGGGAAAAGTTCCTGTTCTTCACCGCAAGGTAGTGCAGTGTTCTGCCTCAGAGCTCCGTTTGAGACCTGTTTGGGAAATAAGACGTTTTCCGTTCCGATTCCCGACCGGTTTTTAATTCATAACTTTTTTAATTTTGGTCCCACGGTCTCGAAAATGCCCGAAATGACTTTCCCGGAATTTTTCGAATCGAAAGACACCTCTCGCAACTTCCAACTCGCCCGCGTTGCGAACTGTAATCGGCTTCAAGCAGACAGACAGACAGACAGAGGCGCACGGATTTTATTAGTATAGATATTGTTTGTATCCAACAGTTCTAGGTTAAAAAATCAGGGCACCCTCCAGTTCAAAAGGTTGGTTATGCCTATGTATTGTAATATGGTAGACTCCCTAAAACCTGCACATATTCACAGATGTAAACAATAAAAACTTTCAGTTCAGACATAGGGGCAAAATTACAGCATTTTTTAGTTTTATATCATTTTGTATGTCTTTTAATATGTACCGTATTTTCGGGCGTATGAGCCGCGGCGCATACGAGTTTAAAAGTATAAAATATTGTAGGTGCGGCTCTTACGCCGGGGCGGCGGGTACGATGATTTTTTTTTTTTTTTTTTTTTTATTTATTTTGTCAAATGATTTTGACACTTTTTTTTCGTTTAATCAACAATTATATGCTCTCAAATTGGTATCAAAACATTTGAAAACGTCTCTCAACCGCAGGTGTCCGTGATGCGTTAGTTGTTTATTTTTAAACAATCAACATTATTCAAAAATAATGTTGGTCTCACCGGTTCTCATGTTAAAAATTATTATATTTTCCCCTCATCTATTAATGATTTTACCTGTAGGATATTGGAATGTACAGCTGTCACATTTTTTTCTTCTAATGATCCTCCTTCCAGTTAGAAAATAAAACTGCCCAAAGAGAGCTCAAATCCCGGTATAGAACTCTTTTGAAATAGACTTCCTATACATAGTAAAAACTTTAGAGAGCAAGATTTTTCTTTATTTTTTTCAATAACTCACTCTTTTTTTATCCGGCAAAAATAATCCAAACTTTGAAACCGGTCGAATCAGCAAGTTTTTTTTCCCCCAAATGAGTTAATTCAGGTGATAAACAACAAAAACGGGCCTGGCGAATAATAAAAAAATAATAAAAGGCCGACTTCCGTGATAAACATTTAAAAGAAGCCAATAGAATATAAACAATTTTCAATGCATATGACTTTGCAAGAATAAGTTTAAATGTGCTACACGAGTCGATGTTAACTTGGCAACTTTAAGGGCTATTTCACCCACGTGCAAACATCGGCTAACTAATGTTAATCTCAAAGAAAAAAAAAGTGTCATTCTCATTCCATTATTTTTAAATGATATTTTTTGCTTTGGATAACGGAAGTCAATCTCCACAAAGAGTCTTTACTTTTTCGATTTTGTTTACAGGTTTTTTTATTAGTATACTTTCACTTTCGAAACTGGTTCTAAAAGTCAAAGTATACCACTAAAAACATCTGTAAACGAAATCGAAAAGGTGTCTTCTTAGGGATCAACATCTCAGATATAAAATACAAAGAAATCATTTAAGCATATTGAAATGCAAACGCATTTGAAAAAAAAATAAAAAAAAAAAAAAAAAAAAAAAATCCATAGGATTAACATTAGCGAGTAGATGTTTTTACTTGAGTGAAGCAGTCCGATCTATAGGGGGGGGGGGGGGGGGGGGGGGATCAGCTCGGTCCGGCCCATATAAAATAATAATAATAATTAATAAATAAAAATAACAATCCGGCACCCGGAAAATTTAAAATATCCGCATCATCCAAGTGAATTTTTTCAATAGATTAATTTTTACTATGATATGGTTAAAAAGTGTTTCGTACGAAAAGTTCTGAACAAAACTACTTATTTTATCCTTTTTTTTTCCTTTTACTATGTTTATTTTTAAAGAAGTGCCTAATAAAAGCACTCAAGTAAGTATTTATAACTATAAAGCAAACGTGCAATTTTGTTATCTCTTGTTTCTGCTAATAAAAAAAAAAAAGAGAGAGAGACACTGGTTATTTAAAGTCACCTTTTCTCCTCATCCTCTTCATGACTCAATGTGCGGACATGTTGCCCTTTGACCTTGATGCGTAAGTCGGCTAATATCGCATTGCTTCTGTTTTGTTTCTTTGAATACAGAAGAAAAAAAAAGAACGAAAATAGTTTTTTTTTACGCTAAGTGGATTTGTGGATTTTTTTTTCTTTTCTTAATTTATATCTTCATAATATAATCATCGAAATAACTTAAGATGAATATAAAGTCTAAATTTGAGCAAGAAATATTTAAACTTACAAAATTTTTGTAAATGAACAAGGATAGATGCGTATGTACCAAATAAAAAATAAACTAATCTACCACAAAAGGAATCATTAAATCAATTATCAATAGTTAAAATATTAAATAAAGATATGCAGGTATATATTTATATAAAGGAATTTGTAGTGCTGTAAGCTATTTAAGAATCGATTTTTTGCCGCAGGCATGATAAACAATTGTGGATTGTATTCGCTGTGGATAATGATTTGTAGTATTATACAATGGTTATATATATATTTATTAATCAATTGTGGTTTAACATGTGTAATTTAATTTTAGCATATGTGCTGTGTTTCAATGTAATTCGTATTTTATTATTTACTTCACCAATTTACTTGATCGTCATTTCTTTACACTGAGGAAAAAGTTGCTTTTTTTTTGGGGGGGGGGGGGGGCATGATATTGTTTTAAAATTATTTTTTAACAGATCTCGAAAATACGGTATCGCCGTGATCCCGCTGATTCTAAAATGTTGAGGTTCAACTGTATCATATTTTCGTTAAGAGGCTACTTCAGTCAAGCGACCCGCTCGTTAATGCTAATCCTATGGGAAACATTTATAAAGATATTTCGTTTGAATTTAAATATTTTTAAATGATTTTTGCATTGATTAACTCTGATAGATTTGTAGAAAGAACATTTTTCGCTTTTTGCTTACAGGTATTTTTCAATGAGGGCACTTTCATTTTGGGAGTCGGTTTCGAAAGTGAAAACAATCTTCAAAATCGAAAAAGTATAAAACGATCTGCATATAGATGGACTTGAACTATCCAATGCCCAAAAATCATTTAAAAATATTGAAATGCAAACACGATATCTTTATAAATTTCATCCATAGGATTAGCATTAAGGAGGTCTTTGTGTGTGACTGAAATAATATCTTAACTTAAAAAAAAAAAAAAAAAAAAAAAAAAAAAAAAAAAAAAATCCTACACTAAAATTAATTTGAAAAAGTCTTTGATCGAAAATCTGACGGATTTTTGCTGGAAAGAACTAGAACTTTGTGGTGTTAATAGTGTTATTTATGACGGCCGATTATCTGCAGGAGGGATATAGGCCCTAGGATAAGTGCCCTCCGTGGGGGGTCTTTCTAAGGGAACCTAAACCGCATTTACACAAGGATGACCAAGATTCGAAGAAAAGTTTAGAACTTTGTGGAAAGAACTAGAAGTCTGTGGAAAGAGCACTTAGAATTGAACGCTACTAGGAAAAGATGCTAGGGAGGAAGCTAGCATCCTGCTGCGCTCCTCTCATTGGCGCAAGTAATTGCGCCTATTTCCGATTGGATTTTAATTGCGTACTACAAAGACGTTTTTTTTTTCTTTTTAGCTGAGAATTATTTTACGGTACTGTTCTGCTCTTTTTGTCTGACGCTCTTATTTAAGCAATTTATTTTTTTTTTTCAAGTGAAAATGGCTCCCAAAAAGTTAAAAAGTTACACCGCCGCTTTCAAGCTTGCTGTGGTTGATAAGGCAGAGCTAATAGGTAATCGTGCTGCAGGACGAGAATATGGAGTTGATGAGCGTTGCGTAAGGAGATGGAGAGCTGAAAAATCTATTTTGAAGGAAATGCCAAAATCTAAGAGGGCACGAAGAAGTGGCGTTGTTGTTTGGCCAAATCTGGAGAGAAATTTAGCCAAGTGGGTAAAGGAGCAAAGGGAAAAAGGAATGCCCGTTTCAACTGTTCAGATACGGTTTCAAGCGAGGATTATGGCATCGAACATGGGATTTACAAATTTTAAAGGTAGTCCCAACTGGTGCTTTAGGTTCATGTCGAGAAATAATTTGTCTGTAAGAACCAGGACAACTGTGGGACAAGAACTGCCTGCAGATTGGGAAAAGACAAAAGCATCTTTTTTAAAGTATGTCGCTGAAAAAATCAAGGAAAACAACTTTTCAACAGCACAGATTATTAATATGGATGAAGTTCCATTAACTTTTGATTGCCCCCCCAGTAGAACTGTTAACACCATTGGGGAAAAAACAATCGGCATCGTAACAACTGGTAATGAGCGAACCTCATTTACCTGTGTTTTAGCTTGCGCTGCGAATGGAGACAAATTAAAACCACTAATTATTTTCAAGCGCAAAACTATGCCTAAGGCAAATTTTCCTTCCGACGTCGTAATACGGTGTAACGAAAAGGGATGGATGTCGGAGGAAATCATGTATGAGTGGCTGGCGGAAGTGTGGAGGAAAAGAAAAAATTCTTTTTTTCAGCCTAGTGGGCTTCTTATTATGGACTCAATGAGTGCCCACAAAGGTGATTCCGTAAAAACTGCTTTGAAAAAAGTCTCAGCCGAGCCAGCAATAATCCCTGGCGGATTAACTAAAGTTTTACAGCCTCTTGACTTGGCTGTGAATAAATCTTTCAAGTCCAAAGTAAGAAAACTGTGGGAAAAATGGATGATGGAAGGGCTACATTCATTTACAAATTCTGGAAAAATGCGCAAAGCCACTTACGAAGAAGTAGCGTCGTGGGTTTCATCGGCATGGAAAGACATTAGTGCTAAAATTATTATGTCGGGCTTCAAAGCAGCCAATATCATGGAAAATACAGTTAGTGATGATTCATCTGAATCTGATGATAGTGAAGATGAAAATTGTGACGTATTAACTGATAAACAATTTTTAGAACTATTTAATTCCGACAGTGAAAATTCCGATTTTGATGGATTTGAAGATTTTTAAACATGTTGATAAAATCTTGTATATATTTTTTTCTATATTTTCACTTCATTCCAATAATAATTTTTCATATTTTAAAGATATTTTGAAGTAGTGTTCTCTTATTATATGTAATCCAATATTTTTTTAGAAAATTTTATAAATATTACAAAAAATTGAAATCTTAATATTAAAATTACATACCTGCTATTTATAACGGATCAGTGATAGGAAACGTTATTAAATTGAAAAACAAATACATAATAATAATAAATCAACAGTCAAGGGAAAAATGATTCTGCAATATTTACAGGTAAGATTATAATATTATAAATAAGTTTCTGATATTTATTATATTTTTCTCTGTTTGTTATTGATCCAGTGACAAAATGTTGCTTTTTTGCAGTAATCTGAGGAGTTAACATAAACTAGTATGCATTTAAAAAATATTTTCTTATAGCAATACGCTTTATTACATCACATTTTTCAGTAATATTTTTACTACAGTTTTTAAGGCATTTGCATACATTAAATCTAAGTGTCTTTCGTCCAATGATTTTTTTCTTCAACAGCTTATTTTATTTATTTTATTTTTTTCGTCAGTGTCTCTATACGATATTTCTTTACATTTTAAATATATTTTTTAGGCACTTAAGTGAAAAAAAAATTTTTTTTTTTAACTGTTCAAGTGAAAATATTTTATATACTGTAACAGTCTCTAAAATCTGGAAACCTCAAATACAGATAGCATAAATGATCATCAAATGTTTTATATTTATATAGTTCAGTTATCCTATCTTATCGACAGATGGCAGCACCAAAAATGTATTTAACTTTTTAGTATAATCTAGATTATATTCTGCATTTTGCCGACAGATGGCCGTACCAATCATTTCTTCTAATTCATTTCCAAGTTTATTTATCTTGATATAGTAAAATAAGAAAACAAAGAAATATCAACAGAAAAATTCATAAACAGTTTATATAAAATATTAGGCCTGGAACAAAGGAATTTTATTACAGAGATTGAGCTAATATCATTGTAATTGGGGAAAAAGTAATGACCAGTAGGCCTAAATTAAAGCAACTAAATACTAACATATAAATAAAATCGTAATCGTGAAAATGCTCTGTGTATATTTAATTTTAATAAGATTAAATGCTTGGCTTTGCTGTTAAATAACTTAATGTGCCATTTATGATTTTTTTTTTATAAATATGTGATTTTTTTTCTTTTTTAATGATGATTTTCAATAATTTTTACTTACATTTTAAAGTTGTTTTTTGAAGATCACTAAAATTCGGAAATAACTAAAAGCCGCGTCTACGAACGATTTCGGAATTTAGAGATTTATACTGTATAAATATCAGCA